>CAXIVR010000003.1:66824751-66987001 GCA_964035755.1 Teleogryllus oceanicus | reverse complement strand
GTTACAGGAGAAGTGAATTCTGTGCTCGTTTTCATAATTCTGTGATCCCTACCCTAAGATATATACTACTTAAATTTTGAATAAAGAAAAAAATCAGTGTTTTTGCAAGGATTGTTAACAAAAAATGTCGCTCCTATGTAATAAAATCTATTTTCAAGGGTTAATCAGCAAAAATTTGGGTTCTTATCCCTCATTATGTCCTTCGTGAAGGAATTGTATTACCTGACGCGACAACATGAAGAACGATAATTTGAATAACTATATTCCCACTAAATTCTAGAAGACGTGCACACATAATGAAGTTACATTTATATTGAAATTACATTTAATAATTGTGATTGATTCCGCTCTAATCAAATATATAAATTAAATATAAATTAATTAGACCATAACAAGAATTTGATGACAGCAAAATGCTAAGGATAGTACCGTAGTGATTCGCAAATATTTGCAAATATTGTTAGATTAATCTCAAGATTTGGCATAAATTTTCTCACATTGATAAACTTGTTGCGCAGCGCTTTTGGAATATTTTGTGTTGGAGTTAGCATGTTATCAGGCCTAGACCGACAGTATTTTTAGTGCTCATGCATGAAAACCAGTATTTCCAATCACTTTTTATTGGATAAACGTTTACTTGTTAGCCGATTGGTTGTAGACATGAAACAATTCTTAATTCTTAAAATGCAACTTTATAAGTGAGTGTAATCTAAAATATGTGTGTGTGAGTTACATGACACCTGCTCCAGATCTCAACCAGCATCGTAAGGATCTGATGATTCTTATAGGCTTTATTTTTCGTAGAATTTGTGTAAAATACATACATATCCCAATTAAAATTGTATGTATTATGATTTACGTAAGAACGTATATATATATATATATATATATATATATATATATATATATATATAGCCATTCTTAAACAATAAAACAAAATCTTGGCATCGTCGTAAATATACTTGTCAACATCACTTCAGCACTAAAATACAAACTCTAATTTTTCCCATTTCCAACATCCACCCCACGGAAGAGTGTGAACGCCAGTGAATGTGGTTGTGCGGCGCGGTGGGGTAAGAGAAGTACGGAGCGGCTCCAGCGTTGCACCATGGAGCCCTCCGGCAACGAAGCCCACGACCTGATGTCTCGCCCCACCCACCGACCCCAAGAACTTCACTCTGCGCCAAATAATCCCACGCCCCATCGTCAGCAAAACACCAGACGAATGAATGTTGCATTGCAGCAGATAAACGTTTGCCCGGTGGAAATTACATTAAAGAAAGAAAAAAACAACTAAAAAGATATCTAGTGCCGAACTGTACAAGCATTACACATAACAAAAGAAAAACAACGATGAAAATGTATTTTAAGGCATATCGTGAATGTTTTCACACGTTCAACTGTTTAATCAAAACACAAATATGATAATATACACATGTCATTTCATAAAGATAAAATATAATAAAATACAAATATAAAACCGCAGATGTAAAGCCAGTTTTGATGTGCGAAAACTTTCTAGAGGTTTCTACTATTTAAATTTTCCATACACATTGTTTACATTGCATGCCATTGATATAAGTGTTTCACGAAGAAAAGACCCGAAAATTCAAGATGGCGGAGTTTCGGCACTGCCAACCTCATCGAAATAAAACGCAAAGCGCGACTCGACTTGCTTAAATGTACGTAGTGGCCTTCAAAATCCAGATATGCTGAAATGATTTGTTAATATTGTTTTACGACTTATAAATCTAACAGGCATATGGTAAAATAATTTAATTTATAATTTATACATGAAATTTGTTTTTATTAATTAATTATATTTTTTTTATATTAAATATAATACTTTTAATTAAATTACTTATTAATTTAAAAATATTTGAACTCTCAGAATTAATAAAATCTTATTTAAACTGAAGAATAAATGAAATAGTAGAAGGTTATTTTATTATACAACAGGAAAAAAAGGTATAAACAGGGGATTTATAGAATAGAGATGAAATGAAATGCAAGACTCAAAATAATTTTAATTTTCCAACAGTACACAATGAAGTGAAATAAAACTATTCTTTACTGAACTAGAAATATTTGTATAATAATGGTTTTATGCACGTAATATCGACATGACCACGATCAAAGCATATCTAAGGAATGAACAAATCTACTGTATGAAAATGACAATGTTTGAAATTTCATGAAAATTGAATTGATCAGATATATGATTTGATATAATCTGAAGGTTCAGTAAAGAATAAACTAATGCACCATGGGTGGTCAATTTTAATGACAAATTGCAAGGAGCAGTCATTAAAATTTCTTGAAGCCGATGGTCCACAGCAATTTATTTTCACAAAAATTATTGAATTTTACAACAATTTTAAAGCCTAATGCCCTGGGCTTACAAACATTACAAAACATCCCGGCATTTACCTTAGCATGTCGGGAAAACAGGAAAACAAAGGAGTAAGTATGCTACATATATATAAAAAATTGAATAAAAGTGAATTAATCCTCAATTGTATTGTAAAATATTATTATTAAAAATCAACATTAAGAAATTTGGCTGACTTTACAAATTAAAAACTATTTAAAAAATTTTACATATATTGATAGCATACCCATCCTCCGATCAGGATGCGACTGAGGACCGATTTCTAGCATGCATACAGAAACATAAGTCAAAATAATGGAGACATTTACAATACGTAAAATAATATACATAAAACATTCCATATTTAGAAAATGAAAAATCTGTAAACACAGCAACCCTGCAACATAGAACAATCAATGCGTATCTATTGTCCAATCATGATAAATTCAATAAACAGACATGTTATTGTTATAAGATCAAAATTATTCCTAGAAATTATGTTCTTGCAATGAAAACAAAAATTAAAAAGAGATTATCACATTTAAATAAAAAAATTGCTACTTAACTTATATATTACTTCAAACTCCAGCAACATATGAAAAACGTCCAAGAAAGTTTGGCTAAAGAATTTATGCTTCACATTACAGTATTCAATATAATATGTAACCAAAAAATTACCTACAAAACCAATAAAATATACAAACAAAAATAGAAAATCATTGAAAAACAACTTAAAATGACATATTAATAACCCAAAAAGAAATAAAGCACATCAGTAGTAAACATTAAAATTTTACTCTATATCATGCCAAATAATATCATGAAATAAGTACTTACTTATTTCACTTAAAACTGATTACCATTTAGAACAAAACATCTAAATAAAATGATGTATGTTCTGAACTCCATTATTGCATATCTGAAACATTTATTAATGTAATGTATGTTTCTTACACATGTCAAATCTTTGAAGTGTATTAATTTATATCATAGCATCCGATGTAAACAGAACACAAACTCAGAGGCATTGGCAGTAATGATTAATTGTATTACAAGGATAATGTACAGGAAATTGATTAACTGTTAATTCATTGGGGTTAATTAATGTTAATGAAATGGTGCTCTTAACTAGTGTCTTTGAATTGAGAAGGCAGGAGTTCACTCAGGATCTCACACTCATTAAAACTATTAATGCACACTCACTTCTTTCTCATTGCAACTGTTCTCAAACCAAACAGACTGACTGAAGCACTGCAGGAACAATTGACTGTAATTTAACAATATTAATTTACAACCTGCAATTATCACAAACCCATAATCAAGTAAATTCAAGCAATACCTTTTCCGAGCACAGTGTGACCAAAACTTGTACACAAACTAGATTTTTGTGGTTGCTTTCAGGATTTCATTTATCATTTCAGCAGATTTATAATTACATGGCACATCTGTAGATTGAATTTCATTTGTCACTAGTGTTTGACAATTACTCTACACTATTTGGGAATACTCACTAATTTCACATTGCAACCGTTCTTAAACCAAACGAATAACTCAAGCACTCGGGAACAATTGACTGTAATGTAATAATATTAATTAACACTGCAATAACCACAATTCCATAATCAAGTACATTCTAGCTATACCTTTTCTGTGCACAGTGTAACCAAATTTGTTCTTAACCTTGACTTGGTGGTTCTTACGGGGCAGGAGTTTTATAATTTGAGGCAATCTGAAATATTGAGTTACATATTTTACAAGAATATCACTTTTATTCCAAGCGCTTTAATGCTTACTTACTTATCCTTTTGCAACCCACTCGATCCAATTCTCTAATTTTTCAATTGTTTCACATTGAAGATGTTCCTGGGATTAGGCTCAAATGGAATTGTGTCTCCTTCCTCTCCTGTGCCTTCTTCAGCTGTGTCAGTTCCACTAGCACTGCTCAAATTTACTACTATTTCTTCATAATCTTCTTCCACGCCTCTTTTCATAATACTCTTCAATAATCTTTTTTGCATGTTCCACTGAATTCTTCACATTTCTGGTGTGACCTGTTAATGCCATAACATAATTTTATAGTTTCTTGTTTTACTAATTTGAAAAAAATTTTAATCATAACTGTTATCATATATTTACCATTTTTCTATAATGGTGTGTTGAAAACTTTACCTGATTTTTGCCTCATTCCACACAGCTTTAGTTCTCTCCATTCCTTGCCCCGGCCTTTCACATACAGTTTTGTTGTAGTACCCTTTTGAAATGCCCCACACATGTTCAATAGGATTGAATTTGCAATGATATGGTGGCAGCCTCAAACTGTGTGCCCTTCTGCAGCCAGCATGTCATCAACTACATACCTTCACCAATACATTGCTGAGGTCAGTTATTTATTAGATTTATATATCATTTATTTATCACAAGTGTAGACGTATATATTTGTACATATTTAAAGTATATATTTTAATATTTTATTACAATGATGCAACAGAACAAGATAATATGATGCAAATATTAATGAAATGTATTCTTTAACACACTGATATGTATCTCGTGGTACCTTTTTTTCCTTCACAATGTTGGCTCGCCAGGCAGCAAGTGAGATTTTATTTGCAGCTTCTGGCACTCGTACTCCTCGCTGGTTCAGCCATTCCTAAAAATAATTTTCTCTGGTTACATTACTTATTTCATTAAGCACAATAGTTTCATTTCATTTCTGATACTATGATCAGTTGATCCTTTCGACTTTGTTGTTGGATGCCTCTCTACCTGCCTTGAATGGTATGAAGCATTATCCATGACAATGGTGCAAGGTCTTACATTGCGAATGCCAGGAATCAGTTGTTTCTTTAAACCAGGATTCAAAAGTAGAACTGTTCATTGCTCCATGATAATCTTGCCCCTTTTAGGTCAGTAGCAAATATCAGACCAGCACCTACAAAATGTCATGCCGCACATGCCTCAGTTTGTTCATAATTAATGCCATTAAAACTGAAAACATTTGTACCTGGTACAAAACCTTCTCGTTCCCGCATGAACCACAACTAGCCTCCTTCCTCTGGTGGTCTTTTAATTACTCCTTTACTGGTGCCTGTAGTTGCCATGAATAAGTAGTTGAACCTAATGAAAATGATATTTTGTCTCATAATTTTACACATAAGTAATATACATTTAATATATATATTTTCAGTAATATACATTTTCAAAGGTCTCTTTTACCATTCATATAGATCCATGTCTCATCTAGGTACACTACAGTTTTGGGTTTTGACTTCTCTTATTTTCATATAGTCTGCCACAAAAAATAACCTCTTTACAATTATTTCATTTGACTCACAAATACGAATATTTAGGTCTCCTTTCCTCCATGCTAAACCCATTTCCTTAATAATTCTGAACAATGTTGTCGTGACCTCTGAATAAAAAATATCATAATTTTCCTTCACGTACTGCCAAACATCTGTAAGTGAGTCTCCCGCCTGTTGCAAATGAATAGGTCTTTAGAAAGTCTTCAAAAGTGAGCCACATACTTCATCATTCCTCTAAATATAAAATATCTTACCATTATCAGCTTCCTGGTAAATATATCTGCAAATAGCTTCTCTTGCAAATCCATCAGCTGAATCTTCACAGGTCGTGAACGCTTTCTTTTTTAGTTGGAGTTTTTAATAGATTTTCCTGCCTTATAATCCCTAATAACGTTTGCCAGAGTTGTATAAGGTCTCTGTAATATATGAATATATTTCAATTAAATAATTATGATTCACACACATGTTCATTGTGAAGACGTTCTTGAGGCATGCAATAAAATCAATAATTATTGTGACATTGATGGCTTACCCCACAATTACTGCTACCTTTGCAATGACACTGCTCTCAGGAAGTTTCACTTCTTTACGAGAATTTTTCTGCTCTTGTACTATAAACATTAAGAAGGACCTGCCTTTCACCACTCGATAAAATCCACTTCCCTTTTGCTTCACTGAGAGTTATTTCTGGAATTACTTGACATTTCTAAAATGCCAAGCCCAGCACACAATAAGATTTCCCCTTAGAAACAATTCGCGCACTGGAAACGCAAAGAAGGCTTTTCAGCACGCAAGTGCAGGATGCAGCTCACTGCATAGTCACAATCTCCACACAACGCTTTGCTGGTTGAAACCGTTGAAGTTGGTACAAATTCATTTCGCTCGCATGCATGCCAGTCTCCAGCCAAAAAAAAGTCCCTGGCAGCTATACTTCCATTACGTGGGGAATTTACGTTGAGTTTGGGACCACCACTTTCTCCAACCTAAATGGTAATCAAAAGTCCCTAAGTCAATGTAGTATGTATGGCGGGTGGTTTACGGGAGGTTGGTATTGCCAAGCTCTCTGGGTCACATCTTACGTGAAATAAATCTTATTTGACCTTCTGAACCTCGCGCTCACAGCTCTCCTCTCTGGGACCTTGGAGGGCGTCGTCTTGTTTACTCTTAGGATTCGACGAAGAAATTCCCACGATCCACATTCGCCCGAGTTGCGAACCACCAGCTCCACCGCCGGCTCCCCGACATTTCCTGTGGCGGCTTCCGCGTCATCCAATGGAGGGCACAGGTGCACGCCGCCCCCGCCGTTCTTCCGGAAGATGCTCTTTCCGACACGGGAACTTCCGGTGAGGGGCATTGTCTGAGATGCTCCTCAGCAGTAAACAGCGGAGTAGGCGTCCATTGAACATCGGTGCCTTCGAAAGCGGTTGGTGCTTTCACCGAGTGCAATCGCTAGGACTATGAACTGGTAACAGTAGAGAAAGTTTTCTATTCGTCTTCCTGATTTTCACCACTATTTGTTTCGTTTCTATTTCTATCATTGTCTAATAGTTACTGGTACGACCTGACTTATTTTCATTTTGACTCAGAATTGACTAAATTCGAACATTGTTTTTCTATTGAAGCTTAGCTTCCCGTAACAACGGGGGAAAGGTTAGATGACTAGTCTTTCCTTCAAAATAATTGCTACCTTGCATTTTAAAAATAGAACATACAATATAGGTTCAGCCGTATGCATTACCACTGCAGCCGAACTTTTAAGAAAAACCCTCACATTTAAATGTTGCGCTTAACCGAGACAATTAAGACGAGTCTACATTTAAAACCGCCGGTCCCAGTAATACGACTGATTGCCTCTGGCCTCCATAATCCGATTTCGCCGGTTCAAACGAGGATTTGAGGCGAAGTATTTTCGAAGACTGGGTGTATGGAATTGAAAATATACATTTGCATTCTCTTTCATACATTTTTCAAAAGTTGGATTCCAAAATCATGAGAACGATGAAACCGAGCAACAAAACCCACGAAGGCAAGCCCCGAAAGCGACCGCTCAAGGCCAAGGAGCACGAACTGCAATTGTTGGAAGCGGCAATAGCACATCAACTGTATCAATTTTTCGGAAAATTAAAGCTCTTCCTGGAAAGGTAATTGAAATTAAGGTAGCATTAAGTGCATTTTCAGCAGGCAGAATCTACTTCAATGATCGTCGAAGTGAAGGTGTGCAAGTGTGGGAAAGGTCTGCATGCAAGAAAAGTTGAATTCGTTTACACCTTTTACCGCGCTCCTTTACCTATAAAAACACGTTTAAGCCACACCAACACTCCTGTCTGCAACTAATTTTTTGCTGCAAACTGTCGCTTGAGATAGGCAAGTGGTTAACAGTTTTTCCCTAATGTGTTTAGCTTTCCATTTCTTTTCGCACATGAAATGTAAATTCGCATTTAATCTAAAACAAAAGTTATTAAAAAAACAGGCGAAGTAAAAGCGCCAAGCGCAGTATCACAGCATTTACTTTCATTTGCGAAGTTGTTATTGCGCAACATCCGCCATTTACGTTTTGCCTTAAAAATGTGCGGGAAATGCATTTTAGTACGTAATCCCTTCCTCCCGTGCCATTTCAGTATAATGTCACTTTCCTTGCGCGACATTCCATTACGCGAGAAAGTACTTCGAAATTTATTCCCAGGACGTCCTATAGGTGGAAGTTCTAAAATACTGACCTCGCGCCGCATGTATCTAATTCCGAGGTACTCAGCAACATTCTAGTTTACCACCGCAAAGGTTGAAAAGCAACGCAGAACCTGAAAAAGCTCTGGTAGCAGGGAACCACCGTAACATATTTTGCCTACTGACCCCGGCAGTCAGAACTATCTGAGCCAAGTTTCCCTACCTCGCCGGCCTACAGAGCCTGACCTACGGTGGGGAACCTAAGGGTCTCCACTCGCGGGCTAGACAAAGGCAAAACAGGATACGGGGACCTGAAAGACGTTCGTATTAACCATGTTTCTGTACGACACAGGAGGCCACGACACCGCACTGACCGCGTTGATGGCCGTAAATGGCAACCCCAAAATCCATAGATGCTTCACAGGAGGAATCCTGACAAGCCATGTTGCTTACTTTAAATCACCTGCATTACTCGTCTGAACATCAATTAGTTAGGCGCACGAACATTCACTGCAAGTGGCATCGACGCTGCATGGCGAACGTGAATCGCAACACGGCCAAAGGGAAAAGGCGTGGTAGCGCGGCCGCGAGGGTCCCGTGTACCGCCCGACGTTGCGCCCTCAGGCGGCTGCCTCGCTCGACGCACGTCCTCGCCCCCAGCTGCACACGCGCTGCCCAGCGCAGAGTCCAGGCGGACAACCAACACACGAGCTCCAAGCCTCCCATTGGCTTCCTGAGGAGGAGTTCCTGCAATTCAGTCGCATCAAGATGTTTATAATGCCTTGGAGAACATCGACAAAGCAACTTTGTTAATGCAGTGTTAATCCTTAACAGTAGAGCCGGGAAGTTTGGCAAAATATCTTTTTATTATTGTTACGATTTTATGACTTTTAACAATAGGAATCAGTTAATTATACTTTTGGAGTTCTTTAGATTTTAATTTGACCTCTTTTTACCTATTTTAGCTTCTGGATGCCTATTTTTGGCATTTTGCCTTATTTGTGCCTTTTCTACCTTTTTGTCATTAATTTCACTTTTTCCCCTTCTGACATTCATCTCTGGAGACACACTTGCAAGCTGGACGCTTAACTGCAAACCTGGACAGTGTGAAGGCACGGACGTGTATTGTGTTTCTGCACACGTGGAGGCTCCAATGTCAGGTTGTGTTAAAAATATAAATGGAAAAGGAAGATGATACCAGTAAAAAGTTTGACATTTTTCGTTAATGCTGACAGACTTGTTCGCTCACGAGGAGTATCATCCTATTTTTGGGTATGGCCTCAGATCCCTTTTGAGGACAGAGCTTTCCCGTTCCTTCTTGTTCTCTCTTCCTCCTGGCGAACTACGAAACCTATAATTCCTAGTGCGAAGAACGAAACCTATAATTCCGCTTTCACTGATACCATTTCAAGATTAAAAAGGTCCACGATGGCATTTCGTAGAGGCAGCGTCGCGCGTAAAAAAATCGTAATCGTCATACCGGATGGCCATGTGCAAGCAAAATTAGAAAGAAAAGGAAGTTTCCTTCTACGTGAGTGCTAGTGTAAATTTTAGAGTTTGAATAAAAATGTGAAACATTTTCATTATTTTCTTTACAATTACTTTTAAATTGTGATTTTTCAACGTTTCCTGTGCTTTTACTCCATACTCCATTACTCCAGAATAAATTGCTATTTTTTTTAATGCATATTTTAGTAAAAAAATTGCCTTTTGCTTGGTTTCATTGTAGGTAAAATAACGTTGAACCTTCAGGCTCTACTTATCACTTTTAGAGTGAAAACTCTGCAGAGTACACTAAGAAGGTCAAGAAATTCATTAAACATGTCAATTTTTAAATTAAATATTAAAAAGAAGATAATATCAAACAAGACTTATCATCATCAATATGGTTTGAAATGTCTCACAGTCCACAATCATGAACTTGGGTCACAATTAATATTTAAGTGAGCTATCGTTTAGATAATGATAAATAAGGGACGGATTCTAATGAAATGTCAGTTTTTTCTATCCACTTACAACACAGTGCTGTTTAGTACAGAAATTAATATTAAGGTATGACAAAATGAAATGATCCATTTGTATATGTCCATTTTTGTCGATTTCGACTAATTAGTCATTTTGAACCTTTCCGGGTAATTTTAATGCATTGTTCGCTAATTCCATCGATTTAATATCATTTTAATCGTAATTACTTCAAATAATATTTACGAGAAGCAACAAATGTTCTCACAGAAATCCAGAGTAGCTAATTCGACTTTCACTCAGAAATTGTAATGATAGCCGTTAGAAGGTAATCTTAAACTTCCTATGTCGCTTATCAGTGCCTTTGTCAATAATGATTGGCTATTATTAGGTCCTGATTTTAATGACAAGTCATACATTCACCTGAACCTTCAGATGAATTTTAAAACAATTTATACACGAATCCAGGTATTGTCGATTAGAAAAACGTATTTTTATTGTGCATATAAAGTCACATTTACACAGTTTTTAATAAAAGGTAATATTTGGGCCAAATTCTACAATAAAGTCATATGTTTGTCATATTTTTAGAAACCGTTCTTAGTAAAAGGTCCTATTTTGGAAAAATTAGCTTTTTCATTGCGTTAGTTAAACTTATTCGCAGGTAACTTATTCGCTTTCTCTGTATTCTATTCAGATTTTTCCGGGTGCGACGTTCTGTATGGATCCCAACATGCCACTCCGTATTCCAAGAGGCGAACCAGCGAAAAATATGCTAATTCCTCTTTATGCTTTCTACAGAACTTTTCTTTAGGATCTGCATTACAAAAATGCAAGGACTTCACGATTTTCTCTTACTACCTGATTTTAAATGCTTCTCCCAATTCTAATTTACTATCTATATGAATGCCTATACTGGCATGATGAGACCTTTGAGATGACGAGACTCACCTAAACGATAGTCTGGTTCCCTGGGATACCCCTGTCCCCGCCCGAACGTTATTGTTTTGCTTTTCGATCCGTTCATTTCCATGTTATTTTTTTAGCCCAATCACGTAAATGTTCTAAATCCTGCTGTAATATTTGTTCGTCAGCGCTACTTTTGAGTTTTCGGTATATAACATAATCGTCTGCAAATAAACGCACCTTTGATTGTATGTTAACATGGAGATCATTTACGTACGCCAAGAAAAGTAATGGACCTAAAACACTTCCTTGTGGAACCCCTGAAGTAACAAATTCCCGTAGTCAAAAACTGAGTGCCAATTCGAACTTTTTGTTTCCTGTCTCTAAGAAATTCGCTTACCCACTTCACACTTCAGCGTCAATTCCTGAAGCACGATTTCTGATAAGTAGATTATGCAGTACTAATTCGAATGCTGTCCAAAGTCGATTACGATTGCATCCACCCTCCCACTCGCGTCAACTTCGTCAGCTAAATCTTGAAAAAGAGAAACGATTTGGCTTTCGCACGAATATTTACTTCTAAACCCATGCTGTCCGTGAAAAATCCAGTTCGCTTTTTCCCATTCGCGGCGAATGTACCCCGAATAATGCCCATACTACTGATGTGAGATACTGGTCTCTACTACAAACTTTTCGTTTTATCACCATTTTTGGAAAATTGCATCAGCTGTCTTCCAATCGTGTGGTAAACTTGCATTATTAATAGAAACATTGGAATAATCTAACAAATACGGCAATACTCGCCTCCACCGAGTTTTCTATTAAATCTGGTTTCGAGATGCCGTCTGGTCCGTGGATTTATCATTTTCCAGTGATTTTATACGTTTGCGGTGTTCCCATGCATGAAGCTTGAACTGGTTTTCTATTGAAAAATAATGAACTTGCTCCTGCGCCCATTTTGGTTTGAATACCGATTCAAAATACTCGTTGAAATCGTTTGCTTTCGCTTGGTCGCCGTGCAATGGCACGGTACCTGTCTCGAATTTCCTGCATTTCTTCCTTATTCCTCCGGCGTCTGCGGACATATTTGTAAAAACCTGACCAATTATTTCTTCCTGTCTCCAAAATATTTCTTAAAAATAATTCATGTGCAATTTTCTTTTCTTTTTGTAATTCCCTGTAGTATTTTTTAAAAGTTATCGTCAGCAATGCTGCAATCATACAAGCGTGTAGCGCCTCGATGCCACGCAAAGCAAATCTCCCCAACCGATGGCCCGTGTATTGGTGGAATGAGGAGATATCAGACCTGAGGAGGGAATGCCTTCGTCTCAAACGCCAAGTCCAGCGCGCCAAGAAGAACGCCAAGGCAAACGAGAAGACCGAGGCATACAAGCAGGCGAAGAAAAACTAAGAAACGCGATTGGGTTGGGAAAGCAGGTCGCAAAATGGGGAGGAGCTACTGCAGGACGTGATAAAGACCCTTGGGGAATTATGATACAAACTAGTCACCAAGAAACTAGGTGCTGGCCTTTCGCCGAGACTTGGACACAACCACCATGGATAACATAGTGCACGCACTATTCCCAATGCACCCGGCAAAAATAAACAGCGAGTTCTGCATAAACAAGAACGATATCCCCCTCTTCTCGAAGGAAGAGCTCTAAACAGCGGCAAGCTCCCAACAAAACAGAAAGGCCCCCGGGTCAGACGGAATACCAGCGGAAGCGCTGAAGTCACTGGCAAACCCCCACCTACATCTCTTGCTGAATATGTATAATGCGTGCCTAAGGAAGGGCAAGTTCTGTTCAAGGTGGAAGAAGGCAAGGCTTGTACTAATCAGCAAGGGCAAAGGACAGGAATATTCCCCTACATCCTACAGACCACTGTGCATGCTCGACACAACGGGCAAACTCCTCGAGAAGCTCCTGAAACCCCGCATCCAGTCTGCAATCGACAAGGCAGGAGGCCTATCAGACACGCAGTATGGCTTCTCAAAAGGAAAATCAACTTTGGACGCCATAAGGAAAATAACAGACGCAGCAGCCAAAACGGAAGAGGGCAACCACCGATCTTGCACTGCCTGCGCGGTCGTCACCTGGATGCGCAATGCATTCAACTCTGTGCGCGGAAGATGATATCATGGAGGTCCTGAAAACATTGGCGTACTGACGTACTTACCGCGCATCTTGAGCAGATACCTGACAGACTGGTCTACGAAACCGAGGACGACAGAAAAGCCAGCGACTGGACGGCAGGAGGGCGCAAGAATCTATCCTAGACCAGACCTCTGGAATGCAAACTATGACGCCATCCTCAAGATGACAATGCCCGATGATATCTTTCTTGTAGATACGCGGATGACCTGCAGCAACACTGCACGCACGCTAGAGGGCCTAAGCAAATAGACGAATACAGACATGGATGACAGATCACTAACTAGAACTGGCCGGAAACAAAACGGAGATAACCCTTTTGACAAAACGCCGACTGGACCCCGGGGTGAGAATGGAAATACAAGAGCACCGTATCCATGCGGCAAAAAGTGTTTAACACCTCGGGCTGACACTGGACCGCAAACTTACCTTCTGGGAACACATAAAACGCATCAAAAGGCCATTGTAATCGCTCCTGGAGATACTTATGGCCAACACAAATGGTCCAAAGCCCAATAAGCGATTTAGAAACCTGCTGTCCATAGTTATCCACCATGCTATACGGCGCAGAGATCTGGGCCAACGCGCTGAGGTGCGAAAGGTACTGCTAAACAACTGATATCTACGAAAAGAGGGAGACCTTATCAAAAATAATAAAACAATTGTAAGGATTTTATGGAAGAAAAATCAAATTACAGCAGTAAAATCTAGTATTTATTGAACATATTGACAATACACAACTTTTGTAATTTCAATAGCAGGCACAATTTTGCTATAAAATGAGGTAATAAACACAGTACAGGAGTTCAAATGCAACTTCACTTGCTTAGAGACATTCTCAATTAATGTGAATACTACTTTATTAAAGAGCACTATATATGAACAATGCTTAAAAGAAAGAAATGAAAACATTGCATCTTTGCTGAGGTAAACAAATTATTACGATATAATTGGTGAAAGTGCTATTTTATTTTGCGAGTAGGAAAGGTGGTGACATAAGGCCAATAGGACGTGTGCCCCAATCCTAGAAGCAAAATAAAATCACTTTCACCATGAATCTTTTATAAGTATTACTGCCTTTTATTTTATTTTAATTCAAAAAATATAAATCACCTAATTATGTACTGTTACATAAAGGTCAGTAATAGCTGATTAGGTCAGATGACAGTATTATGTTTGTTTCTTGCTTTAACAGTTGTATCTGAACATTTGAACATAGTGCCACTTTCAGCAATAGTGCTAAAAATTGAACTTTTAGCATGTTGTCCAAACCTTAAACATAACTGCACTTACTAGTGGCTTTAGATATAATAATAATAACAAATATTGATATATAAATGTCAAATATATAAATTTTATCTACTTTTCCTTACAAGGTTTAACAATCTATCTTTTCAGTTCCGTTTCAATTTTATTGAGATGCATTGTAATGTCACATGCATTATAGCATTACATTCTTTTAACCAATGAGTGGAATTGTCCAGCTATGATCCAAACTGTTCATTATAACAGAATACTGCATTTAAAACTAGAGCTCAGGTGTTTATGACGTACAGATATTGAAAATAAGGGTGCATTTACAATTTAACATTTATGAGAACATAACCGAAAATATGACTTGGAAAACTATATTTTTGACAAAACTCCATCAGAGTTCCAAGTAAATGTTTCTTGGTTGTAATCTATTAAAATGAGACCTTTTGGACCATCTATTTACATTTTTGTGGTTTTAGCTCATCTTGGTACCCCCACTACAGGTTGTGAAATGTGAGATCTTATGATCAATTTAAATGAAATTGATATTTGATATTCACAATTTTATCACATCCAATGACAGAGTACGCACTGATCTTAATGCTTCATCACTTATACCATGGACTGTCAGATCAGAAGAGGTGTCTGCAAACACTTTGTAGAGAATTAAGAATGTCATTTACTGCACATTATAATTGTTTAAAATTTTCTCTCTGAGCTGTGACTTCTCAAAGAAAGCAATTTTAAAACAAAATTATCTCTTCATATTATCTTATATTATTGGAGTATACTTTTAAATTAAATTATATAGATCAACATTATTTTCACTCTAATGAATCATTTACATGCCATTTGAACTGCAAAAATTCAGATCAGAATCAAAATATCAGCAATAATTTTCACATTTTTCGTAGGTCTGCCTGCAATACCAATCAAGTAAATATTCTAATAATAAATAAGGGAAGAAAGGCCAGCAAATGTATCTGCCACACTTGATGTACTAGCACTTGAAAGACAGAAGAACCTGTACAATCAATACAAATTATTACCAATACGCTACGGTTCCAGTAGCATTCTTCTATTTGCCTTCACACATATTAAAAACTCACCATTTTCAGTGCATAAACTGCTGCCTGTACAAGGACTCGGAAAATTTAAAAAGAGGTGGTAAGACTCTCTTTCAACTATCTACTATTGTGCAATCAAAATCAATATGCCCCAAACAAAATTGTATACTCATTTGCAATCTTGAAAAAAATCTGTCCTGTTTAAAGCTCTATTAATAATAATAATAATAATAATAATAATAATAATAATAATAATAATAATATATTTGTCACATAAATACAGCATAAGCCATGTATGACAAGTCAGGACATTATATGATCATACAATGTACAATGCAAATATTAAATACAATACAGGTATAAAATTGAATTCTGTTTTCATGCTAAATACAAATTAATTTTTTTATAAATAGTAGGTAAAGCTAAAGTTGAGAGCAAATAAATAAAAAGGAGAAGAAGGAGAATCTTTCATGAGATGATGCTTGGGCTGGATCTATCCTTTATATCCATCAATCAGCTGGGGGCTTAAAACATGCAGCAGAATATGCAACAAAAAAATATATTTTTTATTAGTTTATATTGATGTTGATATGTGTTTATGATGCATATATTATTTTCTACTGTTGAATATATGGTTTAACAGGAAAGCTTTCAATTTATTGTGTGTATTAAATGTAGGCTTTTAAGTACATTAAAGAGTTTGTTATAATGTAATGCCTTCTAGAAGGGTACTTTTTTTGAAAGAGTTGTTTCACAGTGTGACATGCAGATTCTTGTTTTGTCTAGTATTATAGTTATGAACATCAGTATTTAGGAGTAAATATGAATCCTTTGTTTTCTCCATAAGCGTCTTCTTTGTGAAGATTAATATTTCCAAATATGTATATGCATGGGAGTGGTAGGATTTGTAATTTCTGAAAAGTGGTTTGCAGGACTCATGTTTGTGAGTGTTTGTCATTTGTCTAGAGGTTGTGAGTTTGTAAGTGTTTGTCATCTATTGTCGAGAGGGACAGATGAACTACAAATGTAAACAATAAAAAATGAGTTAAACTGTGCTACACTTTGGACAGATGAATTCTCTTTTTAAAAAATCTTTCCAGTTACAGCCATTAAAGTTGGTGACAATCTCGACGGGCTCAAACAAGGGATCTGAAAATAAACAGAAACATACAATAGAAGTTCCACAACTTATTTTAAAAAAATAATAGCAGCATTAATCAACAAACTACATGCATAAAAACGTAAGATACGAAAAATTAAAACTCACTTTTTCACATTTCTTGGAAACCCAAATCACCACGTTTTAATGGCTAATTGGCATACTTTCCAAGCCCTAGACATTTTTTATAAATAAGTCTTTTCTTTTGAGATGGGAGATAAGAAATTCTTCTAGAGAGCCCTGCTACCGGATGGAATGTTCAGGAATCATTTCCATAATAATAATATTTTTTTAGTTTCTATTGTGAACGGATTTCTCTCCGATGTATTTATCAGACTCTCAGTTATTTTTCTATTAATTTTAATAGCTTATTCATTTCCATCTAACTGATCTTTTGAAGAATGAATTGTCGAAATTCTCTCCTTCGAGTCGATTGATTTAAAAAGTATTTGTACGTAGGAGAACCGCCCAGAGAAAATCTGGTCTCCCGTACAAATAATGAGAACTGGACTTGATACAAACGTACAAATACAAGTTGGCGTAAATACGAACTATAGCATTTCGTGTTTGTTACAATCATGAATTACATTGATACATTTACATAAGTGTGTATTAGCACCTTATCCTTGCGCACAAAAAAATTCAGAGTTTTTTAATAAAGTGAAAAGTTAAATGAATGGAATAAATGTTCAAATTGTAATAAAAAGGTGAGTTGGAATACCCTTGTCAGTTCGTTGAGTCTCTTAGCCCCACAGGTTCTAAAGCAGTGTGACGGCGGTGCGAGTCTTCCCCGGGGCTGTGCGAGGGCCTATTTATTTATTTATTTATTTATTTATTTATTTATTTATTTATTTATTTATTTATTTATTTATTTATTTATTTATTTATTTATTTATTTATTTATTTATTTATTTATTTATTTATTTATTTATTTATTTATTTATTTATTTATTTATTTATTTATTTATTTATTTATTTATTTATTTATTTATTTATTTATTTATTTATTTATTTATTTATTTATTTATTTATTTATTTATTTATTTATTTATTTATTTATTTATTTAACGTCAAAAAACAGTTAAAACTGCGTATGACGTGCTATGGGGAAAAGCGTTGTGTATACTTCGCGAATGTTCATTCCCGCCTGAGATATGGCATAATATTCAGGGGAAATACATCTTATAGCTCCCAGACTTTTAGATTACAAAAACGAATTGTACAAATAATAACCAAATCCCACCCACGTGATTCATGTAAGCCTCTCTTCATTAATCTAGGAATTCTACCATTATCGTGTCTTTTTATTTACGAATCAGTGGTTTTTGTAATCACGTTTACGAATCAGTGGCCTCTGGTTCGGCTCCTCGTTGCGAAGGAGGGGCGTGCGCGGGCGCGTGCGCGTGCCTGCGATGGAGCGTGCGCGTCGTTAGCGCTCGCGCGTCGCTTGCGCAATCTCCGGCGGCGCGGCGCGGGCTTATTCATTCGGCATGCCTCACCGGCCGCCCGCCGTAATTGCCCGGCACACTCACTCTCTCTCTCACACACACACAAGCGCGCACACATATACACACCAGCACACACACACACAAGCACACACACAAGCACATACACAAGCACACACACAAGCACACACTCATAAGCACACACACAAGCACACACACAGAGGCGCACACACAAGCACACACACAGGCACACACACAAGCACACGCACAAGCACACACACACACAAGCACAAACACAAGCACACACAAACTCTCACACAAGCACACACACACAGCACGCACACACAAACACACACACAAGCACACACACAAGCACACACACACAAGCACACACACAAGCACACACACAAGCACACACACAAGCACACACACAAGCACACACACAAGCACACACAAAAGATGTTGGATTTATCGCGTATTCTGACTTATCGAGAATTTTTTGAAAGGGCAAGTTGTGAAAATGTAATAAAATAATTATTTCAACAAGGTAATGTGGGATCGAATGGTCTGACATGAGATAATTCCACCCACCTCAATAAGTATTAGATATGAGTCAATGCCTTATTTTCGCAAGATTTATATTACGACCCAATCAGAAGATTTTTCTGTAGCTCTGATAACTAGCTTGAACGGACATCAGTCCAAGTCAGTGAATGAGAAATCTAAGGGTTGTGTGCTCCGATCGTTTGATTCTATAATTTCTTTCTATCAAATCCAGACAGACGACGGCGCCGTAACCAAAGCAACGGACTTCGTGCTTTCCTTTGTTGCTCTGCATTGTTCACTCTGTATGGCTAAACACGTATATACAACTATAATACAACATGTGAAACATGACAAGAGGCTTGGCATGAAGCGCGTGGTGTGATGTTCCCGCAAGGAACGGATTCTGCGAAGGAAACGTTTACATTGATACGCACGTCCGACAACGGGGATCTAACTGGATCTATAGACACTTCTGCATTCAAACCGGCAAAAAAATATATGTATTGTGTACCGCATTGCTGCAGCACGCCATAAATACAAGATATAACTCAAATATGGATTGAAAAATAAGACAAATACACAGTGACCTTATTAACAAGAAAAATGTGTTCATAATTTTTCGAGAAAGTATTTTGAAGAAACAATTTGCTTCTACAAAATTTTTGGGGATATTCAACCTTTTTAGAAGCTTTCGTAAGTCGTCTGTTCTCTGGAGGCTTTAAAAGGTGTACTTTAAGAGATATGATTTTGGAAAAGTTGAACCTGATACATGTTTTCATATTCCTTTGTTTTCATTCCCCTACAAACGCTCAACCCAAACATGACATTGAAATATTTTTGTAATTACGAAGACTTGGGTTTGTACTACTTCATTTTCACCACAATCTTTAAACAATGTGCTACAAGCCTTGCCATATACAATGCTCTGTTCATACTATTTTTTCACTTCATAAGAAGTCCTTGCGTTGGCAATACCCCAAAATCTGGTCAACATATTGTTTGACAGAAAAATTAGAAATTTGAGAAATTTGAGAAAAAACTTTTTCTCGTGAGAGATGTCTAAGCGGCACTCCCAAAATCAATAAAATCGTGAATTGTCTTCGAAATATCATATGATGAGTCATACTTTCATAAGCCACATAATCATGTTTCGTCGTCAATATGTAAACATACTCAAAAGCTTCTCACGCCTCACTTAGTAAGATGCATAAAAATGACGTTACAAGATTTGTTGCTTCTGCAGTGAGTTGTCGTTGGCATTTAAAATGAAAAACTATTTGAGACGTTGTGATTCGCAACATCATTTATTTCAATAGGAACTTTCGATGGCTTAGCCATCATTATCAGTTTCTGCTGCTATTGAATTAAATATTATTATTGGCAAAGACAACTCCTGCAAGTATTTCGTTACAAGATTTGACCTATGCAGTGCAAGTGAAATAAACTACTTTTAGGACCATACAATTCTAGTTGAAATATTTTGTCAACCCACTGTGCACCCAGCACGTGAATGCTTCGCGACAGCCAACCGGCGCCGCTGTTGCCACGAAGGACCCTCGCGCGCCGGGATGTGAACGCGGCCTCGCAGCGGGGCGCGCGGGTTGCCCAAGGCAGGACTACCACTTTACGGCCCCTCGGCCGTTGCCTCAACCATCGGCGTGGGGGCGGGGCGCCGAGCAGGCAGTGGAGAGGAGCCGCGGGCTGGGGCTGACGGGGAACAGGACAACGCAGAGGAGCGCGGGGAAGAAGGGGAAGGGTGGAGATGGCGGTGCACTGCTAGGACTTGTGTGTGGGCGGGTGATTGAATGAAAAGGCGGACCAGGCTTGGGGGAGGAAGAAGAGCGGGAACAGAGGAAAAGGGAGCAGATTGATTGATTGTCGATATTGCCGGGAAATCTCTGCTATGTCATTAGTCCCTTAGAATGTTTGGTCGTGGGAGGTGGCGGTGTTCCTCCCCCGATAGATGGTGAGATTCGGCGCCGTCCTACACGTCGGCGTCCGGGGAATTTCCCCCTCCTGACCTCTCCCAGCGGGGGAGGTCTAAGGTTCTGAGTGTCAGGCAGAATGGTGTAAGCGTATGTGTGAGTCAGAGCAACGGAAGAGGACAGAACCAGAAAGAGCGAGGTCCGTTTTATTAGGCTACTATTCCTTCGTCTGATATTGATCAGAAGAACCACAAAAACTACCAATCGGAACAGCCTGCCACTAGAATTCTTAAAACATCACCCTAGTAACATATTTGTGGCTAGTGCCAGCCAAAAACTCCGCCACCATCGGGGCTCAAACCACAGGACCTTCCGGCGAGTGTCTCTGCAGAGACAGCGTCAGTGCGGGCTTTGAGCTAGCTCAGCCGGTAAAAAGGGCGGTGGAGCTGCTTGTAGTAGGAGCAGGAGTGGGACGAATATTGTTGCTGAAAGGCGGGGAAGAGGCGAGGATCGCGGAGTGCGGGTCGGAGTAGAGCGGGTAGCAGAATGTAGAGAATCTGGTTGTCTGAGAGACGCCGAGTTCTAGGCACAAATGCCAACGCTCCGGCCGTCATGGTGCGCCTTCGCCAGCGAATCGGAGGATTCGTTGAGGATGGCGTCCATGACGGCGAGTGTCGTCAGTCACGGCGTCCCTGAACAGCCAGGTCGATCGGCCACGGCGTACGCTTTCTTCGGAAAGTGGCGAGATGCGAAGCAGTAGCATGGGGCGTGGAGGGGCGTGGAGTGTCTTGCGTGAGTAAACGCCTTGTGTAAGGCACCGCACGCACGACCGAACGCCAACTTCCTCGGCTGAGGCGTTCGGGTTGTCTCTGCATGTTGCTTCCGGGGTTATGTTGATTGGGAAAGGATGGCAACATCGCCTCGTTAAGCCGGCTCATTCGAAAGTGCGAGGCCTTTTTTACCTCTGCTTTCAAATTTGGATAATTAGAGTTTTCCAAGAATTGTGGGATCCGTGGAAGATAATTATCAACGATGTACCCTCACTCACGATTAGAAACTGCAACGGAAATCCGTCTTTGGATGTTGCAAAGTTAAGAGGTGTTTCGATTTGGAAGTACACTTAACCCGACGTGTAAATCAAGAGTCGGCTTCATCCTATCCTAAACATGGAACTATTCTACGAAATAAACATTGTGGTGTGAGTTAAAGAACATTTTATGGAATTAACACTGTTAGAACGTACACAATAACTGTAATTAACGAAATGTAACATAACTACTAGATATTTTTATACAACTTGTCCTAAATCCTTGAATATGCGTTTCAAAATTAAACAAAAACAAACACATAAATAAAAAGAAAAAGTAAACAAAACTATGTGACTTTAAGAGAATTTTATCTTTGAATTACTACAAACAAACTTATTTTTCACGGAATTATACTACAAAGGAAACACTCGATTGTGTCTATTATAGAATTCTGCCAGTGCCGTTTTCTACTATTAGTACTACATTGTAAGAACAGTATTGTAAATTCAATGGCTTCTTAATCATCAATTTCTGAAAGCCCTGGTATGCATTTATTAATTCTTAATTATTATTTTATTAATTCATTATTTTTTATTATTAATTTTTATCATACTTATTAAAATAAAGATAATACCCGTAATTGAAAATATTACAATTAAATAATATTCAAAATATTATGATTAACTATGAAGTAATAACCACGTTATAGTAATCTTCAACCAAATTAGAACATAACAGAAAGATAAAGAAATTTGCAAGATCCACTTAGAAACAGCCATCTTATGCGTAGATCTAAGATAATGAAGTGTAACGAATACATTTGTGTGAAACAGTTTTGTAACATTTCTTGAGTATCCAGGTGTAACATAATGCTATGCCATTGACCAAGACATTTAGTAAAATAAAAATAACATTATGAAACGACTCTAAGCATACCCTCCTCTGATACTTAATATTAATAAAAACAAATGGACAAAAATGTACAACTGCGTAGTTGAGCCTGGTATGTTATGTGTGTAAACCAAGCCATATTAATTTACATTAAATTATACCAAAATAAAACTTAAAGCCTAATTAGAAGAACTTTATACTCCTGAGGTAAACACCATCATTGTCTATCATTACGTTCAAATAAATGAAATTATATTTATAAAATAATATATGACTTCGGATGTTTTTATAGCACCTGATGATGGGAACAATACAGGTCCCGAAACGTTGTGATATTGGAGAAAATATTTTATCTGATTTTTCCCAATTTGTTACCCACAATAATGTGACTGTCTACAAACACACATGACCATATTTATTTTATAATAATAAGTTATTATAATTATATTATTACGAATTTGCACGCGATTACTACAGCTGCCACTGAATCCATACTTTCTCTACACTACGTAAACGAGAATGTAGTCGTTGATGTTGCAAGATTTGACCGCAATCTGTAGCGTTTAGTAAAATCTGCAAGTCGTTACAATTTGCCTCTAGACCTACAAATATGAGTCTCCCTTAGCATTTACACTGTGCCTCCAAGAGCTTCCCTGGAACCGCTTCATTCAAGTTTCCGCACTAGAGAAGCTGCTTTCGTGACGACGAGCACGACCTGCAGTTCTTCGAAGATCGAGTTCCGGAAAGCGCGTTTCATCTTGGGTATACGAATTAAGTGCTCTTGGCTCAAACAAAATCAGGGTCTCAGATCAAGATGATGACTGGAGATGAAAGACTGCTCGCTCGCGTCGCTCGCATGTGTAATATTTACGATTCTAAACGTCGAGGCAAACTTCAGCAGATGTATAATTTTAAGGTCATTCTTGGTGGAACGTGACCTCGTTCGGAAAAGTAACCGTGCATAAAAATCGTGAATTAATTACCTCCTATAACCAATACGACATATAATATTACAGAATATGATCAATGTTGCCTCATATTTCACATTTTATATAGTTCATCACGATGTAATAATACAAATGAAATATGAGGTACATTACCGTTATAGACATATGCGTTGAAAGAAACTTGCGTCATTGTTTTGGCATTGTTCATGGGTGCCATTCTAAAACATGTGATACGATCCTTTCTAGTTAAGTTGCTCAAGTGCTGATGACAAGCCGTTTTTACAGTCTACGGAATCATTGAGGATTTCGATGAGTGATGCTTCTACCCGGGAGATCCTAGTGTTCGAGTCCCAACAGTGGCAGGATTTTCGACACTAGCTACGTAGTACATGGCTAGGAGCCGGAGAATACGCGCCGCGACAAACTCAACTCTTGCGAGAATCACCTGCTTCGTTCACATGTTGCATAATATGCTATTTGGACGCAACTTCTTACGTACGTAGTGTTTGCGATAATTTTAATATCTCCTGTTGGTTGAGTAACATAACAATCATGCACCATTGCTCACCTGCCACACTTCATTCACAAGTAATATGTTTTCAATTATACAGATTTCAAAATTATTTCATGCACTTACAACATCTTGCCTTCTGACAAACTGTCGTGAGTACATGGTGCTACAAGACGATAGCATTTGGGAACCGCTTGACTACGAAAGCAGGTTTCACGAAGAAGTGTCAAGAACGTGAATGTTCTCCTTGACGAAATAAGGGTTAACATTATATTAAAGTACACTGTGGGACGCTTTCCGGTTTGTTTCACACATGTATCTGTAACTGCGCCACTTAACACAGGAGCTCTTTCGCAAGAAAGACTCGCTTTGTGGGTCCGACAGAAGCAGATCTGAGCCTTCGAGGTTTCTTTATTAAACTCTTCTTTTCGAACAACTTGGAAAAGTTGAAAGTTACCATAGGACCTTCCGCCCTGAAATGAATATAAAACTAAAAATTCCCACAAGGCATTGAGTTTCTCTGGATCACATGGATTCTCAGAATCAATTAAACTGATTCAAATAACAATTTTAACTCCTGCCTAGATTTACATTATGACTATTCGTATGTGATAATGCGTCAAGTTAATCAATTGTGAATGATGTTTTGATTCTACCTATCAGTATCTCATGAGATGTTTACAAATTAGTCAATCTTTAAACGTGTCGTGATATTAAATAAATAACTAAAAATACAAAATATCAGAATCACTCCATCTCACGACAGCCTGTTCCACAATTAAAACATTGCGTGAAAACACTACCAAAGAAAGTAAGGGTTAACCATAAAGATGAATGTAGAATTTTCACAAAAATATGGTTATTTGTAAAGTTAGGAAAAGTTATCTAATAAATCTTCCCTCAGTACAATTTTCTACATCGTAATATGTTTATAGGTATCCTTTGAAACCAGTTTGACTTACAATTAATAACATCATGCAAGCATAATCGAATAATGACTCGAATACGGAATGAATGCAATCGTTCCACGCTTCGAAAATGTCCCAGTTGCCTCCTTGGCGCGATTTCGAATAGCGCCAGCTTGAATACCTCTCGAGCGGATGGCCTCGGCAGCTGACCCTGGATGACAGCGGTTTGACGCTCCGACATGAGACGCGTCTCCTTTCACTCCAGCCAGCTCTTAGAGGTCGGACTGGAAGGGAAACAAGACAAAAAAAGGAGCAGAAATGTCGCGAAATTCGAATGTTGTCGCGGTTTCTTTCTGAAACATGTAGGATTATTACATTCCCGCCAATATGTGCAGCCAAGGTCGCTAAGGTTGGTACGCCTTGTGTCGATTTGAAGGATCGTGTGTTTGAGATGCACCTTACGCATGAGTGTTTGCGCCGGCTTCTTTCCTTTCACAATCATACTTTCATATCATATAGTTCACCTCTAAATCGTACTTCTACGTACTGTTGAATTGATTATTTCGCAATGGCCGCGTCTCCAATCTTAACCAAACTTATTAAGCTCACTATTTGTTTCGTAATATGCATTTAAATTTGTCACATGTGAATACCCCACGTATCTTGTGTTCGTTAAACATAGACTCAGCACGTATGCTTCAAATAGGCCACTTCTGCGGAGAGTGACGTTCGCAACAACGTGCGCGAGTCGAACGGCCGAGATGTGCCCATTTCAAAATGGCCGATTCATTTAAGAATGTGGCCATTTCCAAGTGACCTGTGGAATTGTGGCGACGGCTCTAACAGCCATTTACTACTTCGAATATTAACGAGGTCCAGCAATGATCAATTAGGTAGAATACGAATGGGCCTAAATGAGGTCACCTGAGACTTTGTCGGACCTGAAAATACTGCATTCTCGTCACATCCGTAATCGAGATGAAGGCATAAGTACCGATGAAAATATAAAATACGACTAATTGTAGAGTACATTTTGAAACTGCTGTAATCTTCTGTTCATTTTTTCCGTACACGTATCATAATAGTGGCGAAATCAATTACGTACAGAGATTTTTTATTATAAGAGAAGTGAGTGTCTCGACTACTGTCTGTATTTTAAATCAAACTTGTCTTTCAGCGAAGTTAGGTGTTAACGTGATCTCACTAATAGGTACTGTTCCATAAAACATAATGGTGCAATGTTGCAAGTATTTTTCTCAATTTCGGGACTCCAGCATTAAACTTTCTTTAATTGTAATCTATTCTTCATTTTAGTCGGCAAGCACGCTCTGAATATAAGAGAAGTAGCACCTTGTACTTATTATGACCTACTCGTGTGTTCCTAATTAACTAGATTGGTTGGGAATTTTCAGCAGTTTTTAATTTATTCAATTTGTGAATTTTTCTCCTAATTTGTTTTTGTAAATTTTCTTTTCATGCCAAAAGGGTGAACGGTTTGACGACTTGTATGATCAGTTTTTACAGGAAAAGGTGGTTCGTCTTCAGCAACTGACACGGTCATACAATCATACGTAACCCGAGTTTCAACTTTAGTCTTTGCTTTTTGTTTAATAAGTAGGTTGAAAATGGGTAAGATATTGCTGTTAACGAGTAGTGGCACATGACGCTCTATAAATCTGAAAGTAATCTTACTTTATTCCCTGACAATCTCAACCGACGATGGAGGAAAATTATAATGCTAGTAACTTTTATGTTTTCTATGGCGAAGTACACAGAACAACTATTGTTTAAATCTGATCATCGCCCTCTAGATTCTCTATCTCATACCTGTACGTAGTGGAAAGCAACGTCAACGAGATAAAAAGTTAATCATAAATAAAACTACCCTTGAGAAGTGTTGTATTAGTAAACAAATAGCCATTTTTTAGAAGAAGTATATGTAAAGTTGCCTCCGTCCAATTGCACAGAGCCCGTTGTGGTGAGATGAAGATACGACTCCATCTACATGTCAGCGTCTCTACACAGAGGAGGTTTTGCGGCAAGCACAACGCTTTAGTCACCTTTACAGCAGGACATATTCTGGTATTAATTTGGAAAGAAGGTTTGAGGAGTCGAGGGTTGGAGGAAGTCGACTTCAGAGACTCTGAGAATGGAAAACCAAGATAAAAATCCCGACATATGTCGGGCTTCGATCCTGGATTCTTTCAGAAGAGAATGTATTAGTTATTTTACTTTCCATTCAGAGTTATTGCATCATTTGTTCCTTTACTATTTCACTAGAAGCTACTATTTTCAACTCTGCATACGATGTCTACGGCATGCAAGGCTCTAAAAGAGATTAATCTGATGAAAACAGCAGTGCTGCCATCATCGCCGACATTTTTACAGTGACAAGTAATACTGTACATATGAGCACTGGAGACCCATCTCAAAGAGCATGGTCGACCAGGCACTTTCTGGTAGTACCTGGTGCCGTGAGAGCAGATTGTCATAAAGACGCGTCTCGCAGCCTGCACTCAGCTCCGATGTCGGAGACTCCAACGCACGAATAAAAAAGCAACCGCGTTTTAGAGCGCGCACCCACGCGTAGCTTCGTGTCGCTTCCCCTATCTCGATTTCATAATTGTTGGCTTTCTTTCCAAAACCCGCTGGCGGCAAAACCTGTTCTTTCTATAGAAAGCATGGTTTTGGTTGCCGTTGCTACAAACAAAAATAAAACAGGGATATGCACTAATACTATTGTTCACGTAATTTTGCTCCATGAACTTCTTTGGAGGTTTCTTATTTGTAAACACATTCGTTTTATAAATTTCCTTTTTGAATGAAAATATTCAGTTAGCTCTCTTATGCAAATGTTTAACTAAATTATCAAACACCAGGAACAAAAGGCCAGAAAGATACTAAATTTTGGTGTTGAAATTCATCAGCTGTAGGCATCGCATCACGGCAACTGACGATAAATAGTGAATGTTACTTAAAATCAAGTTCGTATACGCAGAAATTAGTGGCGGATCGTTGCTCTGTTTCGTTATGATAAGTTCATATAACAGAATGGTATTCAGGTTGATTCTAAATAAGTTACCTTAAAGTAATATGAAATAATTTCGAAACCATTGTCTGATATTTATCCGGGTGCTCTTCAAAACTCTCGCAGTATTCTCCAGTTCCAACTCTATGCCGCCAGATGTGTCTCCAGATACGTTTGGCGGAAAGAGTGATTATGCAGTTGCATATGGAGAGGTATAGTGGTCTGGAACGTGCTGTGTTTCTTGTGGTACCAATAATTTTGTCGAAAAGATTGTGTTCAGTGGTGAATTTACGTTCCACATTAGTGGTACCATTAACATCCACAAAGTGCAGATATTTGGCACAGAGAATCCGATGGCGATCTCGAATCGTACACGCTATTCCTCGAAACTGAATGTCTTTTGTGCATTGAGTTCTGTGAACGTTTATGAACCACTTTGTAACGAGGATATTTAACGGGAATTATATATCTAGATATGTTATAGAGCTACCTGATGTCACAAATTCAAGAGGACATGGGTGAAATCATCTTCCAACAAGACGGAGCTCCTCCACATTGCCACCGAGAGGTCATAATCAATCTCGTACTATTCCTGTTTGAATTGAGGAGGTGGGACAATAGTTTGGCCACAGCAGTCTCCTAATCTAACGTCCGTAGACTTTTGTCTGCGGAGATATCTTAAAGACAAGACATTCTTCTATCGATGAGCTTCGCCAACGTATCCACGGTGCGTTGGCTGAGGAACTAGATGCTCTCACGCATCTGGGAAGAAATTTCGTACAGATGGAGTATTTGCCGTGTTACGAAAGGAAGCCACATTCAACATTTGCAGGAAGAAACTCGATAATCTGTCAATTTGTAAACTGAGAATAAAACATTTCAAATATGTAAATTTACTGTGTTACTATTAGGTAATAATTCTGGAATCATCCTGTATAAAGTAAAAAGTCAAACGACCAATTCCTTCTTCTTCTTCTTCTTCTTCTTCTTCTTCTTCTTCTTCTTCTTCCTCTGCTTCATGGATTTAAGCCTTAAGGCCTATTTCCACATCAAGAGAGTCAGTTTCTTCATCTTGTTAATGTGCAGCCAACATTTCTCCTTCCTTCAGGATTATACTGGTACATTATTATGGACTTCTGTTTGTAGGCATGCGTTGAATATCACTGCCAGTTGATCTTTAATGATTGAATTCTGTCTATCAGATTGAATATATTCAGTTACGTTTTGATGTCATCATTATATTCTCTAAGATATTGTAACCTACCACTGAACGTAAGAATTTCATTTCGGGCTTCTATTTATTTTGCTGTTCTATTTATTGCCAATTTTCGAATGCCAAGTCAGCATGGTTGGCAGAATTTGAGTTGCATGGTTTCGACCAATTCCACAGAGCGAAAACGTCATGGGCTAGCCTGAGGCAAGGCGTGTGGCGAGACGTGGGCCCGGAGTCGCCGAGCAGCCCCGAGCGCGACGTCCCGGCGGCGGGGGCGGCGGCGTCGCGGCGGCGGCGGCGTCGCGGCGGCGGCGGCAGGTGCAGGGGTCGGCGCCGCCGAGCGGAACTCCCTCCGGCCGCCGCGGCGGAAGACGCCCGCGTCCGCGCCCGCCCACCGGCCCTTCCGGGGACGCGCTTTAACGCCCAACCGCCTCCTGGGTTCCTTGACCCCGCCGGCCTCGCTACCCTCGCCGTGGAATCGTCTGTCAAGGTTAATGTTTCTGTCTTTTAAACAGTAAGTGGGAGAGATCACTCACCAATATCTCTCATTCTGTTGAACTATAGACATAATTGATTATTTCGTGGTTCTGGTTGCGACGAATGCGTGGTCATTAATTCCGTATGTGTAGTGAATTATTTACATGTCATTTGGCTGTGTTCATCATCCGTTGAACGGTGATATCCGGCGCCGACCTATACGTTTGATTTGATTTGATTTTTTCGTGTTTCCGAGCATGTCAACTGCTTTGGTTGTCCCGTTAGTGGTTTTTTCTCGGGGATCTATCCCCTGGTGGCGAGATCCGGCGCCGACCTACCGTTGGCTAGTGGGGTTTCCCCCTAACCAGGACTCTCCCACCAGTGGGGCGCCGCCCCAGCCGGGACAAGCTCTAAGCTCCCGACCGGCCTCCCGGAATCTGTTGTAGTGTAGTGTATGTTAGTGTAAGTGTGTGTGTGTGTGTGTGTGTAAGGGGAGAGGATAAGACAAGGAAGAGGAAGGAAAGATCGCGCGCGGTCCGTGGCCCGTTTGTTAGGGTACTGCTCCGGCATTCGCCTGGTGTTGATCGGAGAAACCACGGAAAACTACCGATCAGAGCAGCCGGCCGCTACAATTCTCCTCCAGACAGCGACTGAATTCGACCTAGCTGAAAAGCTAGTGTCGAAAGTTCTGCCGCCGGGGGGAGAGTAACCTAGGACCTCCCGGTCAGAGGCGCTGCAGTGACATCAGTTGATGCACTGAGCTACCGCTCCCGGTAACCTATACGTCGGTGTTTTCTCCAAACACGAATCTTTGGCACTGTCCCTGACGGAACAAGTTCTAATTTTCCGATTGGTCTCCTGACATGTGTACTAGCACACGTAAGGATGTGTAAGGGGTGAACATCGGGCAAGGAAGAGATAGAAAAGATCGCGAGCGGTTCGTAGACCATCTACTTGAGTACTGCACCGGCATTCGCCTGGTATTAATCGAACATTACGAAAAACTAGCTATCAGAGCAGCGAGTCACTAGAAGTCTCCTCCAGATAGTGGCTGAACTCGACCTAGCTATCTAGCGATTGTCGAAAATTCCACCACTGTAGCTACTCGAACCCTAGGATCTTTGGGCTAGAGGCACTGCAGTGACATTAGTTGATGTCCTGAGCCACCTCAGGCGATGCGCTCTGTGCAATAATGCACAATAAACAATTCCGTACCATTCGTACGATAGTAGCAAACATATCGGATATTGTTATGCGAGATTCGCATAAATTGCTTTAAGAGATTGCTTGTGAGTGTTGACGTGTCATGAAATGAGAACGCCGTAACCCATGAGGCAAAGGAATTTCACCAGATCAGCCGGATGTGAGGCGTAAAAACCCAGGTGGTGTCAGTAGTTTTCTGAGCTCTCGGATTCGTTCCGAAAACTCTATGAAATAACTTGTCCAATTTTTCAGGTCATTCAAATAATTGGAAAGTAAAAGACATCGTGTTTTTTTAAACAATCCATATTTTGCGCAAAGTGTTGTAGAAGCTCCCACACTAACTAGATATGCATCTTAGGAAGCTAGTTGCAACCTGAAGAATTTATATTTAAATATCATTAATTTAAATATCAGGTAATATAATGTTAGAATTTAGGGGATTCGGGAGTACGGGCATGGGCCACTTCCCCTAACTCCGCACTCATTTCCCCTTAAAATCCAGAAAGGGGTGTACATCGCAAGCTGAAGAGGCCCGAGGCGGTGGCTCCATACGAAAATACGCTTGTCCGATTTTTTTTCTATCAATAACCGAGAATTGTATTATGTTGTATTCTTCACTACTTACTACTAATTGCTGCTTATTTTCTTACTAAATTATCCCTTATATAAACATCTTTGCTAAGTGACAGGAATATATTTGAATGGTGAATGTTTTCCTTGTTTCCTTTTGTGGTGTGTTATTAATTCATTTAGTTGTTTATTGCATTTAGCAATAATGTGAAATAAATTAACACGTCTATAAGTTAACAATTCTCGCTTACAGACGGTCGGCACTTTTAACAGACCAGGATACTTGTATGTTAAACCTTCTAATTTGAACGTAGAAAGTTCATTCATCAAAGTTTATTTCACTCTTCACTCTTAAGTAAACAGGATTACTAAATCAAGTGTTTTATTATATATTTTTTTAATTTACTCTCAATTGAGAATTTGAAATCTATTGAAAATTTATCTCAATTAAGAAATAAAAATGTATAATTTCATTTTAATGGATCATTTCTTTGCTTTGAAGAGAAAATGGGAGTTACTGTAGCTAACTTTGTGACAACAACTGTCAAGTAACTTCTCCCAAGGACTGTCAGGGGCCAGATATAAAGTGACGTACCGCAATTCCATAGTTTTTTTGGTTTTTTTTTCGGCGTAGCCGAAGGTTAGTGTGGGTGTGTGTTTTGCAGTTCGCACGCTTGAGCGTTTTACTGCTACGTGTAGGTGGTTAGTGTAGGTTCGCGACGGACCTTAGTCAAAAGCCAACTTGGCTGAAGTGTTTAGCCACTGTCGTGACTTTGTCATTTTTTGTGTAAGAACCCTACGCCCTCAATATATCCGAGGGGAGAGCTTGTCGTCTGCGTCCTATTGTGAGAACGTGTCGTGAGAGTTGCTTTAGCGGCGCTGGTGCTTCGCTGGATTGAAAAGCTTGATAGGCTTCGTTAAAGGAAAGCCGTCTCAAGCATTGAGTGAAGGATTCGATATCGAGTTCCTTCCTGAGTGCTTTCATTCGTTTCCGAAACGGAGGGCGCGCTATGAGCTTCAGAACTTTGTTCTGAACTACTTCCATATTTTTTGTACAACCCTTACTTTTAAATCTCGCGCCAGTTGCTCTGGTCGTTGTGCCCGCGAGGTCTAGTAAGCTTGTTACCTCGTCCGCGACCTTGACATACCTACCTTTGATCTTGCTACCGATTTGTGACGTTAGGATGTGCCTCGTAACTCCTTTTTATTTTTAATTAATTTATGGACAATTCATTCAAATTTTAAATACATTTATCATATTAACAAACAATCGCATTATCACAATATTATTATTATTATTATTATTATTATTATTAAAAACGCATTTCTCGATATATTAGACGTTACCCAAGTATCTATTGCTAAGCATTCCCATTGTCCCAAAATCCGTATAACCTCGTTTTCCTTACTTTAAGCATCATTAGTAGGGAAAGAATTTTCATGTAAATACATATTTTTACAGGGCAAGATACCTGCATTCACTAATATTTTTTACACTTAACACGACATTCTGAACTAATTGGAATCATTTTTATTTTACATATTTTGGTATAATTACATATTTTTACATATTTTATCTATAGCTACATATTTCGTTACATTTTAATATATTTAAAGGTCGAAAATGAACATTTCACTTGTGATGTTCGAAATATATTGTATTTGAAAACTAACTTAGTTACTGAAATACTTAAAAAATACGCAATACGCTTGTATTAACGCCGGACAATCGCTATTAATTGTCAAACTTATCTCCCCCCGGCCCCACCTGCTTCTTAGAAAGCGTAGTCGGGATCAACGATGAGTGTATGTTGTATGTGAAGCAGAAGGAACTTCAACCACGTGATTACTCGTGTTTCATAGACCCCATGCGTAACTCGATAAAAAATTTCCAGATCATTGTCTTATCCCTTTTCTGGATTTGCGGGGAGGAGTATGCTCCCTTTACCTCCCCCTTCTATCACAGGCTACACGGTACTATTCACTTGAGCTCCGGCTCCTCGTAAACAACATTGTATATAATACGAAAGTATTATATGTTTCGGATGAAACTAGCGAATAATTGCTTCTGTAGGTGTAAAACCTTTATTAAACCTCTCTGAATCCATGTAAAGATCTGATCGGCAACGTACTCTACTCGGAAAACGCTTGAACAATGGAATTGTAAACATTATAACGAATATTTATTTCACATATTTCCTATTTTTTCTTACATATTTTTGAAAAAATAAGTAGATATATATGTACATATTTTTCTTTTTTTATTACAATAAAGTCCGTTTCCTAATCATTAGCAAACTCAGCAGGTTTCAATACCTGCATTATGTTTTTTTGCATGGCGTTTTTGTGTTGGTGCATGGAATGAACTCTTTTTTTTTTGTGAATAAAAGTAGAGCGCCAATTCAAAATACAAATTATTATTCCTTCTAAATTCCATAATACTTTATATTTACTTTACATTCTACTATATTTATTTTTCATCCACTACTAATGATTTATTTACAACACACATTCACGGTGTTAGAACATTATTTTTTTCTTTTCGTATAAAAATGTTTCTAGCACACAAATCAGTCTAGCACACACAGTGTAGACACTCAAACAATTGTTTCCTGAAAACAAGATGAAAGCGGATTCTTGAGATGCATGTGTGTCTCTGGTGGTCCCAGCTAATACGCGCACACCAGTGTGAATGCATGTGATGTGTGTGTGTGTGTGCGCGTGTGTGAGAGTGAGGGTGTAAATGTGTGTGCAAGACTACGAGACATAAAGCCCACGAAGGCGCACTCAGGCCTTGTTTATGTGAAAAGCGTGCCGAGGGAGTGGCCTATCACACATTGAAATCTGGAGGACGCCCACATTCGAAGGAAGAATAAGAAGGGAACTGCTCTGGCTGGAAGAACGAGCTTCCCATTGGAGAATCACGAGACGCAGGAACGGAAGGAGTTTCGGATCTGAACGACTCAGCGGTGAACCAACGCAGTCAATCAAGCTGTGTCCTTATGGATCCATCACTAAGTACGTACCAGACACCGGAAAAATTCGAGAAGTTTTTTCTCAACGGTTCTCTACGTTTTTAGGGTGTTGAATTTTTATTTTGTTTTCTACCTCGGAAAACGTCGGCTTCAAGGAAGAAAGTTTTAAAACAACTAAAAATCTCGCACTTTTTCAGTTTTTCGCCTATATCTCCAAAACAATGCATTTCTTCGAAACAGCTACTCTTCACAAAATTAAAGTTGACAAAATTCCCTGAAAAATCTATTTATTATCTTTAACTTTCTAAAAATAAAAAAAAATGTAGGCGCTAGCGTGCACTAATAAAAGCAACCTTTTGTAGCCAAAATAAGAAAAAAGAAACTATTCGTTCTGCACCATATCTGTACCAAAATATATACATTTTCTCATTAATTTACAAATTATGTAAAAGTGTGAAGCGTAAAAGTGAAAATAAAAACGAAGAGGAAATTTTAGGTAGTGTGGAATGGTTATCTATTTAAGTGGAAGATCCGTAGTCACTACGACCACAAAGAGTTTACAAGTTTATATTAATGATTAACATAAACGACTGGAAATCGTCTAAAATCTTCTGTACATCACAAACCAATTTTCAACTATATGTAAAATATCGTATTTTACTTTTTCATGATCTGTTGTTATATTATTGAGTTTCACTGCATGAAAGCGCCGCTAATTTAGAAAATTATTTTTTGCTTCACAAGGCACAAGAACCGTTTTTCATTTAAAATAGGAAAATATCATCCCTAACAACAAAAATTAGTCCAAAATGATAAATAAAAATTAGTCTTTCGTGTATTCAAGTTGGCTCGAAATATATCTCAATTGCTTAGTATGTCTTCACGTTTCACATAAAGAAAATTTAAATAATGAGAGATGAGACGCATTAACAGTTTCCTTTTCCAGAAGGAACACAGCATGAACGACTCATTTCATTGTTATAAAATTATTCGAACTAATGATCTTGAAATGAGGAGCAGCTAATGAAAACGCATATTGTCACTGGTGGAAAAAAATGAATTTGTTATGAAATCGTGTAGTTTTTTAATGTACTATACATGCCCCTGGTCTCAGATTTCTTCAAACGCATTTAATTAAATGGGTTCAAGTGTGTTTTGAAAAAATCTGAAAGCAGAAGCGTAGAGCATATTAAAAGGTACAAAACTTCATATCAAACTCAATTTTTTTTCACCAGTATATAATTTGCATTTTGATTATTTGCTCCTCAAATACAATCACTCCATAATTACCAAACGTCAAGAGCAAATATATCGCACAATTTTATTTTTTCAATATTTCGTTCTTGAACATTCATTACACTGAACCTTTGAAACCTTGCGTTTCGATGGCCAAAATGTTTGTATATTTCGATACTAGTATTCAGCGCTGTGGAATGCCGTTGGTTTTGCTTTAAATAATGAGTTCGAACCAAGCTAGAATAGAATATTTAGATAACAAACGATTTCATGGCCAACCACGAGCTCAAGGTTTGCTATTGTTGAGCGGGTCATGCCGTCTGTTTCGCGTAACCGCGGAGATGCAAGGAACTTGAAGTGATGTTTGGAACACACCACCTCTCGATACCTGCTCATGAATTCCTTGAATGCAGCGTCACCACTGCATGCAGAGTGATGTCTAACAAAAGTGTACCACAGCGTTTTCATGAACATTCAGCGAAGGTAAAACTAATCTTCTAATTTTTTTCTTTCGTATTTTCTTTTATATTTTTTCAAATTTTATTTTTATTTCATATTAAATTATATTTTACCTTATTATTCCACAAAATGCTTCATTGTTCCAATAGTGAAAACAGAGAATTAAAAGAACTTGTTACAAAAAAACAGGTTTTATGAAACAAAAACTTAATACAAATTGCAAATTCTTCTGAAAGGGTCTCTCCAATGTGCCGTACAGCATTATTAATTTGAAAAGCAAATTAGTTTGCTTCACTAGAACAAATGTATGAATTGACGCCATTGAGTTCCGTAATTCTAAAGCTTTTTGTGATCGTATCCCCTGGATATTTAAAGGCATACTTTCTTTACAACAGAGTATTTTTGTTCTTCATCAAATTTGACTAAAACAGTTTCTCGACTGAAAATGGCTGCATCATCAGTAGTCTGAAATGAACATACAGGTATAACAAATTATACTGTACCTCAAATTATTAAATTTATTTGTTATATCTGCAATTATATATCAAAATGATATTGAGAAAGGTTTTTGCAAAATTAAATAGCTATGACAAAATTATACCTGATAATTCCTTTACTAATGATGATAATATAACGTACACTGCATCATATCTTTTTTTTTATTTATTTATTTTATTTTAGGTCACTTTATAACTACATTGCTCATCAGCGCCTCTTTAATATTACAATTTTGATCCATGAACTCATCTAACACATTTACATATTTCATTCATGATTTGCATACATCACCACACATTTTTACATTCTTGTTTACTTACACAAAACATTATTTATATTTCATAGTTATTATTTACTTACATCCCATTATTTACATACATCATCTATCATTATTTGCATCATCACATATCATTGTTTACTTGTATCACAACTCATTATTATAACATAATTAATTTCACATACTTAACAGTTTTTTTTTTTAAATTTGGGAATTTGGGGTTTTTTTGAATTCTTGGATTAAAAAAGGTTTCCAACCTTTTCACTTGTTTCTCGTTTCTTTTGTAATTAAATGTATGTGTGTCAAATTTGTATGACCTATTCTTAGTCTATCTATTGTCACTTGCTGTTTTCTTGATGTTAACCATGTGAATGGCTTATCAAAAGCGGATGGTCTGATCTCCCGTAATTTATTTTAGTTATTTTTTTCCAGCTGGAGTCCCAGAATTTTTTCATGTTGGTGCTAATATAATTCTTAATTTCTTCTGGGGGTGAATAAATTGAGGTATATAAGGCTTCATTGATTGCTCTTTTTGCCTCCTTATCTGCTTCTTCATTCCCTTGTATTCCCTGATGACTTGGGATCCATACTAGTTCTATACTATAAGTCTTTGTAGTTAGCCAAATAATTAATTCTTGGATCTCCTTGATGAGTATGTTAGAGTTGCTGGTGTTTCTTATTGCCATAAGGGCTGATTTGGAATCTGAAAATATTACATGTTTATTATTTATTATATTGTCTCTTATTATTTGGAGTGTTTTTAGTATAGCTATTGTTTCACAGGTAAATACAGTAACTGTCATAGAGTCTGAATCTGTATATTCTATCATTAGATACTATTGCACAGCCTCTTCTTTCATTCAATGCTGACCCATGTGTAAAATATGTCTTGTAATCTGAGTATTTGTTTTTCACCTCTAAAAACAAACTTCTAAATATTTCTTTTGGTGTGGTACTCTTCTCGTATTCTGCTAGTTCCATATTTACTCTTATTATGATGTTACTCCAAGGTGGGTGTGCTGGTCTTTTCTTAGGTATGAGAGGAGGGACTTTCATCTTCAGTTCTTCAGTGTAGAGATAATTTCTAACATACAGAGGCTTGGGTGAACTTGGACGTTTTAGGTATTCTACTTCTTTTGTGGTCTTTTTCCAAAAGTACTCGTATGTATCATTGACTTGATTATTCGCTATCAGTTTGTTTGCATAGAAAATTACTAGTTCCTTTCTTCTCAACTGAAGTGGTAACATGTTGGTCTCAACTAATATACTAATAGTAGGACTAGTTCTAAAGGCCCCTATGCATAATCTTAACGCTGTATTTTGTATACTCTCTAATTTATTTAATAAGTCTCTTCCTGCAGAATCATACAGTATACATCCATAATCTACTTTAGATCTTATTAAGGCTTGATACATTTGTATTAGACATTTTTTGTCAGCACCCCAATTTATTGCAGATAGAAATTTTATAATATTTATTCTCCTAAAACATTCTGTTCTTAATTGCTCAATATGATTCTTCCACTTCACCTTCTTGTCAAACGTCATTCCAAATATTTTTACAGATGGGACCTCTCTGAGAATTCTGTCATCCAGTTTTAAAATTACATTTTTCTCAACTTTCTTCCTAGAGAATACTATATATTCCGTTTTGGTTTTTGAAAATTTAAAACCCGTTTTTTCTGACCACTTTTGAAGATTGTTCAAGGTGTTTTGGATAAGTTTGGCTGTGTGCTGAATATTTATTCCAGGGCATATAATCGTTAAGTCGTCTGCAAATAAGAAACCTTTTACAGGTTTTGGTATTGCTTGAAATACTTCATTGATACTGACCAGGAAAAGTAACACACTCAGCACCGAACCTTGGGGCAGACCATTTTCAATTTGAGCTGGTTTAGAGAGTGCATTATTTATTCTAACTTTAATAGTCCTTTTACTAAGAAAGTTCTTAATAAATGCCAAGGAATTTCCCTTTTTATTGTAGTTCTCAAGTATTTTTATTACTCTATGCTTCCAAACCATTTCGTAGGCTTTCTCTATATCAATGGTAACTGCAATAGCATGACTGTTTTTGATAAAAGCTTCACATATCTCTGCTTCTAGATTTATTAGGTAGTCCATTGTTGAACGTGATTCTCTAAATCCAAATTGTAGTGATGATAGTATATAATGTGCCTCCAGATACCATCTAATTCTTCTGCTGATAATTTTTTCCATAATTTTACATAAATTGCAGGTCAGAGATATAGGTCTGTAGTTGGATGGTGAGCTTGATTCTTTGTCTGGCTTTAAAATAGGGATTACAATAGCTTCTCTCCATGCATCTGGAAATATCTGTCTTTTCCATATAAAATTATATATATATCTAAAAGGTACAATAATGCTTTGTCCGAAAGTTGTTTTATTATTACATTTGGTAGACCATCTGGACCTGGGCTTGAATTTCCTATTTGAGAGAGAACTAGAGCCAGTTCATGTCTTTTTATTTCATCATTGATGTGATTTGAATTATCTTCTGTATCAAATATCCTGTTGTTTTCTTCCATCACCTTGTATTTCATAAATTTGCTGTTATAATTGTTGGAATTAGAATTTGCTGCGAAGTTTTCTACTAGAAGCTCTGTGGTGTATGAGGGTTCCAAATGTAGTTTACCATCAGCATCTTCTAACACTATTTTGTCTGGTATATACTTTCCACTTTTTATGTATTGTATTTTCTTCCATACTGTTGAACTATCTGTTTGTAGTGTTATTGTTGATATAAATTTTTGCCAGGTTTTTTTCTTACTTTCTTTTAGTGTTCGTCTGGCGTGTACTCTCTTCTTCTTGTATTCAATTTTATAAATGAAATCAGGATCATTATGTGCATTCTTTTTGTACAGTCTTTGAGCTTTTTTTGATTCAAGTACTGCTTGAGCACATTCCTTATTCCACCATGGCACATATTTCTTTCTGCGGCTTCCTGATGATTTGGGGATTGTTTTATTTGCTGAGAAGAATGAGTTTAGTAAATGTCGTTACAAGCTCATTTACTGATATATTTGTGGTATCAGTTAATTCTGGCATCTCTGTGAGGGAATTATCAATTTCTTCTCTGAATATTTTCCAATTGGCTTTATCAAATAGCCATCTTCTTGTTGATGTTATATTGTGTTTTGGAGCAAGGGCTTCCATAATTCTTATTCTTATTGGAAAATGATCACTGTCATATAGTTCCTCCAGAGCATTCCATTCCAAAGTTGATGCTATTTCATTTGAGGCTATAGACAGGTCGATATTGCTTGATAGTCCGTTGCTACTGTTGAAATGTGTAGGTTGAGAGGTATTTAGGAGAATGAGGTTATTTCTATTTTCCAGCCATTCTGCTATTATTTTCCCTCTATGATCATTTTTATGTGATCCCCAGTACATATGGTGGCTGTTAAAATCTCCTAATAAAATGAATGGTTTTGGAAGTTGATCTGACAGTTTGTTTAATTCTTCTTGATTAAATGTATATCTATTTGGTAAATATACATTACAGATTGTTAATTTGGATGGAAATTTTATCCTGATAGCTACTGCTTCTATATTTGTGTTCAATGGAATTTCTTCAGGTAGAGTAAATATTGAGGCATATATTGCTACACCCCCACTGGCTATTATTGAGTGACACCTGTTTTTGTAAAAGTTACAATGCCCTCTGATCTGGGCACAGTGGTCATTGGAGAAATTTGTTTCCTGCAGGCATAGACATATTGGGTTATATTTGTTTATTACTAACTTGATATTTTCTAGTCTGCTGTAGTATCCATTTAAATTCCATTGTAAAATATTCATTATTTGCTTTTAATTTTATATTTTTCTGTACTATTATTGTGCATGCTTACTTCCTGAGGGTTGACTTATTTTCTTAGAGCTATTTTTTAATTGCTGTAGTTTTTTTGATAGTCGAGTGCATTTATTTTTCATTGGTTGGTTCATTTTCCCATGTAGATCTTTACACATGCTGATTAGGTCATCAATTTTGTCTGTGTATTCTCTTACTATTTGTGTTATATTTTGATTGCCTTGAGTTCTGTCCATCAGACTACTAAATTGATCTATATTAATAGGGTAACTTTTTCCTACCTTAGTTAAATTTATTTCTTTTTCAATTTCTTCCCACACTTGTTCCACTTGTTCCTGTTGTCTGTGTTTTTGTTTCTTTTTCTTTTTATCATGTTTTATTTCCTTCCATTCATCACTTGATGAGTTGCTTCCAATTTCTTCCATATTCTGTTTTTCATCTTCAAGGTTATTAACATCAGGATGTTCAAAACTGGAGGATTCTACAATGCCCCCTTTTAACTCCTTTGGCGTTTTCTTCTGTGTCTACTTCCTCTGTTCCTAGTGTTGTTTGTATTTGCTCAGTGATCTCTTGTTCTTCTGTCTTGTCTATTCCTAGTTTTGTTTGTAGTTGGTCTGTATTTTTCTTGAACTTCTGTTTTATTGTTTGTTCTGAGAGTTGTTTGTAGTTGACCTGAATTATCATGTTCTTCTGTCTTGTTGTTTTCCTTGTCCCTAACCTCACAAGTAGTTTTATTATTTTGGTTGATTACATTATTTGGGCAATTTTAGCAACATGACCTAGATTATTACGGTATTTAAGGTACTCTCACTGGAGATGTAAATCCAGTAGTTTGTTCCTTCATAATTAATCTGTATAGATTCGGGGAGTTTATGTTCATCTTCTGGTGCTATGTACAACTGTCTTCTAAAACTTAGTACATGAGAAAACCCAGGGTCATTCATTCCAGTTTTCATAAACCATATAGGGGATACTATCTTTACATTTAATTCACTTAACTTATCTTCTATTAGTGAGTGAGGGATGACTGGACACACATTGGACAAAACTATTCTTTTGTTTCTTGTAATCAATGGTTTAATAACTAGTTTTGTGTTTTTAACTATTATTTCCTTCTTGTTGTTTATGAGGTGGTCTGCTGTTTGTTTGGAGTCAAGGTAAATACAAACACGAGCATTAGAAATACGTGGAGATAAATCTTATTGCGGTCGATTTGATTATGTTCGACGTGGCTAACAGATATTCTATTTCTGCTCCTACTATAGCTTCAATAATTATGGCCTGATCTTTCTTCGGGAACATTATGTTAGAAGTCACATTGGCGTAGCTTTTTACTTGAGAATTACCGTTGGATTGAATAGGCATAGCTAATTGTTCATACCTTGTATTGTGCTGGTTCGGTGATATTACTTGCATTTCCTCTCTCATTGACATCAAATGAGATGCCTCCTGCATTTGGAGGCACTCTCTTCCTCAAATTAATGGTTCAACACTCGGAACGTTGATTCACTTTTCACTCGTTGAACTCACAGCACACAACCGCACTGCTCCAGGCTCCAGCGCCGAATGACTTTATCCTTTGTTTTCTATCGGACAGAATTAATGAAGATAGAGATGTGTGACCTAGCTTGTGGAAAATATCGCAAGTTACTCTCCAGTTTTTTTCTATTGTAAGGTCAAGTGAAATTTTCTTGAAGTTTTTGTCCTCCACTACGTACTTCAAAAATTAAATTTTGGATTTTCATCTGATTCACTTCAGCTGAAAATGAATTTTGGGATTATTGTATAAAACATGATTACTATTGTTCTCCAATTGGCAAAATAATTCTTAAAATATATGTAATTGTTCTAATTGTTTTATTGTTATGACGTGATTGCTCCATCAAAATTTTATACCATTTTATAGTTCACACTATCCTGTATTATCTACAAGTTCCCCATTAAATTTTGAAAATTCGAACAGGGAACAGAAATTCCGCCAAAATCACAACCGTAGCTTTCCATTAATATATGTAAAGTAATATTCTGAATTTGAATCGAGATACGAAGTCTTACAAAGCCATGAATTCAGAGGCCACATTTAGTAACAAATGGAGACATCTTAATTTTCCAGATTTCGAGATGTATCGTACTTACCATTCGCCCCCAATTTACGAACGATTTTCTCTGAAACTGACTAATTTTTTTCTAGAGATATATTCTCACTTTTTTATTTACTTCGACATTTAAATCTGTTGATAAGCAGGAACCTTGCCAGCACATGAGAAAACGAAATGTCTTTTTCTTTGGAACCGAAAGTGAACGCGAACAAACTTGCCTTGTGCGGGAGGTTTCTGAGAAGACGCGTTAAAGCACACCAGATAAGACCCATCCTACTTCTTAGTATTCTGAGAATTTCCAAGAAAAGGTTAGTATGTAGTACAAGTTGAGATTCGGAGAGAACTCTTACCAACGCTATGACAACTGTTATAGCACAGAAGTAATGGGTTGTTGAATATAAGGGTGGGAGGAAGATAACACAGATTCAGATGAATTTCGAGCATATATTTTGTGGGCGATTAGAAGTGTTAGGAAAGTCCACTTGCATCAACTGCAAGTATTGTATTTTCTATTTCATTATAAATTGCCCATGTTATATGCATTACTTATTTAAATACAATACATCCTATTCGATAAAAAGTTAAGAATTTTATAGTTTTAAGTTGCGCATGATATATAAAAGCGTGAATATAATACCAACGTATAATATAAATAGACTTTAATGTTAATATCTAAAACATTTGTAGATTTGTTGAAAGTTTACCCTTCAGTTAGTATCATCCCAAATGTTTTGCAAACGGCGTGAGGATTGGTGAGCGAATGAAAAGATTGGACAGTGCCTAGTCTTTGCTGGCTCCAGGCCTGCAGATTCAGAGAAATTTGTTTCCTGAAGGGCTCGCATATCAAAGTGTTGGCCCACTTCCCTCGTTTATTTGGCTAAGTATTTGTTTTGATCACTTGACAGGAACTCTGTGTTCTACGTTCTTCTGCGTGTCCACCCATTTGTCTTCAGTAAGAATTACGATTACTTGATAGACAGTTTAAAAGTTGTGTATCTCAGAAACTGCGAACTTCTATTCCCTAGTGCACATTGAAGTGTACTTATAAATAAGAATTAAATTTTACCATAGAATGGTTTGTTTTATATTTGGAAATGATTTGCAAATATAAAGAACACACAAAGTTGAATCACCAATCGATGGAAATTAAATGTGCAATATGGAATTTAAATGTTCTCACATCATTGACGAAAATGAATACATATTGCTCTTTTTCTCAGTTCTTTTTCCAAAACTGCGGGGATTTTTTATGAGTGGTAGCAACACTAAATAGCATTTTAATCAGAATTTCCTTAGTAATTGAACTGCAAACAAAAATAAATTGTGGTGATAGCGTGAATTTTCGAGATAACAGCACTAGGCAATGTATAATGCCTTATCGTTGTCAGCATTTCGATCGGCTGCTGTTGTTCAGTGACAACAATTGTTTCTTATGACGCATTTCGGAGTGGATGGTCTTGGGTTGGAGTCACGAGGGTGGCAGATATTCCACTCTAGGTAGAATTCAGCCACTGTCTGGAGGAGAATTCTGGTGTCTGGCTGCACTGATCAGCAGTTTTCCTCGGTTTCTGTCGAGTGTCGATGTCTAGTGAATGCCAGAGAGGTATCCCAAAAAAGACTGTGAAACGTGCGCGATCTTCGCGCTCTTATCTTTGTCCCTTCCTCTACCATTACCCACTTACATCTACACTACGTCACATATCGCAGACCAGTCTGGATCTTACAGATTGTCCAGGCTGTTCCAGAGTGAGTGAATACGCTTGTAATGTGAACCTTGTCATTTCGATAAAACAATAAAGAGATGTTCCAAAATATAATTTTTTTACATGTTTAAAAAGTTTCTCCGTGCATATCTTACAATTGTATTGGTTTGTAAATATTTATCGGGTTTAGTTGTAAATAAATTTATTTTTTTAAGTAGTGATGCAAAGAAATCTAGTCAATAATCGTTACAGAAAGAACATCAACAGAAGGTCTCGGGAGTTTCACAAGAAATTGAAGGAGAATTGGTAGCATTCAAGGGAGGGAATGAAAGAAGAGGTGACGAATAACCTCTACGAAGCAAAATTAGACAAAACAGATAAATGTAGGAAGGGAGCAAGCTGAGCGAAATTAAATGGAAGAGTCGCAGTAAAGGAAATTAAAGCTACACGAAGTAGAGATGTGGGCGAGAGAAAGAAAAACCTTGAGATATTTTTCTTTGAATTTTTAACAATACAGTGTTGTAGCTTGAGTTAAATTCTAATGAGAAGTCTTTATTATTTACATTAATGTAATGTTTATGTTATTTTTAATTTTTGCTATTATGATCTAAAATATTTGAAACCCAGTCATTTCTTGTTTTAAAGAGATGTTTAGCCTAGTTTGTTGAAACTAAAATTCTCATTTATTGACGTAAATAATATTGGTATTTTGCAATATCTTTTATTAAAGGAGGAGCAACTTGCTTTCAATTGACGTTTTGTGGTTGGCTAGAAAAATCCTTGTAGAAAGAAACAAAAGTAGAACTAACCTGATACTAGAACTGTTGTTCGTGGTTCCCATTTCCGAGCACGGAATCCGAGTAAATAGTACAAAGCTCTCCACTGCACCCGGGCCGTCCGCGACGGAGAGTGGGCTGCGAGATGCAAGAGGAGCAGGAAGATCCAGCGGGAGGGAATGAGGAGGCGGGAGAGGGAGCAGAGGTGGGTGAGGGCCAGGCGACGGCAACCTGCCCCTCGCGGAAATGCGCGGCGCCGAGTAGGAAGTCAAGCGGAAGCTCTTTCTATAAAAAGATGGTCGCGTAAACAGAGTTTTACGGGGGGTTCTTTCTATCTTTGCCTGCTTGCTTGTCCACCTTTTCAGTATTTATTATTATTGCAACGTCTGCGTGGAGTGGAGCTGGGCGAGAGGGGGTTGGTGGAGGAGCGAAGCGAAGCGATGGGGCGGGATGGGGCGGGGCGGGCGGGGTGGGGCGGGGCGGGCGCGGAGCGGGGCGGGCGCGGGCGGGGCGAGGCGCGGGGCGGGACGGGGAGGGGCGCGGCGGGCAAGGCGGGGGCAGGTGAGGCGGGGCGGGGCAGGGCGGGGCAGGGCCCGGCGGGGAGCAGCGGGAGGCGGGGCGGCGCGGGGCGGGGCGGGGCTGGGCGAGGCTGCTCAGGACTTACAAGCCAGCACAACGCGTTTCACCGCCACCGCCTCCGCCCCAACAGATGCCTTGTTGGCCGCCGCGTGCCGACATTACACACGCACAGGAATAGTTACCTATTCCCGTCGGAAGGAGCGGCTTCACTGGCCGCCGCGTGTTTGATTTGGCGTATGAATATAGAGCGGCGTGCCGCGTTCGGGCCCGACCCGTCCCATCCCGTCTCCTCGCCGGCTCACGCCACGCCCGCGCCCACGCCCGCGCCCTCGCCTCGCGCCGAGCCGCGCCGCTTCTGATCCTCCGCAGCGGACTGCCTTGGGGAAGGTCAAAGAGCTGCAGCGGCGTGGAGATCTCAATCTTCCTTGTGCTGGGCAACTACCGCATGCAGAGCTGATTCTTATGCGGTACAGTGTTATGAAGCACGAACACGCAATGCCTCTTAGGCATTTCATTTTCGTTCTGTTCATAGTGAAATTTGTATGGAAAGGTAATGAAATGTTACAGACCTGTGTTTGAGACGTTCCTTTTATACATATCCTAATTGCACACTTTACATATTGATTACAATATGTGCATGCCAATCCTACCGAGTGAAATGTAAAAGAATGCATTATTAATGAACCATCAACATTTCAGCAGACATTTCCTTGAAAACTGACATAAAATACAAAAGTAAAGCAGTTGTTTTTCTATCCAATTTTAAATGTCATCTTATTTCATTAAAAAGAAATACTAACTTTCCACAAATATTTTCTTTCTTACATTTAATTTTCTACACTTTGCATAGCTTCCCTGGTGCATCTTCCGTGTACTGCTTTCGAACTTTTTTGAATTTAATTAAATTTACATAATTTTTTGTTTCTTCTCCCAAACAACGATTTTTCATTATTAACAAATAAATGTGCACCCTTCGAAATACATTTCGACTATCGAAATCGTTTTATCCAATTGAAAGTCGTAAATAATTGAATCATCAATTATGTAATTTGTTCAAAATTCACCGGGAGCGGTAACTCAGTGCATCAACTGATGTCACTGCAGCGCCTCTGACCGGGAGATCCTAGGTTTGAGTCCTGACGGCGGCAGGATTTTCGACACTAAATAGCTTTTCAGCTAGGTCGAATTCAGTCGCTGTCTGGAGGAGAATTATAGCGCCCGCCTGCTCTGATCGGTAGATTTCCGTGGTTTCTCCGATCAATACCAGGCGAATGTCGGAGCAGTACCCTACCAAACGGGCCACGGACCGCTCGCGATCTGTCCTTCATCTTCCTTGTCCTATCCTTTCCTTTACACACACACTTACACTAACATGCACTACACTACCACATACTCCGGGAGGACCGGCTGGGGCGGTGCTCCACTGGTGGGAGAGTCCTGGTTAGGGGGAAATCCAAGCGCGGGGGAAGATCACCGCCATCGCCTGAGAAAAACATGTACTACACTACCGGGACTAATGACCAAAGCAGTTGACGTGCCCGGAAACACGAAAGAATCAATCAATCAATGTTCAAAATTCAAATATTCGCCTTGGTCGGAAACGCGAATTTTGCCACTTCCATGGATAAAATTGATAAGACAAATGTAGAAAGTTATGCTTTGGGGGATTTTATGGTATCTCAGAATGGATAAAAATATCTACGCAGACTGGGAAACGAATCCGCCTCACCCCCACTTCTGGAACCACATTTTCGCACTGAGTCATCCATTCCCTGTTCTAGCGTTCCTCTTGTAACAAAACATTTTATATTAACGAAACTTGAAAGCAACATGACGTAAACAAAATTAATGTCAATTCAGTTTCATGGGTATGAATCTCATAAGACGTTTACTGTTATACTATTACATTTAACTCACAATGGACATTAAAATATTTTATACGCTCTCCAATAAAATAAATTTAATCTTAATGATTCTGTCGAGAGAACTTTTGAAAAACCTCATTAGATAGCGCTGTCGGTAGGCAGAGTTGTCCATCGCCATCAACCACCCGGGTAAAGACATTTTATAAGATTTATTCAAAGAAATATTACGTTTCCATGGCGGTACGCAAAGTAATGTTCAAAATGAGAATGGTAAGTAATATTTCAATACTAACTATAATAAAATATTCAACGGTATTTTCCAAGAGCTGCTTTCTCTTTTAGATGTAAATCGACAAAATCGGGAAGACATTAAAAAGGACCTGTGTAAGAGGTACTGTTTCAAAACAACCCAAAAAACATGAAAATTCAAGTACTTAAAGGACTCAATTTTATTTTAATTGTTTCAATTTTCTTTTAATTGTTTCGATTTTCTTTTAAATCTGAAAGAATTCGCCGTTAATGTCATTAAAGCGAATATCAATGAAAATTCGAAATTGTGTGAATGAATGTCGAAACAATGTATAAAATAGTAAATGCGAAATAGTAATATAGTGCTTTCCTCGTAAAAGAAAAAGATTATGATAAATTTTTCAAAGAAATTATTTTCCATTCATTTAATAAATACTACAAAATTATATTATTTTTTATTTCTTGAAATTGTGTTTCATTTTTTGTATATATGCTTCTTTTCACAACATCTATCCTTGCGTAGTATATGTATAAATAGTTTTAAATTTTCTCATTTCTTCCAAAGAAGCAGTTACAAATATCATTATTCCTTTTCATTATACTTTGAATAAATCAATTCATTGCAAAAAAAATTCATGTGTTCTTGGAAAGGTGACATAAAATTCCCATAAATTGTTGAGACTCATAGCGGATCGATTGTATGTAGAGTGGTCAATACAATTTTAATTACTTCAATCTCTCCGATTTTATAATATGTATTATTTCATAACTAAAAGTAATTTTTAAATATCTGAAAGTCAGTTATTATATATAGGAATGATGAAGGATGTGAGCTTTAATATGGAACACATTTTTACTCAATACACAGTGTAAATTGATGATCAATCTAAAAATCTGCGTATTACGTTATTTTACGTCATTTCGAAGCTGCAATATTGCAAAAAGCTTCATATAGAATGTTGTTCATTAATTTTCATTAAGCGCTGGTTGACGAGAAGTCATATGACAGCTTCTGTTGGTCGTTTCCACCAACTCACTACTCAGAGCTTGACAGTCAGATTTTCTCATAACAACCTTCAACATATCGCAGTTAATAGACAAAAACACGTATCGAGTAACTAGAACATTAAAATTTGAACAAGAGGACATTTATTAACGTAACATTGGAACGAACTGCTGTTTGAAAAAAGAAAACCATTAGATTAAAACAACAATAAAACCGAAACACGTTGAAGTTATATATGGGAGGCAAAAGCACGTGAAATATTTATTACAATCTGAACTGCAGATATTGTACCATATGTGAGAAATTATCAATGTTGATACAGTGAACATTGACAAATTGGCCGCTTCGAATATACCCAAACAAACGCTAAAATTATAAACCAATGGGAAAAAGAACACTGGGCAGACTAAAGAGAGAAATACTGAAGTGATGTGAAGGTTGAACAGACTACAAGTCTTCTCCCTGACGTGAAGAAGAAGAAGAAGAAGAAGAAGAAGAAGAAGAAGAAGAAGAAGAAGAAGAAGAAGAAGAAGAAGAAGAAGAAAAAGAAAATGTTCAAAAATGTTCTCAGGAAAAGTACTATGTTAAATTATTTAATGAAAAGTATTTGAAATCTTGAAGAATTTTTGAAATGCAAATCCTTTGCACTTCAATGATGACCAATGTGTGTTGGACTATTCTGAAAATGTAATGTGGCAATTACATTCAAATTAGACGTCCAAGAAGACAGAAGATTCACGAACCAGGGAAGTGGCAAAGGGACATTCATAGTATACGTGTTGTGGAAACATCAAGTTTTGTTTTGATGTTAAAAATTTTAAATAGTATAATATCATAAATCGGGGGAATCAAAAAGTTAAGTGTGTATTGTAAATAATAGTATGAATGGGAATGTCAGATAGGTTAGGGTTTTTAATGTGCATTTATTGTTTTTTTGTGCATTCCTATAGAAGTGTTCTATGTAAGTTTTTCTGTTCAAAGCAGAAGAAAAGCTTATTATAACGTTTGTTCATTTAGTATAGGGGTATTATTTTCGTAATGATAAAGACAATTCCCGCGAATCCGAATGATTAAATAACGCAAATATTAGCTGTTGGTCCAATAAGTAAATTTTCTCACGACGGATGTATCATGGCGAACACATAGGGTATTGGTTGGAAAAAATAGATTGTATAAATAAATAAATAATACTTCGAAGTACAGAAACTAAATGTTAATAATAAATAAATAAATACCCAGTTAGTGCACGAAAAATCCTCTAGAATGTGGGACACATTTGTAGAGTGTACACTGTATCAAACGTGTTTTATGTCATTTAAAAATGTTTTGTGACGCAAATGTATTTTTTCTATAACAATGTAGTACACATTTCATTATTCCTGGTCCTATCAAATTTAAATACCGGAAAGTACCATCCAGAAACATTAAAGAAACAAAACGAATTACTTATAAGCCACTAGTTTAATATATCATTTTATTTTACAATCAAGAAATCAATATGATGGTTTGCTCTGTTATTCTTATACATGTTTATCAATATCTACTGTAAGTTCAGTAAGCCAAAGGCTCAAGCTCGATTCAGTACTTTCAAGGCGTTTTTTCATTTTTAATTTCATTCGTTTGAGATCAGATAGAGCACGTTCACTCACATAGTACTGCCAAAGAGCAATAACATTTTCAGTGACAATTTTAGTAGTTCGAGGAGTTTTAGAGGAGAAATATAAGAAGTGCCTTTAGAACTCAGTTTCTAGAAATGTTCAGAGACAGTACACTTTTATTCCGGTAAGAATGAGTGTGCCTGAAAATCACAATTATTATCTATTTGGAAGGCGCAGGGCATCTGAGTTCCATCTCTATTGGCTTGTTAAAGAGTGCAAATTTTGGTTTCAGGGAGAAAAAAATCCGGAATTAGCTAGTAATTCATCTTCTGTTTCTTGTTATTTATATTAAAAGAAGAAAGAGTTTGCGATTTTTTCAAATGTTTAATGAATATTTTTATCCAGTAAGAAGTGCAAGTGCCAACAAAAAGAATAAGAGAGTCGTCATATTTTTCAAGACCTGTCATTTATGTCATATTTTTCAAGACTTTTATATAAAAGAAACAGTGTTTTGAATATTACGTGTTCCAGATTTGAGTTCTTCTACATCAGACACGATGCTTTTACAACACAATTATTCACGAGAAACTATCATAATTACTAATAAAAATTTCTCATGAGAAATTACTCTCTTCAGGAAATGTGCTCTTAATATGAATATTAAGAGCACATTTCCCGAAGAGAGTAATTTTGCAGGCGAACGAACTCACGATGTCTTTGCCCTATCCCTTTTTCTTACGTTCATTGACCAAGCGACCTCTTTTTCTTTTACGGGGTGCCTTCAGGAAGAGTCTCTGGGGACAATTAATTACTTGCGCTACTCACGAGCAGGGCAGGTGGGGGAGTCTAATAATCACGGCCTCATTTTATCACCCTTACTTCGCACATTTTCTTTCTTCAAACAAAAAGGTCCCAAGTCCTTTTAGACTTTCCGTTCCATGATATTAATATCGCTAAGGCACATGAACGCGATTTTTCATCAATTTTCAAAAATATTTTATATCAGTTTGAACACTTCCTATAATTGTTCCTTTGCACTCGTATTGACTTCTAATCATAATTGTGAAAGTTAATTTGAAAGTGTTTTAAATACGAGCTATATATAAATAAACATCTCTGCTTTAAGGGTAAACATAAATATATTGCTACAAATTATTTTGTTGCAAACTTCTACTAAAAGAATGATGAATAATTTTGGCATGTAGTTTACATTTCTTTTGTGATTGGCATATGAATAATTCACGATTGAGTCAGTATTGAGTGATTCATCATTGAGTCAATATTGAGATTTCATTGGGAACTAAGCTGAAAATTCTATCATGAAAAATACTCAGGAATATTGCAAATTTTGAAATAGTTTGCAAAATAAGCTTAGAAGTGAAAATGTTACGCTAAACAATTGTTTTCAAAAAGAGAATCTAATTAAGCACGAATTAACACGCCTCTTGTAGAAGGGCAAATTACATAGAATCATACAAACTCTCAAAATTCAAAATTCTGATTCTCTTTCTTTCAAATGTGTTTTTCGAATTCTTCAAGACGGTTTTGTAATTTTAGCCCGATTAGACACTTTTAGAAAATATTAAAATTGAATGTCATAAACATTTCCGGTAAACACTGGTTTGACTCGAAAATAGATCCACGGCAGGGGAAGGAGTAAAAATTGCCAAGTAAAGTTTTCGTTAATTGCAGGGCCATCTTTATAGTACATGGTTTGTTAATTTTTACAGACTAATTAAACGTTGACTGTAGATTATGTTCAAAATGTGCTTAATGATGTAGTTTTAATATAGAATTAGGTTATATCATTGGAGTTTTCTAATGATCGATTTCTTCGAGAGATACGTGTGTAAGCTAGAAATGTACAATATTAATAGTAATATTAATGATAACGATAGTAATAAAATAATAATAATAATAATAATAATAATAATAATAATAATAATAATAATAATAATAGCTGATTACCTGGCTTTATCCGAATATTTATTTCCCTCTATTAAGCAACCTCGTCAGCTCCGCACCCTTCGCCCGTCAGCCCCGCACTCCCTACCCAGTCTGCCTTGAACGTCCTGATTTAAACTTCTGCATTGCACATTCAGCCCCTTTCGCTCTTTCTGTTCCTCCCGCCTCATCCTTCGTCCGTATCCTCCGCACACCCTTTTCGGCCTGCCATGTGGTCCTGCCTATATCTCTCGCCCCTCTCATTCGGACTATTGCGCTCTCCATATTCCTCCCACTCATAACGGGCCCCTCTCCCTTTCAGGCTACCATGGCTGTCCTGCCCCCACCTCCCACTCTGCCCCTCCAGCCTTTTTTGCGTGATCACTTCTTCCCGGCCATAATGCTTCGTCCATATCCCCCGCACACCCTTTCTGGCATGCCAAGGCCGACCCGCCCATCCAACCCCTTCCGCTCTATCTGTTCCTCCCGCTCATCACGCACCTCCCGCCTTACGCCATCCCGCCACACATACACTTTCGCTCCCCCTCCGCCCGCTGCGCAGCTCTTCCTCGTCCTTTCGCTTCTTCCGATCCTTTCGCTCTTTTCATTTATTCTTCTTCGCCCTTTCTTGCAGTCCTTTCGCTCCACCTGATCTTCCCGACCCTCCTATTCCACTCTGCCTGCTCAGACCGACCCAGCCTGATGCCCCCTGATGCCTGATGATTATTAACCGCGCTATGTTTCAGTATCGGCTCTTCAAAAGTATTTGTGGTTAGTTTGGGAACAGTCACTCCAGAGGTTTTTAAGTTTTTTGTGGCACTTGCATTACATAAAAGTATACATAAAAGTTACATAAAAGTGAATGCAAACATATGCATTCGCTTTTATTTAACAGGAGTACGAAGCTGAGCAATAATGAGGGGGGGGTCGACTAAAAAATCATATCTTCAGATCCGTTGGAGATATCACTGTAAAACAAAAACTAAGTTGATTCTATGGATAGTGTCTGAGTTTTAATTTCATGCTTATAGATTTAGTAGTTTTTTTTGTTAAATCAGTTCGTACAGACTATCAGAGAGACAACAAATGATTGACCGTTAAAATTCCTTTCAGTAAGCGAATAAGCAAGTTGAAAAAGTATTTAAAAGCTTAATGTTCGAAAATCAAAGAGAGACACTTCATATTTATTTATCTATGTTGATATAACAATACAAATATAATATAATATAATAATACAAAAGGGAGTGTGTATGTTTCTATGTGCTACAAACACTTAAATACCACTAGAGCGTTTGGTCCCAAATGTGGCATCGATACTTCTGCGAGAGCAAGAATAAAAAATTGCAGTTGCTATTCAAAATTGTTAGCCATAAATGATTTTTTTTTCATATTTAATTAAATTTAATCCTCGGTGTATCTGGGCGGCATTCTTGCCAGGCGTTACGTGGTCACGTGAGCGGGACAAGCGGGACCTGACGGAGTGGGAGAGCGGGCGGAACAGAGAGGGGCGAGTGGAGAGCCTGGGGCGTAAGGACGTGTTCAAGCAGGTCGTGCGAAATTGAGATCCAGTATAAAACTATTTTCAATTCTAAAACAATAACTTACAAAGGGTGGAATGCTTGCACGGATCCAGCTAGTAATTACATTGTATTAAATTATATTGTAATGTAATTTAATACAATGTAATATCAAACTTCATTTTCATAAAGGATACTTATGAAATAGAGCATTTTTCAAATGAATGGAGATTTAACACTGATAAAATGCTTGAAGTAAATAATTAAATAAATTGCAAAGAAAGCTCCAGTACGAATATAAAGCGACGAATACACGTTCCAGGCAGTTGTTAGTTTTTCGTACTATAGTATCTCGCAAGAATTTATTGTTGCAAATGAGCCATTTATTGTGCAGAAATCAGAGACTAACTTAAATTGCGTAAATGAGACTTTCCTATTCAATGCCGCTTCATTTCTTACCTTAGGCATACGAATGCGGTCCATTAACAACGATTTCAACTGTTCGTTTGTTACAATGTGATCAGCTCTTTCCTTAAACCCAGCTATTGGTCCTGGATCAAATGAAATCGAACATGCAAGTGAGATTTCACTTCATGTATGTGACATTAAAACGATAAAGCATTACGAGAGCAAGCATTAAAGCAAGAGAGAATTACTTGAACAGTAATATTATCTTATATTACCTTGTTTCTTGAGAGAATTCAGGTTGTGAAATGAAGGAATGAAATATTTTAAAGTGCTTTTAAAATACTTCCAATTTATGTTATATTTCAGGTAGGGGGGAAGGTTTTTCCACGCGAGTTGACATTATTACTGGTAGGTGGTCTGATTCTAGTTCATGATACGTTGTAGATATGAATTAGGTTTTAATACTTGTGACTGATATGTCAAATATGTCTGGACTTTTATGTGGATCAAATGGGAAGTAAGTGGGTTCGGTTGGTGCTAATATGTTGAGATTTAGGTTTCTTTTGATGTATAAATATTTTCCAGCGGGGTTCGTAGACCGACATCCCCATGAAGTGTGTTTGGAATGTAGGTCACCTGCAATAATGATTGAATTTGGTAGTTGTAATAATGTGGAGAAGTTGCTGTTATTGATTTTTATATTAGGAGGTTTATATGCAGTCAGAATTGTTAATGTTTTATTATTATTATTATACTTTACATTTATTGCTGCTTTTTCGAGACCGGGCGTGTGGGGTAGAGTAATCTGTTGATATGGTATACTGGTTTTATTAATTATAATGACACATCCTCCTTTCGAGTTTTGCCTGTCTTCTTTAATGGTTTTGTATCCCAGTAGAAAAAAGAGGATTCGGGGTTGAGACGTGATTCTGTAATGCATGCTATATCGATTTTGTTAGCATGTAGGAAATGTAATTTGGATTTTTGTTGATAATTCCCTTGGCATTCCAGTACTAATACATCCATATTCACCTATTATATTTTGAATCATATTTATTCCACCCCTCATAAAACTCCTCTCTTGACATTCTGGTTCTTCCTTCGTTTCTTCTATCTCTTTAATATTACCTTCGCCCTTTCTATCATTCTGCAGTATATATCTTACTATTTCCCTAAATTCTCCTTCCTTTCCTAGCTCTTCCTATTCCTTACTGAACCTTTCCGTTGTATGTGCCCGAGCCGTTTTTTCTGTCTCACATATCTTACATTTACTCATTTCATCTTTCCAATACCTCCCACACCTCAATTTGTCACCCAATCTTAACCTCGCTATTCTGGTTCTGGTCTCTTCATATCCAGTTCTACCTAGGTCTCAACGACACTCTTATCTCTTCATATTTTTTATTATATTTTGAGATGCTAATTCTCGCTGCTGTCTCCTCCGACAACCTCCCGACGTAAATACAACGCAACGCAAAAGGACCGTATATGATAACGCAAGAACTAACGATCACAAAAAAGTAATGTATCAATTTAATCTTGTATTCTAGCGACTGCAATGTATCTCCTAATGCGATATACTACAATGTCCCAAACTAAAACTGTTTTGATGCACTCAATAATCCAATATCCTTCGTAAAAGAGAACATTTTTTCACATTTTCTGAAGTACAAGAGACTTTTTATGCTTTAGAAGAGTATCATCTAGAGATATGACAATATATCTCGGGTATTAAATATGATTTATATAGTAGAAGAGTAAAACGAGGTTTTATATGCAATTTTTTGTTTTAAAAAATTGGAGTAGTTTTTGTGAAATAGTCGGTTGAGTGCTTCTCAAAATGTGAAATTTTGAGTTCATTTTCACAAAAAACTTTAACTTAACATTTAAATCACTTGTACTCACTGTATGTCTTGTAAATCACTATAATAATGTAAAAAAGCTCATTGGGTAAATATTAAGGACGTAGGAGATATGTCAAAATCATTACATTCCTCATTTTTTCCAAAATCAAATTATTACATTCAAACGGCGTTCATGTAATTCAACACATGTAGCACTATCCATTCACAAAGTTTTAAGAAAACATTTGGAGCGGTTTTTCAGAAAATTTGCTTTATTTCTATTTAAAATTGCCTTTATTTCACGAAGAATTACGAAAAAACTTTTCATGTTTCGAAGAAATTGTAATGACCTCATTCAGTTTTGAAGAAGAGATTTCAATCAGAGTAAAAACATCTATCGTCAATAATCTATCTTCTGTTAAACAATTTTAACACAAGTACATCTAGAAGAAATACATTTTGTTTGTGTTCAAAAATCGTAATTTAAAAAATTTAATCTAAAAAATTAATTTCTAAATTATATGTAAATTTTGTTCGATTTGAAAAGGAAAGCGTATGCAAACTTAATTAACTTTCTAATTAAAGGGGAAAACATGAAAAGTGTTTTCTCTCCTACCCAATGATTCATCACTGCCATGTAATAATAATTGTGTTAACTGTATGCAATTCCTAGTATTGGTAACATTAACTTGTGTCATGTGAGGGGCTGAAATTGTAGCGTTGATGCATCTCTTCACCACCGTATCGTTTCTGCCAGTTTAATTTCAGCAGGAAGAGACCATTCGGTTGTGAACTTTTCGTGTTCAATGGTGACTATTTAATGTCACCATTCTCATGTTATCATTTACATTCTTGTGAATATCAAAACAATATATTTGGTAAGATATCCTTTGATGTTGATTACATAAAAGATTATAGCACAGATATTTTCGATATTTTCATGAAAAAACAAAACCGACGTCTAGTTTGAAATAAAACCAGTGGTCAACATGAATGGTACAGTGAGAATTTTATACTGCAACATTCTTGTAATTTTGTTTCGCATTCATTTGAACGCGCTTATTGACGCGTAGCTTTATTTTCATTCGAGGAACACACAGGGAAAGTCAGTTCGATACGAGGTGAAACAGTTATTGTGAGATCGTGCTTTTTTTTTCTCACGGGTGTTCTCTTTCGTATTCCTAGGAGAAAAGGCGCTGCCAGTGGTCTCATTTTACATTCGTAAGCGTGGGATTATACATTGGTTGCATACATTGTACACGTTGCCCGCGCCAGATGCACATTCTGCCCGTCGTTTGTTCCGCAGCGTGGGTGGTGCGCTGTGGGTTGCAGCAGAGAGCGGTCCATGTTCTACATAAGGCTTCCATACCGCTCACGTCCTGCCTTGCTGCGGTAAGCAGATGTAGACGTGTTCAGCTTGAATATTCTTATGCGCATGCGGGTCATGCATCGGCGGACTGAAAGGCTTCCGATCAATCCAGATATTCATTTCAATATGCTCATTTCTTCTTGAAGGGCGACTCGATGCTGAACACCAAAAGCGAGAAAAAGTTCCTCGACCTCTGAAACTTTTCGTGTTCCAAAATCACGTATTCACGTACTTGCTATTAGGATAAAGTTTTACAAAGATATATTAAAAAATTCGCCGTTTCCGGCGCTCGATTACAGTATTTTCTCTTCTTGCGAAATAAAGGCGAGAAAGTAAAAATGATGTCAAAATTAGGATGATCTGTCATGAATATCACACTGGAATATTTACTGGTCATAACGTCTCACTATGTACATAAACATGTTTGTATCTCCCACAACTCGGTTTGAAAATTGATTTTACATTTGCACCTCTATTTATTCTCAAGAAATATTTCAAAAAAGTATTCGAATTTAGCTTATATTGAAAATGAAATTAGTAGAATAGATATTTTGTTCCTTCCGTCTACATTAGATTTTCTTTTTGTTTGAGTTTTTGTTATTTAGTTTTAGAACAACTGTCATACTGTTTAGATCACGAGAAAATCATCAAAAATGTTAAATGGAAAATGAGTTTTCAAACATTATTTTTTTGAGAGTAAGATTGTGTTATGTTTGAAATCGCATTTCATCTGAAAATTACTGCTTTATGGCGAGTAATTTCAAATGGCATATTTCATTTTAGATTGCATCCCGAAATGTACAGCGATTTATGGTTGTAAAGACTTCTACATTTGAACCATGCCCTTTCATGTACCTCTTTGATCAAAACAACGTTGTGTGTCGTGAATAATTGAGTTGTAGTTACATGACGTTACTGATTGTCTTTTTTTATCGTAGGTCAGTTTTCTACGAAGTAAAAGTAGGCAAAATGTAACTTGCGTAGACTTCCGCTCAATGAAAAAAGCAGTAAAATCTAAAACTGCACAGGCTGCCAAGGGTTGCCAGATTTGCAATTTTTAAATTTGCTACCTTCTCTGGCATCTTAAAACTTTCAAAATTTTTGGCGGAGACATATTTGAAAACAAAGCAGTGAGAACAAGAAAGTTTTTTTCTAATAAAGAAGTTAAGTCATTTATATTACATTAGTTGAAATGAATTTCGAAAGGTAGGATCACCCCCTTGAAGTCTAAAACGGAGTAGAGAAGAGTAAAAGAGAAGTAGATAATATTTGCTGCTGCAAACAAAAAGAAATGCATTTCACCTACGTACGAATATAAACATGCAGAGGAATAAGAGTTACTCTAAAACAGCATTCTGAAACAGGTGGGCTCGACAATCGGAAAGCTATTTTTTAGCGTTATAAAATGAAGTTAAATATACCTTAAACAAATGTATTTTGTAACTCTGCATTATTTTTCACTGATTTCAAGATGTCTTCTTTTTTATCCAGTATTCTTGAATACGTGTTTCTGTGCGATTCAAGCCACAAACAGGAGTGATCCAAGCTACAATACGATACATCACTTTACATGCGTTTTATTTTATCTCTTCAGCCCGGTATACGAAATACAGTTTTCGTGCAAATTGGATGTACGGAAAACGTGCAGTCCAGACTGCACGTTTTCTGCATAAACATGTTCATAATGTTTCGTGCAGAAAGCTTACAGTTTGACTCAAGTGCCTGTAGTGGAAGAATGTTCACTAACGGTAATCGGCTATTTCGATTTTGTGGTTAGGTGCGTCAAGGTGCGATTATGTGCAGTGACATATTGTGATAAACTTCCTTTTACCCAATTCCTGACTTCCTGCTTTTATTCTCTCTATTTATCATAGTTAATTAATACTAAATAAAAATGACAGCCAGAACGCACGCACAGAAATATCACCACTGAAAGTACTCAGTCGGCGCAATTCAGTTGTATTTCGTTAGACCCCCTAGAGGCAGATGGTGGCGATTTGTGCAGACAATGTAGAAACCGTGTATGTGCGACTTTTGGCTTTTATACTTCTACTTTGTGATCTTGAAATTTTTGTACAAAAACTGTGAGAGAATCTGCACGAAAACTGTACCGTGTATACCGAGCTTAACTGATTCTACGTAGTTAAAACTAATGTTACTGGTTCATAACGTATAATAGCTACACCTCGACTTAAAATGTATATTTTTAACTTTTAGAACAGCCTCCACTAAAATATGGGCTTTAATGCATTATAAAATGCATTAATGTTAACGAAATTTTTTATAAATCTTGAGTTACATAATAAAATGTGTTCAGTTTCTTTTATTACAAATTAGACTCATTGAAACTGCATTACACATAACAAACAGATACAATATTTTGTTAATTCTGTAGTAAATTCCTCAGTATTAATATTGCAATACAAATCTTTTTTTTTTTTGCTTACATGTGAACCTAAAATAAACATGAATTGGCTAGTAAATAAAAAGGATCCACACTTTAAGCATTCTATATCGAAAACATATTTTTCTACATCTGTATAAAAAGCCGAATTCTGATGTTACCATCCGTACGTAAAAAAGGTCATTTTTTAATATCCATTAAAAAATATGTCTTGCTATCGTGAAAGAAAGTACTTCACACACGGAAATATAATGAAGTAAACAGAAACGCTTCCGCTTCCCTTGGCCCATTTAATATACTGTTATTTCCCGAGATACGAAACACCTTATTCCAACATTAAATTTCGAACTTTTTCAACTATGTTTATACAGTTAAGAAAAATATTGTTGATATTTCGTGGAAATGAAAAAGATCTAAGGTATGGTCAAAAATGTAATCTCTACCGTGAAAAAATACCCACTTCGTGCACATGTGTGAAAATAACAATTCTTCGGCTAAACAATCCACATAGGAACTGGATTCAACTAACTTCCATCGAATGTTTTCCTCTCACCAGCAGACTTAAAGACGAAAATTTAAAACTGCCACACTTGTGAATTACGCACAGTGTGCGACTACGTGCTCTGCCTTTTTCAATTTCAAACCAAATCCGGAATTGGACAACGTAGGAAAGCCACGGTGTTCGATTGCATTCACTATTGATCAAACCTAGAATTAATAAGAGTTCGTGAAGTGGAATAAATAACATGTCGTGACTTTAATTGGCTTTTTCAGTCAATTTTCCACTCGTGCTGACAATATCTTGTATCACATAATCAATTGAAGCGTCATTCTCACTTGTTGATAAATGCGACTTTCTGGAACTCTCTGCGCAGTGCCAAAAGTATTGTTCTCGGCTTTAAATGAAACAAAGTGGTTTCCGCGTTTGAACAATCAGTTTTTATCAATATTTCTTTTGGTTGGCTTTCTGGCCTATTTGTATTGATTTGTCTCCTCAGCTGATAATCGATGATGAAAAATCTGAAACATTTCGTGATTCCCAAAGCGTGGTATGACGCCCACGCTCTTTGATAAAGAAGACTCTTGATAATGTGACTACGTCTGTATATTTATCTTCAAAAGTCTTAATATAAAATGTTTTGACTAGATCTCATGTCAAATAGGACGCACAGATTTCTGTCGGAAGTGAATTGAAGCATTTCGAATCTGCGCATTGTTTACTTTATCTGAAAGACCATTCAAGAACTTTCCCAAATCATGATAGAGTAGAGCTGCAGTGTCTGGACGAGTGGACGAGTGGATTGAGTCGCGTAGCTCTGTAACCCGTTGAGGCTGCTGGAATATTTCGGAAGGTGAAAACGGCTGGAGACATCTAAAATGTTTCGGTGCCTCACTTTCAAACCTGTAAATCTATTTCGTTCGAATACTCGGATATTTCTCGAATTCCTGAAAGCATTTTATAACTACACATCATGTCTTGGGTGTAATTTTTATTCCCATGTTTGTGGTCAGGAGTTATATCAACATATTGCTATAACCCTATTATCCATTCAGATATCGATTCATTCGATACAATCATCCTGTAGAAATGAAATTTCATAAGGGCCACAAATGTTGAGAGATTTTATTTTATAGGTCATCTCCTAGATGTCATTTGTTTGGTACAAGCCTGATATAGCAATCACAGGTTTTTTCCTTTAGAAAATCAACCGACTTCAGCCCGGATTGATATCGCGAACTTCCAAGTGGGAGGTAGTGAGGTAACGGCAATTCCGCTTCCATGACACTAAAAGCGTATTCCCTGTTGTAAAATAGTTCAAGCTTATGAAAGGCGTTGACATTTTATCTGTTCTTCAAGTTCCCGCTTCATAGATTTCAAAAGTGTGTGGTTGTGGAATCGGAAATTATTTTACCTTGTACTCGCACCAAAACGTTGCGGTGTTGTGCTTAAGGGCCCCTGCACGCAAGCGTTGCGTTGACGCGCGATGAGTAAGCGAAATGGCACACGAGTGCTTCGGTCGTCCCGCGTAAAACACAGTGTTCATCTACGTCACGCGTTATTTATCGCGGGTCAACGCAACGCCCGTGTGACACAGTCGAATATCATACGAGATGTAGGGTGTGACGTACGAGCTCCCATCCTTGTTGCAGGTAAGACGGTGCCGTTCGTGGAGATGACGGTGGCGCACGCGTCCGTGCTGACCATCCTGGCCATCAGCTTCGAGCGCTACTACGCCATCTGCGAGCCGCTGCGCGCGGGCTACGTGTGCACCAAGGCGCGCGCCGCCGCGCTGTGCGGGCTCGCCTGGCTGTTGGCGGCCGTGCTCACCAGGTGAGGCGCCCCCCCCCCCTCCGGCGAATCCTCCGATACACCGCGTATACCGCCGGCATACCTAGTAATTCGAAGTATATAATGCATATTTCATAACTTTGGTAACACTATAAAATGTTATTGAGAGTTTGTAAGTTTTAAAACAGTTGCTAAAAAATAACTGTTTTGCAACCGAGAGACAGTCAGTCTTCCGCATCCGTAAACGCTATGAAGTGCGTTACAGTGAGAAGTTTTAAACAGTTCTTAATGCTGTCCAGAGAATTCGCTAGTACAGGCGAAGGCGCCGCATGTCTGCTGCGATAACCTAAGGCTCCTCGTGTTTCAAGGGCGAGGAGAGGGGGGGATACGTTCTACGCAATATATTGCGGTGAACAGTCTGTCCGTTCGTAAATTACGCTTCTCTCAAGTTTTTGTGAAAATGGAGTGTGTTAATGATATAGAAGTTAGTGGTTTGTGTAATTGTCTTATAGAACAATTATTAAGGACGTAATGTCATAGTTTTGGGATTTCAGAGAAGCCCGAAATTTCCAGCTCCTTTTCGCGTCCACCAGTCAAGACTCCAAGGGAGCAATTTACGAGGAGAAGCAGTTCCCAAGTTAGAGACAGTGCAGATCTGTTAATTCGTTTACGTTATGTTCAGAAATAAATATGAGCCGGTCCGGCGGCCGAGATTGCTAAGCCAGTAGTGTCGTAGGGATCTCGGACCAAAGGATTGCGGGTTCGAATCCCGCCTCCAGCATGGTTGTATTTGTGTTTGTCCTTTTTCCCCTTATCATCACCAGATCGTTTCATCTTTACAGTTACCATAACGTTAACTCCAATAGTGGTCGCTATTGCCCTAGATGTTGATGCGACCTTAAATATAAAAAATATATATGAATTACAAAATAATAACAGTGATTCCTGTACAGACTCACAACAAACAAAATCCACACTATAAGCTAGTACATTAGTTACAGAGTAGACTAATAAATCGGCCTGGATAGCCGAGGTCATTAAGGCTTAAGAGTCGTAGCTCGGAGTCTTGGCTCGGAAATTCAGTGATTCAAATCCCACACACGTGGATGTTTATGTTATCCTTACGTGTTCTCCCTACAGTTTAAAAATCACAGTAGTCCCTATACGACCAAGATGCTGAAAAGCGATAAAATAGTAGTAAATTCTTCGGCACGGCTCAGCTCGCCACGGTGCAACAGACTCCCGAGCTGGCATTATCACATAAACATTAAATACTTACTTCCCATACGAACTCGCCCCTCATTTACCTCAACTGATGCCAACTCTGTTGATAGTTTCTACTGCCAATCGGCGATTGCCGCCCACTTTTATGTTGGTGGCGACGACATGCAGCTCTTGCCACAATAGCTTCTTTCAAAAGGGCGGTGAGACCCGCAAGCAAGCGCGCAAATTTTAAATTTCCCAATACAACTAGCGCAGTTTACACGACTAATAAGTGGTCAGTACAAAGAAAATGTCACACTTCTGCAACTTTGAAAATATAATTTTTAATCTTTTAAATACTTGGAAATTAACGTTTGCTGCAATTTTTTGGGGGGAGGAGTGATTTAGATGGAATCGTCGATGTGGACCTACTTTCGCACTGCATAGAAATTTTCCACTGAGAATTACTCACGTAAAGGTTACCGTAAATGGAAGGTGTTCGCTTCTTAAACGTTAACGCAGTGTCGATGGAGCGTTCGTTTGCGATGTGACTTATTTTTGCAATTAGAAAATTTGAAACAGATCGTTAAAATATTTCCGCTATGGTCCGTGATTTGTAATCAATAAAATACTTTCCAATTATCCTAAATATTTTAGCCATTGTGTGTATTTTCACCAAGGGAAGACACTATAGCTACCAATGTACTAGACATGGTTTTAATCTGTTGTAATAGTATTTTGTATGTTTACAGATAGTTTTTATTCTTAATTAAAATTGACAGCACTATTACTAAGTTCTGCAATTTTTTTCGAACGTTTATTAGCTAGAGAGTAAATAAATCGTATAAACGCGTTGTATATTTGAGCCGGACAATGGAATAAATTTCTTTTCATTTGATTTTTGTGAGAATACTGCCGTATATGAACCAATATGTAAGATGTCACGTGGGCAAACACTTAGAATATGATATAATATTTAAATGAAGCATATTGAATGATATTGCATAATTTTCTTTATAACATTTACTAGAGATAAAATGTAGGAAACCTTGGCTAACCAGATTTGAGGAAGAACTTATTTTTCATATGACAAAAGAGGAGTTGATAATACAAGTGATTTAAGTCAGTTTTACCTCTTTGATATGTCAGAACAAATGAATTGGAATTTTATACTACTCGCAAAACTACTCAGAGAATATAATCAGTTGTTTGAATATAAAGAACAAATTCTTAACACTAAAAATGAAACAACGTTGCAACCTCCAGTTGCTTCTAAACAATAACGGTTTTTACATAATTTTTACTATTTGCTTAAGAAATATTTGATGCTCTACAATTTTAGCTGTTAACTTTTCATCCCAGCGTTAAGCCAATTTAAGTACACCTGTGACACCTTCCGTAAGCACTTTTTCCCCGTCATCGAGTTTCTTCTTTGTTTCGTTCTTTTCTCTTCTTTGCTACGTATTACGTGTATTTTATTGTCTCCAATTCATTTTATGGCAACTTCCCTCTTAATTTGATATTAATGTTGCATTGATGATGAAACCTTGCAAGCCCTCGCGATATCTTGAGAAATTCTGATATCATTTTGTGGGTCGTTTTACCATTATGTCTGTATTCAGTATCTACGCCAAGTCAAGTTATTACATTTTCTCTTCTCGCCTTCACAATGTTTTTACTTACTTACACTGGCTTCTATATTTTTAAATCATACTGGTTCTTTGAATAATTCTACAATGTTCAAATTCTGCCGAAACCAGGCTTCTCTAAATTCGATTCTTATTATTATGGTCCGGATTTCAATGCATGTGCGCATGTGTCCATGTAGTCAAAGAATGCTTGTTTGACACGTGCATGAAAGACCCAATATACAGTTTAATAAATATGTTTTTATGATGCATAACTTGCATACTTTGGCTGTTTTCTTAAAAATCATAATACTAATGCAAATTATCCTCACAAATATGTTACTCATTTAGTATATTTTAGTAAATTTAATTAATTTTAAGTGTGTTTTATACACGTGGTTTATTGTAGCAAATATCAAATTCTTGTATGTGAATTACGGATGATACTTAACTCAAAATCACAATCGTTTAAAGTATTAAGTGTTGTTGAGTCCGTCTTGAAATTCCATGGTGATAATGAAGCTCACGTGCATTGATCTTTCACGGGGGTATCCCTACAAATGTGTGCGAAACAGTGGGAAAAATATTAGTTCTTTTCTTTTCATTGTATGAAGGTGGCTATTATGGTGTTCTTGGAAGAAGTGTTGAAATGTTATTCTAATGTTTATTGTTAAATATGTTAAGTGGCAGACATTATGCATTCTGGAAACTACTACTGTGCAGTACTGTGCTTGGTAAATGTACTGTGCGTAAAAATTATTATTCGTAGAAAAAATTGTTCCGATTGGGTTTATATATTTTATAGAACATGATTTGGGGCATATTTTCTAAGTTAGTGTTGAATAAATGCATATATTTTTCAAAGAGTAATAGTATAAATAAAAATCCAGTTCATATGTATTATACTAAATGCCTTCCTTACTAGATTCAGTTTTCTTTCTGAAATGATGCGATTTGTCCTTGGAAATCTACTTTTCATGTGTACAGATCTCATGAAGCATGTTAGTCAGGAACATTAAAATTTTAAAATAATTATAATTTTTAAATATTTATGAATTTTTGTAATTATAAACAATTCTTTAAACTCAAACTAACATTCCGAAATTTTTAAATAACTGTTTTAAAAGTGAAAATAACTTCATACCATAAACAAACTTCGATCGATTCTAATAAACTGTGCCACGGAGTGTAAGAAGAACTTTTCAACACCCAGCATTGTAATAAAACAACTAAAAAGGCTCATTTTGTAGCATATGAGAGGGTATTTGTGTCCGCAATGACAAAATTCTGGCATTAAGGGTGTTGAACGCATTGTTTACGACTTGCGCAAGATGATAAGGGAAGCTGCAGTTGTGGGTTGCTTTTGCCATATCATAATCTGCAAAATTCTAAATTTTTCGTCTTAAATATTTGACGCATCCTTAGAAATTAATGCGCTTTCAACAAGAATCATATCTACAGAATTTTCAGTTTTAAGTGTAAATAATGTCCAACCGTCATCTTTCCTTAGCATATTAAATATAGGGGTATTAATAATATTAATTAATCTATAATTTAATTGATAATTATAAATTTAGTTCATAATTGGGAATTACTTTTTAATTTAGTCTTTGAATTACAAGAAAATATTTCCACATTTTAGATGTAAAAACAATTTTTTAAAATCTTATTGAGAAAATTTCTCATTCCAAACTCAATAGATTGTAACGTACCTCTAGGTTTATCGTCCAATTAGGTACTTCTCTCCTTACGTAATTTAATTCTAATTTTTACAATACGACTATATTTTCTAAAAAATGTAATTTCTCGGATTGAAATTTTAATTAAGGTAACTAACGTCGTGAACGATAGGAAGACTGAGGGCACATACTTTTTTGAAAAATGAGAGGGGTCCAAATGACATTGCGAGAGATTTGGTTGTTACGTAAATACACAGTAAAGAAACCTACATTATTTCCTAGAAAATAAACCTGGTGTATAAATATTTATGACATATATTTATGCTTTGCGTCCAAATTTTGGCTGTATCTCCAAACACTAACTTCAACTATCCTTCACTTTTCACTATTGCGTTTTATTTTCCATCGCGGTAAAACTAACTTTTACTTTATAGAGCAAGTTTCTCGTAATTATATTCCTTTTGAAAGTTTTTTTTATAGATTATACATGGAATAACTTAGCATTTTTCATAGAATTACTTCTCTTTATAAACATATCATACAGCAACTACGTAATTAATTGTGAACAATTAATACCACACAATTAATACAACTCCCCTATGATAACTGGAACTCATTAAATAATGATTATCAATGTTAAAATTGCCACAGGAATTTTTCTCTAAAAGTGTGCCGAGAGTTCCTTTTAAAATGTAGATGTTATTTAAGAACTCGGGCTAACTCGGCTTTAAAAAACAACATATGCTTTTTTGAAGTTAGAGCCGTCCACTTCGTTCTGTGCTCCGCTCCTTTCGACGCCTTGTCGTGACGTCATTGCAAGTGATCTATCTGGCAGTCTGAAGGAGAGTATTTATAAACGAAGAATGCGACGACTAATTTTTTTTTCTCGTTGGTTTTATTTTGTTCCTTTCCTAAGTTTGTTAAGTTGGTAAAAATGAAAAGTAGTCTACACAAAGTATTCGTTCATTAATATTTACTTATATCCTCAACTATTTAGGGAGTGGTGAATGAAATGGAAATATACATTTAGCCAGCTATTTTGATTTTGCCTGAACACGTCACATTTTTATGTAACTTTTGCGGCTGTAAGAAAACTGTATTTGACCACTTTTTAAAAAAGGTTAAAAAGTGTTTTAATCGTGAAGTTACTAACCGGAGAGACGACGTTACATGTTCCCTTGTATTAGTCCATATAAATGTCAACCGCATTAACGGGGCTTGGTTTAATTTGCTACAACGCACTGAAGAAAACATGAATTGGATTTTATAAGACTTCTTGATGGGTAGCGGGTTGGCGGAACCCCTTCAGATGCCATTTAGGGATTTTGTACCATTATTTTTTCTTCTTTTTTACTAAAGTTTCAAGTGAGTGATAGAAATTTATTAGCCACTGGAAAACAGCCAGACACTTCATTTAATCTAGCTTGTTCTTAAAACTGTGGAAGTGTTTATTGTGATTATAATTCGCCCGTTACATCTTTCATCTCGGAATGAAAATGAAGTTGTTTTGTATGTTAAGAAATTTATATTTTTCTCTATGCTCTTATGTCTTCTTCAACAAGTACCTACATTCCTTTACATTAACATTAATGAGGTAAATAGATCAACAAATACATAACACTGTCGTTATTGTAATCTTGCCTTTACTAAAACCTTTTTTCTTTTCACCCACAGAGCACAAACATTACGTTTCCGATATGTGTAAAACTGTGTAAAACTTTTATCAAAGCAATTGCGAAATATAGGTTTTATGTTTTTATAGCTACTTATCTAGCTTCATTTTCTATTGAAGCCTTCGTGGATAAGGGATAAAACCCAATTTGTTTGGTAAGAGATTTGTTGTAGGCATGAAATGCAGTGCGCTTAAGTCTTGCATTTCCCTGATATCAATAATTCACCAAGTGTATTAAAAAGAATCGCTTACAACTATGAAAATGGCTAATAAGAGTATGGTAAGAGTGATGAAATGGAAGAAACGGTGCCGAAGGAATTGGCAAAGAGGTCGAGGGCCTCACAATGATGAACAGTAAACGACGATGAGGACGCTCTGACGTAAGCGAAGTCGCGAAACCGGCGTTTTCTAGACGCTCGGGGGTCCCGATCGCGAGTCCAGACGTCGCGACGTCTGGCGCATCCCGGCCCGCCCCGCTGCGAACACTTAGCGCCCCAATGACGTGCGTCACGGGGCGCGGGCCCCCGCCGTGCCTTGGCAACGCCACCTCCACCAACTCCCCTTCCACCCTCCCCGACCGCTCGGCCCCTCTCCGACGCACTCGCGCTCCACTTGCCATCCGTCTTGTATCTCTCCACACCTCAGTCCACTCCACCTCGCCTCATCTGGCCCCATCGACCCCACAAGTTCGCGTCATTATCATTCCCACCGTCTCCTGCGTTCAATCCACTCCACTTCGTCACATCTAGCTCGGGTTTAAACTTTCGAGGTGGCGTTATTATCATTCCTTCCTTCCCTTCCCTTCCCTTCCTTCCTTCCTTCCCTTCCCTTCCTTCCCTTCCCTTCCTTCCCTTCCCTTCCTTCCTTCCTTCCCTTCCCTTCCCTTCCCTTCCTTCCTTCCCTTCCTTCCCTTCCCTTCCCTTCCCCTTCCTTCCTTCCCTTCCTTTCCTTCCTTCCTTCCTTCCTTCCTTTCCCTTCATTCCTCGCAATATTTCAATCAATCCAACTTATCATCTATGTCCCGTGTTTGACCTCACAATGTGGCATCATTATCATGCCCTATGTTCCTACGTTCCTCACTCCATTTCAATCCATTCTACCTCGTCGCATGTGTCCCTTGTTTGACCCCGCAAGACGTCGTCATAAACGCTCTGTCCCCATACGGTCCTCATCATATCTCAGACCACTCTACTTCGTGTCAGCTGGCCATTGCAAGACCCCACGTATCGTCATTATCACTCTGTCCTTGTTCTGCGTTCCTCAACTCCCACTGCTATCTTTAACTCTTCCTCTGCACTCTCATCACCCCACCAGTTCCAATCTCAAATCCTTTCTATTCGCCGCGCAGTTCACAAGGCTTTGAGAGCTTTGACCCTGAGATTCGCCCTGTTATGTCAAGTTTAAGACGCCTGCAAATTGAGTTTATTTTTTCAATTGAAAGCACAAAAATAAACGCTGCATTGAAATGAATTACGGTGTTATCTTTGTCGAGAATACAGAGGCAATGTAGATTTCTCTAGAAAACTTTGTTTTCTTGGCAAATTCATTTAGAAGAGATTATAAATCGTTCACTTGTTTGAGATTTTTACTGAAACGAATTCCTTTGGTATCCCAGCTGCTCCTCTGACACCGCACGGAAGGAGAGTGCATTGATGAATAAATAGGAATGTAATATTTATCTCTATTTTAATGACTGGATAAGTACGAAACGAGAATCATTAGTTTAATATAATGCTTGAGTACACTTAAAAAGTTCTAAACAAACCACCTAAACATACATGTATCCAAGACCGTTACTTTTTTAGACTGTCTTACCTTCTTTGATCTCCTATTTATTATCTAGGGATGTAATTACAAATTAATGTACTTTAATTCAAATAAATCGTAAAATATTAAACGAAATTGACGGTTTAAACATACGTTTCTGAATTACAAAATAAGTAAGGAAAGGATTATTCATTTATAATTTTTAAAACAAATATTGGCAACCTTGCATGTAATGTTTGCTTGACCAAAACTTTGGATCAATATGTTAATGCAAATATTTGTGATGTTAGTCGATGGTAACATTATTTGCTTAAAATACAATTCTATGACTTCAATCACTGTTTATTGAACCAACGCAAGCAAACGATGTGTAACTATATTTTAAAAATATGCAAATTGGTGTACAGAGTTGAATTTGTATCAAGATATTGGTTACTTAAGTTTATGGCGACAATATATACGATATTACCGAGTACGTACTACATACATTGTCGCACATCACAGTTTACACTATCGCTTAATGCTTACGTTGAATAGGAAAAGTTATATAATACAACGGCAAAAAGATAGGAATAATTCACGCTCTATTAAAGTTGAAAAGTAGCAGAAAAGTGTCAACTGAATAAGAGGAAGTCCACGAAAAGATGGTCGAAACGTCGGCAACCCAGCCTTTGATACGGCCGGACAGCCAAGATCAGTTACATGAATAAATTTTAAATTAAAGTTGAAAGTTGTGTATTGCTTTCATTAAGAAACCTAATTGACACATAGTATTTTTTTAATGAAAGCAATAAATGCTGGCGTTTCTCAAGGTTCCTGTTTTTCTCCAATACTATTTCCAGTATATTTATCGGATCTACCTCAGTCAAACTATATCAAAACTTCCCTATACGCCAACGTCCCTGAACTTTTTACCTCCTACTCAGACATTAACTGCACATTTGATAACAAAAATTGATCTAGTTAATGGCTCTAAATAGGTCGAAAGCTGTAAAATAAAAATACACGCTTCTAAAACACAAACCCACATTTTCTCTCTACAAGCTTCCTCAACCATCCCTCTTCCTCTCTCAAAACACAAATTGTCAATGGTTTAATAAAAATTCTTAAGATAGGCATATTTCTTCATATTAAGGTATTTGTCTGAGTTTTAAAATTTTAATTTGTGCCATGTATTTGAATTTAATTATGATTACTCATTGGATTAGGCAGTAGTATAGGCAAAAATATTTTTTTAATTAATTTTATAATTTTATCTGATATGCCAGTTTTTCCTTCCAAAAACAGGGTATAACAGGGAACTGTTCAACTTTGATGTTTCCTTTTTAAGATTGTTACTGGAATTAATACTTTAGGGCCAGAACCTAAATTGGAAGATTCATTAGGGAACTTGTATATACTTTGCAAGGATTTGAATTAGAAGTTTTAAAAGTCACTGGTAACGATAACAATTAAAAATGTAATTTATTATTGCTAATTTGCATTTTCTACCACTATTTTGGATTTAGGCACAAGAATTGACTTTCTGCTATTAAATGAAAAATTAATCACAAAGATATGTTTAAAATTAGAGGAGTTATGATGCTAGGAGTCGGGCCAAACAAGAGAAAAAGTAACATGAGGAAAAAGCCAGATAACAATTAATTAGCCCTCAAGAGGTAGTCTATAAACACTAGTTCCCTAACTACAAGAATGAATTTGTCCGAAAGGATATTCGGCTTTTGATATGACGACGTAAGGACATTGATTTCAAACAGAACACTGGTATCCCTTCTTTTTTTTCCTGAAATCATCATGATTAAAATTACCCAAGACTTAAAAATGACTCCATTTAAATCATGAAATTATATTTTAAAACGACTGAATACCATCTTGTTGTGCAAGAAGATATTAAGATTAAAAATCTCAAAAATCATATCTCTAAATATATTAAGCATATCTAACTAAAATTATGCTTAATATATTTCTGCTTCTAAAAACCTATCAGAAGTGAGTAGTAGAAAAGCTTGCTTTAAATGCTGTCGATTGGGAAGCGTAATATTTTACCTAGCATCAGAGAACAACAGCAAAACAACATTGTGCTTATTCTATGATAACGGGAGAAACTCGACATTCTCTACATTCTGACAAATTTTCCTATTTTTACACTCGCACGCACGCACGCACGCACGCGCACGCACGCACGCGCACACACACACACACACACACACACACACACACACTGTGTGTAATTGAACTAATTCATATGAAAACTAATTGAAAATAATTTCAAAGATGTAACAATAGCTTTGTCCTGTTTGAAGTGGGTGGTCAGAAGAAGGTATTACCCACGTTGAAGGTTTTCTTGGGATTCATGATTCCCCTCGATGAAACCAGAAGTGTATTCCCCATTTTACGAGCCAGGACTTTTGCAAAGATGTAATATGCTACGCGCTTCCTTTATAAGAAACTTGGTTGTGTGGGCCTGACACGCGTCCGTTTCGCGTGGCAGCTGGCGGCAACCACACGGCGCTGGCCAAGCGGTGAGTCGCCGGGTCCGGGGGCGGAGCCGGGTTGCAGTCGGCGCGTGACCGAAGCGAGTGAGGTGGAGCGGCACCCCCCTCCTCCCCCCACACACACACACGCACACCGCGCACTGGGTCGAAACATGTCAAAATACACACTGAGAAAAGTGAAATAAAACACGAGGAAACTTATTACTTCTAACTGACAAGTTTTGTCAATAAATACGCTGGCACAATATATGTTTTATGATATAATATTGTTTAAAATCGTGGGTTAAAATAGGGTAATTTTCAGAGACAGCAGATCATGGAATGACATCACATATCTTTAAGTAAAATGTGAATTCAAAATATTTCTAAAAAATGATTATGAAATGCCCTATCCTGACAATGTTGAATGTTTGAGTGTAATTCTTAGAATCTATTATGGATTCTTAGGCTTAATGAATCTGGTAGCAGATATGTCACTTGTAATAACATTGAAGCTACAGTTTTGAAAAATGTTTACTATTTTTGGTGAATTTCAAATTCAAGGCCATTTCGTCTACATGTACAAAGTTACATTTTATATAACTGGAATTATTTATTTATCTTATAATATATTTTGCGTGAGTATCAATTTTCCAACTACAATTAATGTTTTTCGAGGAAATTATGGACTGTACAAACAAGACTGTTACCAACTGTTTGTGGCAGCCGTGTCAAACCGCGCCCGCACGAGCTACTTGACCGCCTGGGAACCCCGGCGCTCCTACGAGCACCGGCCACTTCCCCTGAACCCCCTCTCATTTCCCCTTCGGATCCAGAAAGCGGTGCACTCGGGCAAGCCGGCATGGGCGCGAGGCATGGAATAGTGGCGACATACGAAAAATGTTTGCCAGATTTGTCCTATCAAACATCCGAGATTTGAATGATGGTTATATTCTAAACTATACTATTAATTAATATTTTACGTTTATTTTCTTTTTAAATTGAGCCTTCTGTAAAGATTTTTGCCATGTAGGAAGAATATATTGTAAAGGTGCGTTTTTTCCATGTTTTCGTTGTATGTTATATTTTATTAAACCATATAGATTTTTGTGAAAATAGCACTGCGGTATATTATATTACTTATAAATATGTATAAATTAACAACTCTCGCTTACGGAGAGACAGGTCTTTCAACAGACAATAATATTTTTTCAAGATCCAAACATGGACGTAGGAAATGATTGCAATCACTGCCCTCTTAAGTAAATGTATTACGAAATCGATACTTTAGATTCAAATTGTTTAATTTAAAACCTGACTGACAATTTAAAACCTGATTGATATAGCATTACATAGTAATGTATCATTTCTTTGCTTTTGTAGAGAAGATGGAAATTAACACATGAATTTGGAACAGTAACTGTGAACTGACTTCCCGAAAAGATTGTCATGGACCAAATAGCCAGTGATATACCTACACCGCGGAATTTGTCTTTACTTTTAAATCTCGCGCCAGTAGCTCGGAACGCAGTGCCCGCGAGCTCTAGCAAGCTAGTTACCTCGCCCGCGACCTTGACATGCGTGGTATATTAGCTCTTTCCTATTTACGCATCTTGACTCTTTTGTTGGTTGTGACGTTTCCAATACAATTCTTGTGCTGGTTGCGTCGTTCGGGTCCTCTGCGCGACGCGGAGCGGGGCAGAGCAGCGGCGCGGCGCGGCGTCTCGGCTGCCAGGCGGCGTGGCGTGGCGCGGCGCGGCGCGGCGTGGCGTGGCGTGGCGTAGTGTGGCGTGGCGCGGCGCGGCGCGCGCGCGGCGCACGCGAGCAAAACAAACCGGCGGCGCCGCGGGCGCGCCCGCCAGGAAGCCGCGCGGGGGCCAGAAATTCGCCTCGACGCAGCCGCCGCCGCCGCCGCCTCAGTCGCAACAGCCGCCGGCCTTCGGCTCGGGAGACCTCCATTCTCCTGCGACTTCTCCCGCGCGCCCTCCTTCCATCTCCCGATTCCTCTAAGTTCCTTTCCGCCCGCTCGTCTCTGTCGTTCCCTTTAAATCCTTCGTCGCATTCCAGGTCAAGGATGTCGATGACTCACTCACACTCTTCATTACGACTGTCGTCACCCCCCGTGGAAACCAGGCTTACTTCATTTACTGGAAAATCTCTGTCAATGTACTCGGAGTTTCTTGCTCAAGGAATGAATACTAAAAACACCTCGTCCCGACTAAGTAGGTTAGAAAGATCCTGATGAAACAAATTTCAGCGAAAAGATTTGAAATATATATTTGTACTTTGTTCGTAGAATAAGAAAAATATAGAACTCCCTGTTCATCTTTTCTTCAATTTTTTTTCTAACGTAGGTCCCCTCGCAGAGTTCTTGCAAGTTATTGTCAGTTGCTGGTGTTATAGGAAAAATATTGTAAAATATTTGAAATATTAAATCAAAGGAAAGCTTTTTATTGGAAACATAGTCCGAGTTGTCAAAGCTAATTCAAGAAACAACGAAACGAAGCCGCAGACTCCAGTTTCTGGTTTTGATTTCTATCGTCGTAATTCTCTTGGAGCTTATTTACGGAACGAATAAAAATATGTTGAATATATATTCCTTTCGCCTGAATATCATAAAATTATTTGCTGTTTCATGGATGAAGTTATAAATTTATAAATATAATGTATCCTCTGAATCTAACTGGATAGTCTGCGTTTAACAGAAACCCATCATTATTGTGTATATTTTTGTAGGAGCGTTGCGACGTTACGACCCACACATCTTCATCCTGTTTTCTCTCCTTCTACGTCGGTGGTCCGCAGTCCATCTTCCCCTGCGATGAGTCGTCGCCCCGTTGACCTCCGCTCAGGGCACAATAGGGCGTTTCGCGTCAACGCGTGCCATCAACGTTCCGGAACCAGCCGCAGATCATGCGCGTGGGGGCGGGCGGCGGCCAGGTGCTCTGGTGTGGGCGCTCACTGCCTCACCTCAGCTACCTTCGCCGCGCGTTCCCGCGATATCCCGGCAGATCCCACCTTGCCTCGGCCTGCCGGCTTCTCAATCATTTCTATTCCCCGCTTCTCCCGTTCACATTCCTTTCTTCCACTCATATCTCGGCCCTTCTCCGTCCTGAGCAAATTTCATCCATTGTGCTGGTCCATTGTTCCTTTGTCTCCGTCCCTCGTCCCACTCTCTTGTCTTACTCCCTTGTTTCGATCTCTTATCCTGCTTCCTTGTCCCCATTTGCCCCACCTCCCCTTGCCCCGCTAACTTGTCCCATTCCCTTGCCCCGTTTTCTTGACTCGTACGTTGTCCTGCGCCTTGACTGGTTTCCTTCTCCCGTGAGCGGTGGCTCAGTTCATCAACTGATGTCACAGCAGCGCCTCTGACCTGGAGGTCCTAGGTTCAAGCCCCGACGGCGGCAGGATTTTCAACACTAGCTTTTCAGCTAGGTCGAGTTCAGTCGCTATCTGGAGGAGAATTCTAGCTTCCGGCTGCTCTGATCTGTGGTTTTCCGTGGTTTCTCCGATCAACACCAGACGAATGCCGGAGGAGTACCCTAACAAACGGACCGCGCGCGAACTCTTCTTCCTCTTCCTTGTCCTATCCTCACCCCGTACTCACACACACACACACACACACACACACACACACACACACACACACACACACTATCATGCACCAACCTTCCTCACAAGACCGGTCGGGGATTTAGAACTTGTCCCGACTGGGGCGATGCCCCACTGATGGGAGATACTTGATTGGGGAAAATCCCGTTAACCGAGGGTAGGTTGGCGCCGGATCTGGCCATCCAGCGGGGGGAGATCATCGCCACCTCCCGACCAAAAACACGCACTACACTTACGGGACTAATGACCATTGAAGGCGACGCGCCCGGAATCACGAACAATCAATCAACCGATTCCTTATCTTGTTTCCTTGTCCCCCACTTGTCCCACCTCCCCCTTGCCCCATCTCGCTTCCTTCTCCCGTTTCCTCGCTGCCTTCGTCCCGCTCCTAACCCGAGCCCGTTCCACCTCGCGTCCCCGCCTGGCCGTTGTCGCGGAGATTAAAGCTCACGGCCGGCGGCGCGCGTCCTGGGCGGGCGGCGAGCAGCGCGCGCTGTCTAAGCGGGAATTAACGGGGCGCTAAGAGCCCCGAGCACTGCCAACTCGGGCAGGTGGCCGGCCTCACGTCCCGCGCCGCCCACCGCTCGGGCGGCGACGAACGCGACGTAACGGCCGCGCCGCGCGACTTCGCTGCTCACCCTGCTGCCTTCCACTACGTTCTTTTTCATTACAACTCTCCTCTATCGCTCACTTTGTATTGTTTTCCTTCTTCAGTTATTCAGTTGATGATTCATTCTATCTCTTTGATGATTTGCTCCCTGAATTTTTTGTCATTCGGTTTTTTTACTCGAATTCGTATTATTAAATGATAAATATTTCTTCATGATCACGAATTTATTTATTTACTTATTTTGTCTTTTTTATATTTAAATGATAGTGTCATATTAATTTCCTCGTTCATAGTTTATTTTTAAAAGTATTTTTTCCCCTCAATTTTCTCTCGTTTTCGTTTCCATATTTATTTTGGGCGCTATTCTTCTGCACTTCTTTAGTCATTTAAAAATTCCTTTTGATATGTAAGTTTAAATAATATTTTTATTTTGCTTTCCCGAGTCTTTGTATCCAGTCTGTTGCTTCAATATTGTGTCATCAAATCTAGTAATCATCGTTGGAATTCGTCTTAAACATTATGATGTGACATCATAAACATTATTATTTTAGTTTAGGAAAGAAATACATTTAAAAATAGTATATTTTTACTACAAAAAGTCATAAAGATTATTTATCAAACAGTCGGGATAAAATTAGTGAAACAGTTTTTGACAGGCAATAAATTGCTCTGCTCAAGATAAAAATATTCTCCTGCAAAATTACGATTTTTAAAATGCCATTTTTACTGTGCGCCGACGTTATTTTTTGGACATCATCAATTTATTACGACCATTATTTATTTATTTCCTTCATTTCTTTTCTATGTTCTGTTCAATTTTTTTAAAATTTTTCAGACTTTTTCTTTACTTTACTTTACTCGGATTACTCTTCCGCTGAGCATTTACTGAACATTTTCTGAACTTCATTTTCTCTTCGAAGAAGGCTGAGAGCAACGTATGCTTTCAGTGCACGTAGAGCAGTCGTTTACTTAAACAGTCCGCGCGGCTGTTCGTGGCCTTCGCGAAGGATCACAAACGCTGAAACAGATACAGCCTACGGACGCACAGCGCTGACGCCGCCTTGGACGGCTCACACACACTGCAGCAAGGAGCAGCAGTAACGGTACTGAGTTAAGTGGAGCTAGAGCTGACAGATGAGTGTCAGTTTCGGATGTTCTCTAAAATGTGATATACTGTCGAATTGGTTCTGATTGAAAGGTTTGTGGGATGTGTATTCGTCAGTATGGGATATAGAGAAAACTAGAATGTTCTATTTTACGTCTTTCGACTGAAAGAAATGAAGGTCTTTAAGTTTGTCAGAGGTACAAGTGAGCCGATGCTTTTAAATCATTTCTTTCAGTCCATAGCTCATCCAATCTAATAAAAGAATGACGGGTAATGTAGTACGTCTAAAGAGTTATAGAAGAGAGCGTACATTACAGTCTAATGCTTAGCATTATTTATAACAAGCACATCATCATTTATTTCTTTTATGGATGTTTTAAAAAGATAACAGACCATTTTGACAAATTTGACGTAAATTGTTTGGCGTAATTAGGTTCGAAAGGTCAATTAATAAACTTCAGTTCTTTAATAAAGCATTCTTGAATAATTTTACATGTTATAGTCGATCTCATAAATGTATTTAAACTTTCTTAACACAAGCGACTATTGATGATGATAAGATTTTTAATAAAATCATAAAATAATGTTTACTATTTGGTCACGCATATTAAATCGACATAAAATTCATGGCATATTCAAGACACATACTTTAATTTATCACAGTACTGGAAGTGAACTGAAGCAAACATTACACTGTTAGCTTATGTTAGATATGAGTTACATTATGTTTTACATTAATTCATAACACATTCTTTAGAGCTGTTCAAATACGTAGAGGTAAATAATTTTTAATTATATTGTATTTTTACTTCATCCTCCTATTCAAATTCTTTACTATTTATCTATGCAAAATAAATCGTCATAAAATTAATGGCATATTCATTGTACATATATTAATTTATCACAGTACGGAAAGTAACTGAAGCAAACATTAGTAGATATGAGTTACATTATCTTTTTCCATAACTTCTTAACACTCTTTAGAGTTGTTCAAATAGGTAGAGGTAAATCATTTTTAATTACGTTCTATTTTAATTCTTCCTATTCAGATTCTTTATCTATTTTACGTGTCAGCATTGGTCTCTCATTTTTCATCTTCTCACTCCCCACCTATTTCCTGTTCTCCTTTCCACTTGTGGCCACTGATATTCCTTCTCTATCTTTTATTTATTGTGTCGGCAGTTTCCTTATCGCCCTCCTCTCGACCTCTGTGGCTGTGCGCGTTCGTTTACCTCGCGTGCCGTTTCCGTGCGTTCACTCTCCCTTCCCCCCTGCGCCATAGCGCGTATCAGGCGCCGCGCCGTGAGCTTCCGCAGAAGCCGCCCCCGCCCACACCACCGCCCCCGCACCCAGTTACCCGTTCCCATCCACCTGCCACCCGTCCCCGCCCCTAACCCCTACCCGCTAACCCTGCCCATACCCCTGCCCCTGCGGATCCGCCGCTCCGCCCCGCCCCACCGTCCCCGCCACTCCTCCCCCGTCCCGCACCTCCACCCCCTCACTTCCACCCCCGCACCTCCACTCCCGCACATCCGCCCCCGCACATCCGCCCCGCACATCCGCCCCGCACATCCGCCCCGCACACCCGCCCCCGAACATCCGCCACAGCCCCGCACATCCGCCCACGCACATCCACCCACACACATCCGCCTCCGCACATCCACCCCGGCACATACGCCCCCGCACATCCACACTCGCACATCCGCCCTCGCACATCTGCCGCCCCACATCCACCCCGCACATACACCCCGCACGCACCCCGCATACACCCCCGCACATACACCCCCGCACATACACCCCCGCACATACACCCCCGCGCATACACCCCCGCACATACACCCCCGCACATACACCCCCGCACATCCGCCCCCGCACATCCACCCCCGCCCTCGCACATCTGCCCCGCCCAACATCCAACCCCGCACATCCGTCACCGCCCCCAACTCCCGGACCTCTGTCCCCGTCCGTAACCCCCGCCCCCACCCCCAGCCGCTCGCGCACACTGCTGGCGAAAGGGCCAAAACTCGCATGCCGAGTAGGTAAACGTAAACGAAAGGAAAGGCCAAAGGAGGACCTGTTACTTCCTGTTACTACAACCTGTTACTTCAAGATGCCTAGGCAGCATAGGAACTTGGAACGCATTCAAGCCCGAGGCTGTGTGTAGTAGTCACGCGTGATGAAATGGGTGTTTCCACCTCGTGATTGTGGCGTGATCAGCTTCTCGTTCTACCATATGTCCCTTGAATTGGACTTCATTCAACCTTTCTCCTCTCTAAGTGATAAAGTATTGCAATTTTTAAATGTAATCTTTACAACTTTTAAATATGTCAAAAGCTACGAATAATTTGGAAAATAAATATGGTTCTTAATAAAATTATATAATTATAAAAAGGGGTCACTGAAGAAACTTTATTTCTACTTTATAGTGCGATTAAACGTGATCATCTGCATCAAGTGGCATTCAAACTCGGACACCCCGGGAAATGAATGTTGACAATTCATTCGTACGTCTCCACAAAAAGTAAATATCTAGCGTGTACATTTAATGTTCTAATTTTACATATGGTGTTCTTTATTTTCGTGAGCATTCAATTTTTCCGGAGGCATCAACTACATACTGTTACGTTTTTAGGTGGTGAATTAAAAGTCTCGTATTATTTTCACAAAAACGTTTATTTTGTTTCTTAACACAATCACTGAAAACACTTGATTATTTATTTACACTACACTTCTCTTCAGTTATTTACACTACACTTCTCTTGCTTTATTTACACTACACTTCTCTTGATTTATTTACACTGCACTCCTCTTGCACCTCGCACAGTCTAAGCACTGGCCACAGTTCACTGCACTGATCACAGTTCGATGCACTGGTCACAGTTCACGTCACCGACCACAGTACGATGCGCACGACAACGGTTCGCCACTGAGCACACTCACGCACAGCTATCCACCGCGATGCACGCTTCACAGTTCGGCTTCCGCTGCGGACTCAGACTGACTCGCGGTCGCCGGCCGTCGCGTATTTATACCTGTCGAAGGCCAGAACCTTCCGGACATACGACTGTTCTGGAGGAATCCGCCGGCAGGTGATGCAGCTCGTGCTCACCGGCGGCTCGTGGTCGCCGGCAGATGGCGTAACAGCAGGCACCTCAGGTGGCCGCCGGCGGATGACGCAATATTCATTACACTACCCCCTCCTTAGATGCGATCCGTCTCGGAGCGCGTTTGATGAATCATGCCGATACTTGCAGCTGGAGCCTCTGAGTGGATTGGAGGAGTTAGAAGAAGTGGCAGTCAATTGTCTTCTTTGGATATGACAACATTCCATGGTGGTAGCTGCAGACTAGATGCTAACTGATGTACCGGAACGGTAGCTTCTAACATGCTTCTCATATTCTCGGATTCGGTCATCAGAAACCACATCCCAGTTTTGACTTTGGCAATCTTCTGGACGTGTCTTTGCGAGCACTTGTTGGCGTAATTCAATCAGAGTTTCCCAAAGATTTTCATAGGATGCCTTGTGATATGACTTACTTTTTGTGACAAGGTAATAAACATAGTGACTGACGTCGTGCAGATGCAGTACCTTCCCAATATCTGGTTGTTGGTTCTTTAATTCTTCTATCCTTCCGTATTTTTTCTTGAATACAGTAGCAACACCTCTGGTCATATCTAAATCCTGGGCGACACAATGCGCCAATGCATATTCCTGGGGTAGCGCAAACAGATCCCGTTGCACCTCCATTGTTACCCCATAACGCGCTTGATGCTTTTCATTATACTGAGACATAAACTCGTGAAATGTGCACTCTTGCATGTGATTCCACAAACTCGTGCAGTCTTTTCTTCATCATTTCATTACTTCCTGCATTGCAGGGCCAGCCGATTCGAATGAACGACTCGTGGTTTTTCCATTCGGCAATTTTATTCGGTAGACAACATCATTTATCCTCTTCACGACCTCGTACGGCCCTTCCCACTGTCGTTGTAATTTTGGACACAAACCGCGGCGACGTTGGGGGTTAAACAGCCAGACATGATCTCTAGGTTGATAACCTCCTCCTTCAGCTTTGATGTCATACCGGTCTTTCATCCTGTCACTTGCGATTTGGATTCTTTCACGCACCTGGTTATGAATTACGTCCATTTTCCGTCTTAGGTCGACACAAAGTCTTCACCGGCTATTTCTTCATTAGTTTACAACCAAACTGTTGATAACATGGTAGACATAGTTCCAGGCCGAAGAGGATATTAGCGGGTGTTTGCCCACTTGTCTCAAACAGATGTGCGGTTGCCTAGAAGAAAAAGATGTGTATGTATTGGTCCCAGTCGTGTTGGTGATCTGACACAATCTTCGCTAAATATTTTCCCATTGTTCTGTTCATGCGTTCCACCATTCCATCTGACTGAAGATGTAGGGCTGTTCTTGTTTTTCTTATTCCAAGAAGTTCACACCTTGAAACACTGCGGATTCGAAGTTTCGTCCTTGATCTGAGTCACGTTCGGTGGCACCAAATCATTCTGTTCTGCCAGTGCTTCGGAGGTGTAGTGGCCTCTTGGCTGTTGAGGATATGCTTCAGCCACTTGCTGAAAATAATCCATAGCAGCACAGTGTATTTATTTCCATCATTTGACATTTGGAAATGGGCCGAAGCCAGTCAATGGCAATTCGTTCGAAAAGGACTCCCAACGTTGTATTACTCATCTTCATCTTCTCTTTTTATGTGGCCCATTGCTGGTAGCACAAACTTGACACGCTGTGCACCACATCTTTACATCTTGCTTGCAATTAACCCAGTAAAATCGTTCGCGCACTTTCTCTAAGGTTTTCGTTATACCGAGGTGTCCTCCCGAAGTTCCATCATGCAATTCTCTCAATATTTCAGGGACCCTTACTCTCGGTAACAATATCTGCGTCCTCTTCTGCGAGCCGTCTTCACTTTCCAGAACTCGTTTCAGAACACCACTTCCTCTAGTAATCGAATCCTGCGCCCAATATGATTTTACTGCTGAAAGGTAGGGAGCTATTTCTTGCCAACTTGGTCTCCGTCCTGCTATTTTCCATTTCCAAACACCGACGGTACACGTGTCCTCTTTCTGATCTTTCTGAAGTTCTCTGGGTTGCCATTGGTCATTACTGGTGACCCTTAAGGTAGGACACATCTTCTCTTCCCGCATGACAACAATGCTTGCAGTTTTCAGGGCACGGTCTTCTGGAGAGAGCATCGGCCGGTGACTACTTCCCTTCGATGTTCTATTCTAAATGCCAGATTCTTGCAATCTCAATCCATCTGGCATTGACCTTCCAGTTCTTGAAGTTCAGCAGCCATTTCAAAGAAAACAGCATGATCCGTTCTCAAAAGAAATTCTTTACCGCGAGATATTTGTAAAAGTGTTCAACGCGGATTTCACCACAACAAGTAATTCTCTTCAGATTTTGTAAATTGCGTTCTGGCACGATAGCACTTTACTATAATAACCGATTACTCTCTCGTCCGTCTTGTATCTGCGATAATACCCCTCCAGCGCCAACGTTACTTGCGTCAGTATCAGTATATAATTCCTTGGGTGATGGATAGCTCAATATAGGAACACTCCCAGCATGGCGGTTTTAAGCTTTCAGCGCGTTGGCAGTCTTGATCCCACATTGAAACAAACGCTTTTCTTCTGTCCCAGCTGAGTCAGCGGTTTCGCGATGTTAGCAAATCCCAAAACATAGCGGCGATAATAGCTACATAGACCCAGAAACTTCTCAGTTCATGCTTATCCTTTGGGACCGGCCATTCCTTTACGGCTTTAACCTTCTCGGATAGTTTCTCCCGTACCAGATACTACATGTCAAGGTATTCTGCTGAAATAAATATGGCATTTCTTAGGGCTGAGTTTCAAGTTCATCTTCAGCTCTTGAGCACCTGTTCTGAGTTATTGATGTGGTCTTCGAAAATTTTCCAACAACAATTATATCGTCGAGGTAGACAGACATGTCTCCCGACAGACCTCTAACACAGTTTCCATCAATCTTTCGAATGTACAGCTGGAGCATTACACGGTCGAAGGCATTGCTGAAAACTGCCACAAACCTGATCCGATGGTAAATGCAGTCTTCTCTCGATCTCTGGGATCTAATTCTGCGCCAGTATCCGCTTTTCAGGTCAAGTGAGAGAGATCTTGGCCCCAGAGCGTGTCCAACGTAATCGTCAATACGGGGCAATGATTAGCTATCCTTCTTCGTTACATTGTTGAGCTGTCGGAAATCGACACGAACCGAGTCGACCGTCTTTTCTTCTTTACCAATACGACCAGGAGAAAGCCCACGGACTGCTTGATGGTTCGATTACGCCATCCTTCTTCATCTCTTTAATAAATCTCATCTGCTTCTTCTCTTCTTGACAGAGGTAATCTTCCCTAACGGCAAGCGGCGAATCGGTGTGGCGTTTTCCAGGTGTCTATTCGGTGACGAACAATATCAGTCTTTCCTTTTACACCGTCACTGCATTCAAAGACATACGAGTAGCGCCGTATTAGAGTCTTCAGCCTTATGACACTCTTCCCGAGATAAGCCTTTGGCCTCTGTAATAAGATTCTGTAGTCGTTCAGAAGATTCCTTTGGTGAAGTGGTTTGGTACGGTTCATTCTGCAAGTCCCGAGGATACCGTAGAACAATTACCAATCACTGTTCCTTTCTCAACTTAACAGGATATTGATGTGTTCATTATTCTCACAGGTATTGTTCTATTCACTCCTGACCAGTTCTTTGTACCTAAATTCCTCGACCAATGTCTTCGTCGTAGGCTTTACTAGGTTCCAGAATAACCAATCTCTCCAGCTGGAACGCGTCGCCCTCAGGGCTCACGGCCTCGTATCTCGCTACGCTCCGTCAAGATTACGTCGTCAACCGTAATTACATTTCACGTAATGTTGTTACGTGAATGTAGAAACCACCTCCACTTCGTTGAGTCTCAGCACACCGTGTGTAAATCAGCTGTACACATGTAGTCATATTGTGTTCTGGTGGCGCGAACTATATCAGCGACCAGCAGGCATTGACTGAAAGTAACAGTTCCAATAGCAGAGGGCATCCATCTATACCGCAACATTCGCCGAGTCACCAGTGGCTGTTCCGAGCTTCCATTTGGACGGCGCATAAGATGAGATGATTTGGCAAAATCGGTTCATGTATAATGCTCTTAGTTTGCACCAGTATCAAAAAGTAGACGCATGGCCTTTCATTTACAAATGCATCTACGTAAACGCTGTCAGAACGGTGTCGAATGGACTTGACGTGTATTTCGTAGGTGGGGCTCTTGTTTGACAGGTCGTGGATGCCCGCTTCCATCAACCTGCTTTGGATTTCCCTGCTGGCTGCTGGGTTTGCAAAGACTGCTGCTCTCGCTGTTCGCCAGTGGACGGTCACATCGACTTTTCACGTGCCTAATTCTCCACAATTCAACATCGAGGTTGTCGCCTTTTGCCACTAGAATTGCGTACCAACCTCTCCACCATTGCCTCAAAATATTTTTCGTCATAAGTATCGACGCCGGTTTGCAATTCTCGTACTCGTCCGTCACGTTTCGATGCTCTTTTTGCAACCTGAAGTCTGGTGTGACTTAATGCGTCAGCTAAGGTTTTCAGTCTTGCCAGTCTCAATGCTTGTTGTGTTTCTGCATCGTGTAGCGCTTCAATAAAGCACCGGACGGCTGTGCGTTTATGAGAACTCTCCGAGGCATCAGGGTCGAAAGGCGCGCCAGACGAAAATATCAGCTTCCAGTTCTTGAAGACTCTCTCCAGGCTTCTGAACACGATTCCTTAGCTGGGTAAAAATACATGTCTTCCAGTGCGCTTGCCATACCGTGTTTCAGTCTCTTGACTAATTTTCTCGAAGTTGGACTGTTCATCGGTCGGCATTGTCTCGAGAATATCGACAGCGTTGATTACCACGCAAAGCCAAAATCAGGGCCGTAGCACAATCTGTTGCGGACCAGCCATTTCTAATCGCAGCAACCTTGAATTGCTTCAAATAATTGATATGAAGAAGTGCCATCAAGGTAGGTGGTTTTACTCGTGCTTTTCCCAGTGGCTCCCGTACGGTGGCTGCAGCGAATAGTGGTTCCTGTACGATGTTTATATTCGATTTATTTTTCTGTTGAGGAGTAAAAACCTTCAGCACTCTTCTAACAGATTTAGTAATTTTTCCTCATTCTTCAAATTTTTTCATATCCATCTTCTCAATTTTCTTTTCCATTTTTTCTTCGTTCTTCAAAATTTTTTCTTCTCAATTTTCTCTTTCACCAGTTAAGTATTCTGAGTTATTTTCTGTTCCAGCTTTTCTTTAAAATAGGTAATTTTCTGTCAATTCCTCTTTTAAGATTTTAAATTTTCTTTTTAATTCTTCTTTTAAAATTCTGGAATTTTCTTCTAGTTTTTCTTCGAGTATTCTGGAATTTTCAGTTAACTTTCCTTCTAAATTTTTGGAATTTTCAGTTAACTTTCCTTCTAAATTCTTGGAATTTTCTGTTAACTTTCCTTCCAATATTTTGGATAGGTCTGAAAAGTTCCCCGTCCGTTCGAAGAGAAAGTCTCTGGATCCTCGCCTGCTGCCTTCATCACGTTTGCAAGACGTTCTTGTAATATTGCTTTCGTTCCAGAAGTGTCTTTTTCCCCTCTCTTCTAACTCTCTCTTCAACTCGGCCACTTTCAGATCCCGTAAAACTTTTGTGAAACTCATCTTGATTAATGTTTTAATTCACCACTCGTTATACCCCACACCTGACACCAATTGTTACGTTTCTAAGTGGTGAATTAAAAGTCTCGTATTATTTTAACAAAAACGTTTATTTTGTTACTTAACACAATCACTGAAAACACTTGATTATTTATTTACACTACACTTCTCTTCAGTTATTTACACTACACTTCTCTTGCTTTATTTACACTACGCTTCTCTTCAGTTGTTTACACTACACTCCCCTTGCACACTCGCACAGTCCTAAGCACTGGCCACAGTTCACTGCACTGATCACAGTTCGATGCACTGGTCACAGTTCACGTCACCGACCACAGTACGATGCACTGACAACGGTTCACTCCACTGAGCACACTCACTGCACACTATTCACCGCGATGCACACACTACACAGTTCAGCTTCCACTGCGGACTCAAGACTGACTCGCGGCCGTCGGCCGTCGCGTATTTATACTCGTCAGGACAATCCAGAACCATCCGGACACCGCGACTCTTCTGGACGAATCCGCCGGCAGGTGATGCAACTCGTGCTCACCGGCGGCTCGTGGTCGCCGGCAGATGACGTAACCCGCCACCTCGAAGTGGCGCCGGGGGATGACGCAATATTCGTTACAATATGTCGATGTTCAAACGAAAATTATTTCCCGGATATTAAACGGTTGTACGTAGAAAAGATTTTACTTGGCACTTAAACTTATGTATGATTTTAATTGTTTGAAGTTATCTGGTAGTGAATTGTAAAATAATGAACATGTATTGTATGTTTTTTTGTAGTTCATAGTGATACCTGATGAATATAATTTCTACGTCGAGAGTTTTAGTTATAGACCTTTGTATTGGTTGAAAATACGATCCCGCCCTTGAGTAGTAGTAAGTAATTTTGTACAAAGGCCACTGATACTCCGTAAATCAATGGTAGAATTCCGAGATTCATTAAGAGAGACCTACAAGAATCACGTGGGATTTATTTCTTCTTCGTTGAATTCTTTTCTCAATCTACACGTTTGAGAGCTTTACTTATGTTAAGACTTCGAATATAGCTAAGTTGTGGGAGAGCTATCCAAGGTTGGACCGAAGGTTCGCAAAAAAAGTCTTCCTTAGCTTTTGTGAAAGAGAAGATTCTGAAAACGACAAATATTAAGACTGTTAGCACACCTTGGCTTTAGAATCTGCTTTTATCATTAAATATTGAAGAAAATATCCGTGTTTCCTATACCCGGGCGGAAAGAAATGGATTACTTTCTTATTTTATCTCGTTTTTCATGCGTGCATGAAGCTCATATGCACCATGCCGGTTTTTACTCTGCTCTGAAGCGCCAAAAACGCAGGCTCAGAGAATAGAGCGCCATGGAGTTCTGAAATATGAATACTGATTGTACATAAATGATTCAACTCTTAGAGCATTTGAAACGCGCGTATTTCTCGTTTTTCTAACGAGGTGATCCGCCACCTAGAGGGCGCGGCTGTTGTTTTCAAACTATGTGAGCCCGCCGCGACTTAGTGAGAAGCACCAAGCTTTTCGAATGTCGACAATGGAAGACTGCTGGCGCAGCGCCGTGCGGGGAGGCGACCTGCTCTCTTGGCCATCTTTGAAGTAGTTCGCACTTGTATATTCTCTGAAAAATTGATTATTTTTCTCTGCAATGCAGTCGGAGATTTTGAGGGAAATCGAATGCACGACGTTTGAAATGGACCCCGTTTGCTGTTAATTCATCCCAAAGAAGGATTATAATTGTTTATATTCCCGATTAGGCGCCAAATTTGAATTAATTATATTTATTATTTAAATTAACTATATACATATGCCTGGTTGCCTGGTAAACATATTTCCCGCCCCGAGAAGAATCGAACCGGGCCTATAAATGAAAAGCGGGTATGCTGTAGGACAGACTGTTTCGAAGTAATGAAGAGTTCTGTCACCTCTGTTTCGGTTTGTCTGCTTTCTTGGCACATTTTAAACACACACACACACACACACACAAACCGTGACGCAGGTGTTTGCATACAATTGCTAGCACTGATTTAAATGAATAATTGAAAGATCGATCTTAAAACTTAAAATTGGGATGTCAAAGAAATGACCAGATGAAGCTAGACTAGAAATATGATTCGAATGCGTTTTCTGTTTACCGAATGCTTATTGACTTGCATCCAAAAAGCGAGATTTGATAGGAACCCAATATAGAGAGAATCGTGTTTCCATTGCCACGTTGGCACGCAGGTAGAATGAAAAATAATGAACGGAGACTCAAACAGAATTATGCAAGTCTTTACCAATGACGAAGACATGTGATCTGAAATTCGTCCTTTAAGTGGCGTGTCGCCGTGACACGATGGAGAACAAGGCAAAAACAAGAACTTAAGATATACTAATTAGGATTCTGTTTACCCAATGCTAGAAATGCCCGATTTGTAGACTCAAGTGATTAGCAAGAATTCTTGTCAATACGTGGGAGAGAAAATCTTAAAAGAAAAATTTAAAAGCGAGGTTTTAGAATGTAACTATAAATACAATTGTTGTACTTGCGCAAACTCATGCGTGGTAGATTCAAATTTTCCGAAGGAAGAGTCTCAACAATCTGAAGGAGAGTAAGAAAACTCATAAACAAACCATTGCAAGTTAGTAAAATAACGAATTAAAATATGATCATTTAACATTAAGAATTAATTTTGATGTTTCGTTTCGAACTTCGAACAAACTGTATTCTATTTTCATTTTCTTCTCTGTATTGCAAACTTGCCAGGCTTGTTGTCTTCTATTAACTGCTCCCTTACACTCCGGATTCCATCACATATATTCCTTCCTTTTAATTAGGGGAATTGTGTCTTGGGCTGTTTGAACTAAAAATTTTTTACGTTGTTACCATGTCTCCGGATTTTGGGTTGTCAATTTATCGGTAAATTTTTTAGTAAGTTTAGTTTGTTTTTTCAGTGTCGAATGTATTAATTTTGGACTTCAGTTGCTCCCTAGTGTTCTTTGGTAGAATTTTCATTTTAATGTTGGATAGATAATCGTCGGAGTCTAACTCAGCGCTTCTTAAAGCCTTGACATTTTGAATTTCCTCTGAAAATTTCCTAGATATTTCAGCATGACCAATTTGAAATTCACCCAAGTAATGATTTGGAGAGAACGAACATTATTTATTAATTTTATTAGCTTACAGAAACCCTTTTATTACAATTGTTGCAGTCTGCAATTAATGTGTAGTTCAAAATGTTTAAATTTTTCTAAATCCTTAACCTGTAAATCAAATGTAATGCTGAACAGTTTAAGAACTCATTAGGTATCATTATCAGGATTGTTGCAGAACATTTTCTTTCAACATCACATGATGTAACGACAGCGTACTAGAAGAGAGTTAAATCACTTGGGGGATATTCCTGGAAACCTGTAGATGAAGGGTTTTTAAAAAGAATGGCACATATTCCACGCAGGTTCGTTATTATTTTCCAGTATATTTTCTAATATTTGACACGCTCTAGATGCTGCTGTTCCTTTCGTATGTTTTAATGTTTGTTCAAGGAACTTTCCCACATCTAATGTATTGCTTAGTTTTGCATCTGAAATCTACGGCACTTTTTATTCTTTCATATGAACATCGCGATTATTGATTTCGTTTGGTTCCCCCCCCCCTTATTCGGCTATATCCTTTTAAAGACATATTGTTGAGGATTTTCAGTAATATTGTTCTCCAAAAAATAGATAAAAATGATAATTAGTTAATTCGTTGAACATTACTTATACAAACAAAGTTCTTTGCCCTACGTCAAAGCACATTGACGTAGTCCAGGATACTGATGACTGGGTGCACTTCTATAAAAATCTGGCCATTTTCCTTTGAAGTTCCAGGATACTAATTTCCTCTCAGAGCGGTTTACGAGCTCATGTTCAAAGCTAACGATCTTCAATGAACCTAAACAAAGCTTTTAGCTTGTGACAAAATCCATTAAGGGGGAGAACGATCATTTAATCTGTTTTCACTGGAGTTCCCTGGAGCCATTGTTGAATAACAAAACCGTGTAGCCCCGAACTTATACGGGTAATTAACAAGAGTTGCTTTTAAAGTTCGCATAGAAATTTTTAATTTTCTGATGTATAAGAGACAATACATCAAAGTTCTATTTCACACAAAGTTAACCCTTTGCTTTAGTTTAGTTACAGAATGCACACCGTAAAGAAACCACTTTGGAAATATTTCAAGATTATTGTTCACATTTTATCTTCAGATCGCATGTAATTTCAATTTACCTGTTTCCAAATCCTCTAAATGTTTCAGTGATATTAATAGAAATAGAATGCACGTTTTATCTTCATCATACCTCTTACCTAGTATTGTGAACTATTTATATATTTTACGCTTTCTGGGTAATTTAACGAATTAAGAAATACATTTAAACCATTTAATATGAGCTCACAGTAAGTATTCGGAAATTAACCTTTCAGAACAATTTTTAACAACAAATATTTACTAAACTTTTGGTAAAATTGATAGAAACTGTGTGGGGATATGGTCAAATTAGAAATGAAGTTCGCTCTCAACCGCCGAGCGGGACGGACGTACCTTGGCTCCGAATCGCTTGCGCCGTTATCAGTGCCAAAGTCCAAATTTTACAGTGCCGGTGCGATCGATAAATTCTTTTGCATAGGCGTAGCTCACGACCGTTTTGCCGCATTGCGGCAAAACTACAATTCGAACAATTGTATATCAACACTGGTGCAACGCCATATGGACAAGTGCATTTAACTACAATTGTGGCAATACAGTGTTGAAACCAGTAAGTGCAAAAGTGAATGACAATTAATAGTGCTATAAAGTATCAAAAATGTTATCAGAAGATGTCCCCCTAGGGGGACATATCAGCAGATCCATGGAACTACTGAACAATGAAGGATCTAGTGACACTTACACGACACTAATAAATTCACAATTCACACACGAAAATCAAATGGAAAATCTACAACAGCAATACCAACATCTCTTACATCAAAATCACCTTCTACAAGAACATCTTCAAAAATTAGAGCAACAAAACCAATCACTACAACAACAGCTTCAACAACCACGGTTCGACCAACAAGCAGCATGGAGGCAACAGGACAACATGCTCTCAAACACATCCGAACTTGGCCAGCCCCGAAACCATCAGCCCACAGAAGATAGATCAGCAGAAAGCACCAGTGACCATCATCAAACAAGTTCACATCAACAAATGACAAAAAAAGAGGACCTACAAAGTAAGTGATTATAGTGACGCAAAGCGCAGAATGCTAAACAATAGTGTAATAAAAGACTATAATTTACTAAATAGATATTCAATTTTAGAAACAGTAGAAGAAGCAGATGAAAATGTAAACAATATAGAAGTACAACCAGAAACATAAAAATACTCTCCCATATGCATTAGAAAGCAGGAAACGTAACACTCTTATCAAAGACCTAACGCAATTAATAGGAAATGGGTTTTCTTAAAACAACAGGGATTCGGTAAAATATTACTGAAAAATGTTACCGAATACCGAAAAGTCAGAAAATATTGTGAAGAGAAAATGTCCCTTATTATACATACTGTGTACAATCAGAAAAAACTTATCAGTAGTAATAAAAACGTTCCCATAATATTCACAGAGGAAGAGATTTATAATGAATTAGAAAGTCTAAATTATCCTATAAAAAAGTAACTAGATTGACTAACAGAGAACAATTACCCTTTAGAGTAGTTGCACTAGAATTAACTAACTCAATTGAAGGCAGAGAAATATTTAAATTGGACAAACTACTGCACTGTATTGTAAAGTAGAATTAAGAAGGAAACCACAAGGCCCACCTCAATGTAAAAAATGTTTATTTATGGCCACACAAAAATTATTGCACAATGACCCAAAATGTGGATATTGTGGAACAACATTGGACTAAAGACTGTAATTATTGCAGACAACAAACCCTCCACCCCAATTTGTACTTATGAAAGAAAATCATATGGCGACTTCTAGACAATGTAAATACTTTTCAAAAAGTAAGAGAATTCAACCAACCTCACAAACAAAACATATATGGAAATGAATCTCACACACAAATAAACTCACAACAAACAAATATAAATCACAACCCATTATATAGACAAATGGCATTTAACAACAAACAAAACATACCCAAACCCACATATGCACAAACAGTTACACACAACAACATACAGTCAAACATTACACATTATAATGCAGATGTTACCAACAATAATCAATCAAACAATCTCAACAATAATTCACAAATACAAAACATGATATCAAACCAAATATCAAATATAATAAGAAATGGATAAAAAGCTCAACTTAAAATCAATAACATTCTTAAACTGGAATGCTAATGGATTACTAAATAAAAGAAACACACTCATCTACTTCCTAAAAATCACGCAATAACGATTGCATGCATAACAGAGACACACCTGTACCCGGACAAACACTTAAAATACCTGGATATACCTCTATAGAGAAGATAGAATATGCCAACACGCAGCAGGAGGAGTAGCTATCCTAATCAAAAAGAAACTGGAGCACTCATTAATTTCTATTGCTAAATCGAATGATCTTGAACTGATTGCAGTAAAATAACATTAAAAATTTATTCTTAAATATCATAACAGCATATAAACCACTAAAAATCAAATTAATATAAATGATTTAAAACAAATATTACACAATACAGAACCTACCATTATAATGGGAGACCTGAATAGCAAACATATCAATTGGGGCTGCAAAGTGAACACTCTAACGGGAGGAAATTACAGAAAGCATCAACAACTTTAAACTTTCAAATCTTAGCACCAACAAACTCCTACTCACTACCCAAAAACATAATCCTCAACCAGATATCCTTGACATTGGCATCATTAAAAATTTAACACCCATCCACTATGCTCATTTTTTACCTGAATTAGACTCTGACTACTGTCCTGTAATAATCACTTCAGACATGAACTATATTAAAACAGAATTGCCTTATAGTATAGACACAAAAAACATAGATTGGATAAAATTCCAAACAAATATAGATAACACTCTTCCCACAAACCGGTTCATGAAAAATAAAGAAGAAATTGATTCTGCCATAGACTCCATCACTAAAATTATACAAAAGCTGCAAAAAGAACAAATACCAACTCTAATCATAAACCAAAATTATCACAGCAAACTATACCTACTTATATTGAAAAATTAATTCAAAAGAAACATAAAATTCTGACGCCAATGGCAAACAATCGAGAAGCTCAGAATTAAAGAAATTCTAAATAAACTAACACACCAAGTAAAAACAGCATTAGACGAACACAGAATCCAACAATATAAAAATTACATTAAAAGATAAATCCTAAAGACAGCAACTTATGGCAGGCTACAAACAAATATTAAAAGAACCAACAGTCATACCAGAACTAAAGAAATTAGATAAAACAGCTGCAACAACAAAGAAAAATGTGAAATATTGGCTGAACACTTTCAAGAAACTTTGCCCTAAACACAAATTCAAATAATATCACTACAAATCAAATCAATAATTGTGAACTAACAACAGTTCCACATCCAATAAAATATATATCAACAAATGAAACCTATCAAACAATTAAAAACCTAAATAGGAAAAAATCAGCTGGAATAGACCAGATACCAACTATTCTATTACAAAAACTAAATAGGAAAGCAATTAGCTAAACCAGGTAAAAACCCAACAATCACAGAAAACTATAGACCCATAAGTCTGATCCCCATCATAGCCAAAGTAATAGAGAAACTAATACTAAAACGACTTATAAAATACATAAACGAAATATCATACATACCACTTTTCCAATTTGGTTTCAAAGAAAAACACTCCACAACACACCAACTTTTAAGAATAACAGAACTAATATATAAAAATTTTGAAGAAAAACAACACTCTCTAGCAGTATTCTTGGACGTAAGCCAAGCATTTGACAGAGTTTGGCACGAAGGACTGATATTTAAATTACAGGAATCAGGCCTACCTCTTTACCTAGTAAAAATAATACAAAGCTCTAAAAGAAAGAGTCTTTTCAGTAGAATAAACACAACCTACTCCACAAAAAAGGAATCACAGCAGGTGTACCACAAGGTGCCTGTTATCAGCAACTATGTTCAAATATTTACAGCAGATTTCCAACAACCCAAAACACTACAATAGCGTTATTTGCTGACGATAGTGCAATACTAACCTCTAACAAAATGTTTAAATACAGCTACAGAAAATCTACAAGAAGAACTAAACAAAGTATCACTATGGGCAGACAAATGGAAGATAAAATTAAACCCCAACAAATGTGTAGCAAAAATATTCACACTATGCCCAATAAACACTACTCCCAAACCTCTAAAGCTATTTAATAAAACACTTGACTGGTTACCAAAAAACAAATCAATTAAATATCTTGGAGTATTAATGGATACAAGACTAACATGGACTAATCCATAAATGAAAACTTACACAAGCAAACAGAAGACTACATAAATTGTATCCATTAATCAACAGAAAATCCGCCCTCAAAACAGAATGTACTCTAGTGCTTTATAAAGCAATAGTTCTTCCCATCATAATGTACGCATGCCCAATATGGTACAACACCTCTGCTACTAAATAAAGAAAATAAAACCTTCCAAAATAAAATCCTACGGATAGCAGTAAATGCTCCCTGGTTTATTAGAAACACTCAACTACATTCAGAATTAAAAATAGAAACTATCCATCAAGTAATGCTTAAACGTTCACACTCCTTCTTCACAAATCTACATAAAATACCTACAAGTGACCATTACAACCTTGGGTCATCAGCAACAACATCCGAATCAGAAATAGATTTCCATATGACAAATATCTAGTCCAATTTGCTGACCCCCCATAAATCCTATGAATTAAAATAAACAATACAAGAAATAAAATTCGACTTTACTTAGAACAACATACAATAATGAGGAACCTGTTGGGCTTCCCTTATTTCTATTTATAAAAGAATGAATGTATTTTATGAATCTACCTTTTGTGTTAGTGCTGAATGAAGTTAATTTATGTGTTATTTATTTATTTTTGTAAGTGTTTTGATTTGAAATTTAAATGTAAACAATCCCTGTAAAGCAGTAATGCTGGTCTGTGGAAATAAATAAATAAAAAAAAATAAAAAAAAAAATTAGAAATCGAGTTGTATGACTAATTGGAAAGAAATCTGGTGAAAATGAGCAGGAAAAGGAAAGTCTTTCAATTCAACGCTTGCGCAATGGAGATTGAAGTTGAAAGACAGTAGATCGTCACGATGGGTCAGGGAGTTAATAAACGGGTGGCTTGCAGCAGTGAACAGTACACTAACTGGCTGAACTAGTTGACTAACCAACTAAATGACTGACTCTCATATATCTCCACGGATGCGTGTCGGGTCGTTACGGGCGTCGCCATGTTATAGTTGGGCGAGAAACTAGATGTTGTGCGTTGTGAGCTGTGATCCTCGAAAATTTTGTTCAAATATCAGACATTGTTTTTAAAGTCGTCGAGCACTCTGAAACAACGTTCAAATTACTTCTGGTGAATGGTGGTATGAAACTATTTTTTTTTGGAAAGAAATGTTGTTAATTAATATATTTATGTTTGAATTTTTACGTAAATGAAAATGTACTCCTTTTCTTTCTACAATTGCCCTGCCTTGCTCATATGTAATTGAGTGATATAACAATTCTTCATTTTAAATGTTATTATATTGCCGGCTAACATTTGATGAGTTTTAAATAGTCACATATCCTGACACATGGGTATCGACATACGACGACAGACGACATTAATACGAGTACTTACGTTATCGTATACAGATGTTCGTACGAACGGTGATTTCTGGAAATTTTATCTAAATAAGAATTGTTTTGATTGATTACAACTCACTGCCAATTGATCATCCTTATTTCAAATAATCTAATATAATTATAATATCATGTATTCATTTATCAACTTGAGAAAAATATTGAACTATGATCTCATTTTATCTGAGTTCATATTAACTTTGATAATGACCGACTCTTATGCAATTTCAACTAACCTATGTAGCTAATGTCTAAAAATCAGACACCGACGGGACCCGAACCCTAGGATCCACGGTCAGAGTCACTGCGGAGGTAAGGGTAAACTCAGCAAGTTGATTATAGAAGCCGGCCCCTTCCGAAACTGACCTGTGAGCACCTTTGTGGGCCAGTGGCTTTATCTCTGCAGCGGAATGGGCTGCGCGGGGCAGCGTTGCGTGACCCGGCGGCGCCGCCACCACGGCCTTGTGCGGCCTTGCGAGGCGGCGGCGCTGCGGCTGCTGCGGCGTGGCGGATCGATGGATCGGAGTGGCCCCTCCCCCCCCCTTGCCCCGACCACCAGTGGCCATTCGCGCAGCGCGCACGTGCTGCTGGGCCAAGCCTTTGGGTATTGTTTTCCTTGTGTGCGATGTTGGGTACGAAGTTCACACTCGATGAACAAAGTGTTTTTCTTTTGGTTTAAACCCCCTTCCTTGAATTTGTTTGCATCATTATCTGATGATTTTGCTTAAAATACCTTGACATTATCATTCTACCTGCACTTCTTTGTATTCTTAAGAGAAATGTGGGGACCTATAACTTGTGGCTTATTGCTGTACTTGAAACAAGGACACCGAAAGGTCTGCAGAAGGTTGATTTTACGAAACATTTTAATTCATTATTATTTGGTAATTTTGCATAATACGTGTGTTGGCTTTGGTTTATTCAAAAACCTCAATCAAATGAAACCTTGGTTCCTCGATGTTTTGGAAGTTGCAAAATTTACTCGGAGAATGATAGGTTTCGCAGGCAAGAGAATTACCGAAAATGTAAAATAGAAAGAACTCAAACCTGAGATTAAAAGATTCGTCTGATAGCAATAAAATGTGCAGAAAATTATTTGTTATGAATTGCACAGGGATTTCCGATCTTCTAAATTATGACAATAAGAATTTTGGTAAGATTTTGATACGTTCTGAAGAGCTAGGTGAATCTATTTATTATTATAATACAATTCAATCATGGGACAAGTGAGAGGGAGGGAACAAGTGAGAGAGGGGGAACAAATGAGAGAGAGGGAACAAATGAGAGAGAGGGAACAAGTGAGAGAGAGAGGGAAGAAGTGAGAGGAGGGATCAAGTGAGAGAGAGGGAACAAGTGAGAGAGAGGAACAAGGAGAGAGGGAAAAAAGAGAAAGAGGGAACAAGTGAGAGAGAGGGAACACGTGAGAGGAGAGAGAGAGAGAGAGAGAGAGAGAGAGATGCAATACGAGAGAGAGGGAACAAGTGAGAGAGAGGTAACAGGTGAAAGGGAATAAGAGGGAGGGAAAAGATATAGAGGGGGAGAGAGGGAAATAGATAGAGTGGCGAAAGAGAGGGGAAAAGAGAGAAGGGAGGAAAGAGAGAGGGGAGGAAAGAGAGAGACAGAGCAGGACGATGTCTGCTTGATTCTACTAATAAAGCATATAGTTAATGAACTTTAAAAGCACATATTTTGTGAAAGTGCATACATACATATTGAGGTTATTTATTTTGCACAACAGGTGTTACCGCAGCGTAAGGTAGAACCTATATTTCTCACAACATACTGAAAATAAACCTTGTGTTTCGGCTGAAGTGAGTTATGATCTGCTTTCCAGGAAATTGCAGATTGTGACATTTCCAAATTCATCTTCAGGGCTAAATGAAAACCTCACAAATGTCAGAATAGACGGTCTCATCATCTATTTTACTAAGATAAGCATACAACTTTTCCACGAAACATTTTACACACACGAAAGATGAATATTAATGCAAGGCATCTAACTCGTGGCATAACCTGTGTGCACACAGTGCAACTGAAAAAATGTTTGCATGTTAATTGATTGATGTTTACGAGCATATCAACAACTACGGTCACTATTCCTGTTAGTGTAGTGAATGTTTTATAATGAAAGGTAGCGGTGCTGTCCCTCGCTGAAAGATGAGATCTAGTGCCGACTTACATGTCATCTTGCGGGCGATTTCCCTCTCCAGGCGTCTCCCGCAAAGGGGCACCGCCCCAACCGGGATAAGCCCTTAGCTCCTGACTTGCATCCTGTCGTGTGTAGTAGTGTAGTGCGTGTAAGCGTGTATGTGTATGTGCGTGTGTGTGTGAGTTTATGTATGTAAGCGCAGGGGAGGGTCCCGTCGTAATCGTTTGTCAGGGAAATGCTGCGATGTTCCTTATAACTGACCAGAGAAACACCGGGAGTGGTAGCTCAGTGCATCAACTGATGTCACTGCAGCACCTCTCACCGGGAGGTCCTAGGTTCGAGTCCCGACGGCGGCAGGATTTTCGACACTAGCTTTTAAGCTAGGTCAAATTCCGTCGCTGTCTCTAGAGGCGGCGGGAGGAATTCTAGAGGCCGGCTGCTCTGATCGGTAGTTCTCCGTGGTTTCTCCGATCAACACCAGACGAATGCCGGAGCAGTACCCCAACAAACGGGCCACAGACAGCGTGCGATCTTTCCGTCCTCTTCCTTGTCCTATCCTTTCCCCTCACACACACACACTTACACTAACATGCACTACACTACCACATATTCCGCGAGACCGGTCGGGAGTTTAGAGCTTGTCCCCGCTGGTGGGAGAGTCCTGGTTTGGGGTAAACCCTGTTAGCCGACGGTAGGCCGGCGCCAGATCTCGCCATCCAGCGGAGGAAAGTCATCGCCGTCTTACGAGGATAAAACATTAACTACACTTATGGGACAAATGACCTAAGCTGTTGACGTGCCCGGAATCACCAACCAACCAGAGAAACAATGGAAAACAACCGACCACGGTAGCTGGCCATTAAAATACTTGTCCAGAAAGCCTCTGAAATATACCTAGCTAAATAGCTAGTGTCGAAAACGCGCCACCGTCGGATCTTGATTCGTAGTAGGATCTCTAGGTGCGAGTCGCTGCAAAGTTAACGATCCTTCTGACTGAGAGATCACTCATCCGCTTTTTCTGCCGCCAGTGCGATGGCGCAGCCCGGCGAGTGGCTCCGGCGCCTGTGCTCTGCGCCGCCCCCGGCCCCTCACCCCTCCGCGACGCCCGCCGTGCGCGCGCCCCGCCCGACGCCCCCTCCGTCGCCAGCGACCGACTCCAAGGCCGCGTCGCCGCGCCAACAAACTTCCTTGTCACCGAACTTCATATCTCTTCCAACACTCACCAAAACCGGTGACGTCTGTTGGACGGTGCGCAATATTGTACGACCAACGCATTCAAACTGATCGCACGAGAGCGGCAAACAAACAGGAAATTGTTAACCAGGATTTTGTGAAAAAAAACTGTCTATTTGTAGATGCGGCTGTGTCGTGCGATCGAAACGTAACCGTGGAGGCAGGGAAACGACTTAAATATAAGAGCTTGGAAATCGAGATCAGCCGAATGTGTACAGCGTACGTCGTCCCGATAGTTGTCGGAACTCTGGGATTTCTTCCGAACAATTTGTGTAAAAACTTGGCTAATTTTTCAGGTAATTAAAATCACCGAAAAGTACAAAACATTGCTTTATTGGGAACAGCCCACATTTTGCGCAAGGTATTATAGAGGTCAGTGTAGTAGTCAAAGTAGTGTAGAGGTCAGTGTAATGGCAGACACTAGATCTTCTCCTGAGGAAAACATCCTAAAATAATTTTGAATGAAAGAAATAACAATAATAAGAATAATAAATAAATAGATACTGGTTTGACAAAGTTTTCGTCAAAAGCTCTCCTTTTATAAGTAAAAAAGTACAATACAATGCATACTATCAACTAATAAAATACTAGCTATACTAAAAACTAGAAATAATCTAAACATGATAACAATTACCATTTTTAAATTATATCATTTTATTTCATTTTAATATTGGATTTAATATTTGAATTGTTATATTGAATTAAATTAATTATGGTTGAATTATTAATGAAATAAATATTATGATAAATGAACAAATGTACTGAAATGTCTCTGAATGAAGGTTCAGAAGTGATTTCACACTATCTGTTCATTGGCAGAAAGTAATCTTTAGGGAGAGGATTTTTATGCCCTAAAAATATTGAAATATGCTTTTAAAATTATGCATTTATGACCAAACAATTTTAAAATTACCACTTTAATATCCAATTGAAATTAACAATATTTCATTTCCCGAATAAAACTTTCTTGACAAAATTCCAGAGAAGCATACTTGGAATGAAAAGATACATATTAGTGCAAACATAATTTAATCTACTTTACTGCTTACTTTTGTGTAGAAGTTTTATTTGAAAATCATTTAACTGTGATTTACAGCATCAGTTAAAAGTTGCTTTTTGTTCTTCTGTAAAAGTTTTCATGACTTATCAGCTTATTCACCAGGTTAAAATAAATATTATGAATATAGTGAAAATCTGTATTATGAAACCACATGACCTGAAGCTTGATAGGTATGATCAATGTAATAATAGAGTTAATAGTTTTTGCAGGATTAATGTAAACTAGTGTACCTGTGCGACAGTGGCGAATTCTCCGGTACACCGCGTATACCGCCGGTATGCCTAATAATGTATACCTAGTACTTCGAAGTGTGTAATAAATATTTCATAAGTTTGGTAATCCTCTACAAAGATATTGAGATTTTGAAAGCTTTAAAGTAAATGCGAAAAAAATAACTGTTTTGCTACCGAGAGCCAGCCAGTGTTCTTAAGCGCTATGAAGTGCGTTAGAGCGAGGAGTTTCAAACAGTTCGTAATGCTGTCAAGAAAAGTCATTAGCGTAGGCGAAGGCACCACATGCCAGTCGCGATAACCTAGGGCTCCTCATGTTGCAGAGGATGCGCGTCTGGACGGTCGGTATGCACCGCAAAATATTGCGGTGAACAGTTCTTCTCTGGTCGTTCGTAAGTTACGCTTCGGTCGAAACGTCGGCACCTCAGCCTTCGACGCGGCGTCACCCGGACAGCCCAGATCATTCCCCGATTTCCTAAAACATTTGTGTGTATGAGCGGTAATAGGAAACAAAATACCCCAGAAAGCATACAAATCAGCACTGTATCTGTAACACTGTTGTTCTGTGATTAATAAATCGATCTGTTTAATAATAAATTAAACTTGCTTTCACATTTCATCTAGATCTTTACTAAGTAGCTTGAAACAGCACTTACAGCACTGAATATACTACGACAATAGTCCTCTTAGTTTTCTTTCAAATGCTTCAACTTGTGCAAGATATAAATTATCTAGTTAAAATTGCTAATCACTCTAGGGAAAGTATTATTGCCCAGCTTTTTCAATGCAGTATCATGACTGAGCACGCTGACTTAAAAATTTTATCAAATTACTGCTGAAAATACTGGCACAGTTAAGCACAAACCAAACGAAGAAGACACAGTATTCTCTCTTTACTGGTCAAAATCGTCCATTCTTTGCCAATATTGTTTCTTTCTCTTTTGACAAAGAACATCAAAACACGTAAGAGCTCTCTTTCCATCATAGTTTAAACTTTTGCAAGTTTTCATGAGCCTGAAAATTAACAACAACCGTTTTTTCATTTACCATTCGTCATGGTCTACAGGTGCTGTTTTCGTAATTGTTTGCAAGAAAACAAGGAGGACTTTTGTCGTAGTGCATTCAGCATTCTAAATTTTATTTTAAGCAAGTTAATAAAATATATAGATGTTATGTACAAGCAAGTTAAATTTATTATTAAGCAGAATTATTTATAATCATTGAAGAGCAGTGTTACAGATACGGTGCTGATTTGTCTGCTTTCTTCAGCATTTAGTGTCCTTTTCCACCTCACACAAACAATTTTTGACAATATCAAGGATTTGTTGAAAAACAAGCCTCTAAATATTCATGTCAAATGCAACCCGCAACACTGATAGAATGTTTACAATCTATTTAGTTTAATAATTCCCAAAAGAAACATTCTAGAGCCTTATAATCGGAAATTTTTGGGTCCAAGGTCTCACAGAAACTTTCTTCCTGTCGTAGTCTATAGGATGGGAACTTTTTGAAAATTTTATTACATTTTGCTGGTACGGCGCTTCTCGAGACAACCTCACCTATTCTGAGACGTGCAGAATGTAAAATTGTATGTGAAAGTACACTAATTTCTTGATATTGTAGACGATTGTGTTGCGAGAGTGTACCTCTCAATTCGCTAATACAATTAAACAATATTCCATAGAGTAGGGTAGTACTTGTCCGAGGGTGTATTTTCGCATGGCCAACTTTACGTAGCTTTCTGAAGAGTAAAAAAACATTGTCTAATATTTTTGAGACTATCAAGGAAAGCGAAAAGATAACTTGAAGAAAATTTAACAATTACTTCAAATATTGTTTTTGAGGAAGTGTAGTGAATTGTTCCAAGACCATTTGTCTATAAAACTGAATACCTCTTCATTCAAAATTCGTTTCAAACATGAATTTTATTGTTTTTTAATATTCAATAATTACATTGGAAGTTACAGTTTTTTTAAACAAATTAATATTTTTTAACAAATTTCCCTCTTAATATGCAAATGGAAAGATAGAGAAGAGAGCAGAGTTTAGAATGCGAGAGTTTTTGCTAGTATATATATATATATATATATATATATATATATATATATATATATATATATATATATATAACGCTTCCAAAAATGATATTTCTCTCTTTTACTGTGTTATTGTGATTACAATAACTACTCCCTGATCATGCAGTAATTTCACAGTAAACTCTCTCATTAACTTGCTAAATAATTCAAATTACGATGATCATATTATAATACAGTTTCCATTACAAATGCCTACCAAATTATTCCCAAAAGGCATCCAACCAGTATTTATTACTGCAACAACTTGCATTCCCGAATTTCTTTTACTATATTTATATTTACGCCCACACGTTGGGCGCCTAATGCAACAACTTCTCTATTTCTCCTACTTACTCACAATATTTCCCTTATATATTTACTCACGCCCGCACGTTGGGCGCCCAATGCAACTGTTTTCTCTTATTCTCTTAACTACCTTGACTACCCTCGTAAGTGACACCCTCACGGCAGGCACAATAACTGGTATTCATACCTTTCTCTGTTTACCTGTCGTAGACTATTTTGCCCTGCCTAGCTCTAATACAAATATAGTGCTACAAGCCTTTGCTTGTCAGTTGCGTACCTCTGGCTCATTATCACTATTATATCCTACCTGGTCGTGGTCCGCGCTGATCATTCCGTACAGACTTGGTAGGAGTCCGTTTCACACGTTCCGTGCCTGGGTCAAATTTTACACAACTACTAAATAACGACGCATGGATATGAGGCAATTATAACAGGCCATATAGGATGCTCCTTACATTTAATGTCGGATTTTTTCTCATATACCAAACATAAATACAATATGCCCCTCGACTTGTAACATAACAACACAAAATACATAAACAACACAAAAAAGCCCAAACATGCACACTGAAAATGTAATACAAAGTCTCCATACACACACAGAATGCGCATTCTGCCGTATTGCTTTGATAATTCTATTCTTAATCTAGTTATCAGGACTTGGTCTTCGGCAAGTCTTTTTCCTCAGACTTGCGCCAGACAAAATAAAGTAATTGCACAAATCGTGCCCTTCCCTTTCACCCAGCGATGTCGCTTCCTGTCAGCGCCCGTCGTTGCTAGTTGTAATGTGCAGTCTCCATGCACGCAGTCCTCGTTCAGCTGCCATCAGATCCCCGATGCACTCATCCATTTAAAATTACCAAATATACTCACAATTATTGTTCCTCGCAACTAATCGCGTCTTCCATAAATGTTCTTTCGATATTGTCGTGACCGGCCGCACAGATTTAAATGTGCCGCCACAGTAGGGCGTTACCGCCCCTGGCGGCAGCGGCCAGCGACAAGCGCGGGCCCAGCAGGCTTGGCGGTGTGCGGCCGCCACGCCTGAGCCCAGGCGGGGCGGGCAACCTTCCCCCTACTACGCCTGCCAGTCAGCGGACCTACGGCCCGGGGCGAATATAAGCCGGCCGTGGCCCGGAGAGAAGACAGAGAGTGAGCGGCGGAGTAAGAGTGACGAGTCGGTGAAACGTGATAGTACGGTGAAGATTGTGATTACGACGACAGTGCTGCGACAACGGACTTCCCTCTACGGAGATTTGGCGACTCGGCGATATTGTGGTGCATCTTCTGGTTACGACAACTCGGCTCCGTTTCACTGTACATTCTCCTGGATATTCGACACAATAGCTCTGTACCTGTTTTCGACCAATAAATTTCTTATAGAATTTTGTGTGTGTTGAATTTGGACACATCAAATTGGCGATGAGGAGAAAACAACGATATGGAGCCCCAGCAAATAGCAACTTTAATTACACTGATGCAACAACAGATGCAGCAACAGCAACAACAGATCCAGCAGCAGCAGCAGCAGCTGGCGGAAACGCAGATACGACAACTACAACAACAGATGCAGCAGCAGCGGCGAGCGAGCGGATGCAGATGGCTGCATTGTTGGAGGCGGTCGGTGCCCGCTCCCCCTCCAAGTTCCCTGGTTTCCGGCCGGACGCAGAAGAATGGGACAGTACATACACCTGGGTTAGACAGCACCTACTGTGTTACAAGGTAGGAGACGCAAAAATGAAAAGGTGTTCTTATTGAGCTGCGTAGGCAACAGAGTGACCAACTAATAAAAAAGCTGTTCCCAGAGAGAGAAATATCGAGTGTCAAATGGGCGGAAATGCTAGACAAACTCAACAATTACTTTAACAAAGTACCTCATGTGGTTGCAGCTAGATTCAAATTTTTTCAGTGCAGAAAAAGCGAGGGGCAAACACACAGTGAGTGGATTACGGAATTGTCCGGGCTGGCGCGGCATTGTCAGTTCAGGTGCCGCCATCAGATAAGGAAGTAACATGCGGAGACATAAAGGGACATGGTGAGTGCTACACTGGAAGAGAAAATTGGGGTTTCAAGCCTTACAAGTGAAGTAACCCGTCATTAGAGGTACAACCTATGTAAGACATACGAAATGACGTGTGAGACAACTCGCCAGATCGCAGCAGAGTCGCATTTGCACCATATCAGAACAGTGGGTTGGTACACCGTGGAAAGACGGCAAGAACGCAGGATTGACAGTGACGCAGTGAGGTGTAGTGACAGTGCCGAGAGTGGTTACCGCAACAGAGGCGGCAACCGCAGTGAGTGGAGGCGTGACCGCCGACCCAGCGGCAAACCAGTGTTCAAGAGAGCCAGTAACAGCGACAGTGACAGTGGCAGAGTGCAAATCATGAAATCGTGTAAAAACTGTGGCGAAGTTACGCCACAAGAGAACAATGTAGGTTCGTAATGCACCAGTGTTTTGGTGCAAGAAAGTGGGTCACATTAGGAAGTGTGCGGAAGAAGAGGCACACAGAACAGTACAAAAAACAGAGCAGACATGAAATGATATGATCAGTCAAGTACTCGACACCCCACAAGCAGGAAAATGATGGTTAAAATTGAGCTGGGAAAAGTGCCGGTAGGTTCTGTGTTAGACACAGGGCCGCGGTAGCACTCATCAATTTAGAAACTTACCGGCGATTGAGGCACCCAGGTTGCAGAGGGTGCAAAAAGGAAGCGCCACGCTCGGCAGGACCCGATTAAGGTGCTGGGAAAGTGTCGCTGGGCATTACAAGAAGAACATGCAGATATTGAAGTGATCGTGGTGGACCGTTATGACGTCACAGGCATCGCGACCTCGATCGCTGATAAGCTAGGGTTTGGAGTGGTAGACTCAGTGAACCAGATCAACGAGAAAGAAGAGACACATGTCATCGTGAAACTGGAACAGGAGTTTCAGAAGTGTTCTCACCCGGACTCCGGGAGATATGGCACTTAAAACAGCATCCAGTTGAAGGAGGGCGCAACCACGCTTTCAAAGCAGGCAGTTCCGTGAGCCCTTGAGGAAAAGTGGCCAAGGCTGACGATTACTGAGCTGATGGTTATTATCCTCCAGTGTCAACAAGCCAGTGGGCCACCCTTTGGTCGTAGTAAAAAGAAAGCCAATGAACGATTTGTTAGATTGTGAGGATTTCAATGCACACAGTGAACGCTGGAAGTAGAACAATATCAATCCCAAGCCGGAAGATTTGTTCTACAAATTGTCGGCGGACGAAAATTTTCGAAAAATTGACCTGCGGGACGCATACCTGAAACTACCGCCGGCCAGGACGCCAGGAAGTTTTGGTGATTAACGCCCCGTTAGGACTCGTCAGGTACAACGGGGCTGCCATTCGGCGTGATTCCGCAGCCGCACTGTTCCAGCGCTGCCTAGAACAGTTGACAGCAGAGCTGAGGGGTTGCTGCAACTACCTGGACGATATTATAGTCACGGGGAGCACAGAGAAGGAGCACAAGGAAAACTTGGAGAGTTTATTTAAGGTGCTCCACCACAATGGGTTAAAGGTGAATAAAAACAAGTGCGAATTTTTTAAGGACCAGGTAGTGTTCTTGGGGCACGTGCTGGACAGCACCGGCATTTCACCCACTAGCCAGCACGTGGAAGCCATCCTGCGACTGCCACCACCAGCAGACGTGAAGCAGCTACAGGGATTATTGGGAAAAGTAAATTATTATAATAAGTTCATTAGGAACTTTTCTACCATCGCAGCTCCTCAACAAGCTAAAGAAAAGAGTGAGATTTGTTTGGTCACAAGACTGCGAAAGAGCACTGAGCCAGTTAAAGGAGGCACTGGTGAAAACAGCTAAGTTAAACCATTTTGTGCCGGGTAGGCTCACCACGGTAGCAGCTGACGCCTCGGAGTATGGTCTCGGGGCGGTATTATCGCAGAAGGACGACAATGGTGTGGAGAGGCCAATTGCGTTTGCGTCAAAATCCCTCAACAAACATCAGAGGAATTACTCACAAATTGAAAAGGAGGCATTGGGAATAATCTTCGCGGTGAGAAAATTCAACGATTATTTATATGGTAGTAAGTTCCATATAATTACGGATCACAAGCCGCTAGTACAGTTATTACCAGAAACCGGATCCCGGAAAGCACATGAAGAAGCTGCAAGGTGGGCGCTATTCTTGTCGAACTATAATTACCAGATTCACTTCAGAAGCACGACTCAACGTACCGAAAGTACGGAGCGCTATCCAGGTTGCCAGGGCCGGACCTGGAGTTCGACAGAAGTTGGAAGAATGCCTGCAGATCGACTCAGAGTGCTTAGTACTGTCAAATTTCCATTGGGGAGCCAAGAAGATCCTTTTGAGGACGGACAAGGATCCAGGCTACGGACAGTGAGAATTATGTGAGGAAGGCTGGCCACTTAGGTGCTTGAGGGCAATGCTTCTTGGTATAACAAGAGGACAGATTAACTACCCAAGGCAGGGTGTTCCTCTTAGCCGGAGAATTCACGAGTCGTCATCCCGAGGTTCTGAGGAAGACAGTATTGGACCTCCTCCATGAGGACACTGGGGGTGGTCACTAGGCTTAACGGCATCGTCACTGCTTCTGGGAGAGGGGATGAACACAGACATCAGCCAGTTACTTAAAGGTGCAGGCCTGCCCAATTAAATCAGGGTACCTAGGAAGATTTGGTTCCCTGGCCCGGAACCTAGTGAGCCGTGAACGGGTGCACATAGACTTCGCAGGTCCCTTTTGGGACAAGATGTGGTTAGTGGTAGTAGACGCCAAATCAGTACCCATACGTGGTGAAATGGCCAACCTTACCACGTCGCGCAGACCATCGGCGGAGGATTTTTGTGACCGAAGGGCTCCGGTCACGTTGGTGTCGGATAGCAGACCAGTTCACGTCCCAGGTTTGCCCAGCTACGCGAGCAACGGATCCAGCATGTCATGCACCGCCGTTTCACCGCAATCGAACAGGAAGCGGAAGGTTTGTGAGAACCTTCCAAGACGGCTATGGCGAAAGCGCGCTGTGGTGTACGCGCTGATTGACGTTGCTGCGGGTCTTGGCCACGCGCTTCCTCCAGTTTGCCGGTACTACACGGGAGGCAACCGAGAACGTTGTTGTCTTTGCTGAGCCCAGGGGATCCTTACAGGTCGGTAGGAACGCAACCAAGATTCCAGGTGGGTGATATGGTCTATTGTACCTCTTTAAAAAATGCCCAGCGTGGCTTCCGGGCATTGTAACGGCGGCAAAAGGGAACAGGACATACTTAGTCCGCACGGAGGGTAGGAGTGGTGACACGCCACCAGGGACAGTTGAGACCACGGGTGAACCCCAGCAGGGTGGACTCACTCCCCAATGTGTCTCAACAAGAGTTTTACAAAAAGGTAATGAGGGAAACCATTTACATCCCGCAGGAAACAGCCGCCGCGGGGACGAGCGAGCAGAGCGCAGCAGAACCCCCAGCAACGGACGTCGGCGAGCCAGTAGATGAAGACGCCGCGGAGACACCCAGGACGCGGTTGCGCCCCCGGAGGAGCACCAGGAGGGTGCGTTTTGCGCCGTATACGACGCAATTGGGCGCGGAGGGTGTCGTGACCGGCCGCACAGATTTAAATCATGCCCCGCCACGGTGGGCGTTACCGCCCTGGCGGCAGCGGCCAGCGACGAGCGCGGGCCAGCCAAGGCTTGGCGGCGTGCGACCGCCACGCCTGAGCGAGCAGCACGGGCCCAACCTTCCCCCTACTACGCCTGCCAGTCGGACCTACGGCCCGGGGCAGGCTACTCAGCCGGCGTGGCGGAGAGAGAAGACAGAGAGTGAGCAGCGGGTAAGAGTGACAGTCGGTGAAACGTGATAGCGTGCAGTACAGAAGATTGTGATTACGACGACAGTGCTGCGACAACGGACTTCCTCTACGGAGGCGACTCGGCGATATTGTGGTGCATCTTCTGGTTACGACAATATTTACGTTTCCTGTACATTCTCCTGGATATTCGACACAATAGCTCTGTACCTGTTTTCGACCAATAAATTTCTTATAGAATTTTGTGTGTTGAATTTGGACACATCAGATATCTCGCGACGTATTTAAATTTTACGACGCTCATGTGCTACGCCCTTCTTGCACGAAATAGTAATCATACAAATTTTCGTGAATTTCGAAACAAAATTGAATTAAATTTTAGTTCCCATCGTCTAAAAACTGATTTCACATAACTGAATATGAATTAAAACTTTTCTGCCCAATAATTTTCATGAAATTTCTCCAAAATCTAGCATAGAATCAAACGCGTGCGTTTCTACCATCAACACTCGACCTTATCTCTGTCTAACACATTTTACATTGTTGGTCTGCAAAATCCATGTGACTGTGCTTCTTTCAAACATGCCCATCACTATAGAAATCTTCCGAAAACGTTTACGTTTTCACTGTTTTCGGGCGTCTTGCGTCTTACTATCGGCTATGATTTTTGCTAGCACTATTTGGTAGTTGTCACGTTACCGAATTCCCTTTTCTATCTTCCTTTTTCAAAAACCTTTATTTTTCGTCTTCTAAGCTCGTGATGACGTCATTTACCTCTTTCCAATTCTTTCTTAATCCTCAATAACTGAAACTGAATAATGTTTGTACGAGCCCCACATAAATTCCCCGCGCTGTGACTAATTTTGCCTGATCTAAATATTTTTCTCTATAATTTCCAGTTTGGCCCAAAATCCATACGGGCATTCGCTGGATATTCAATAAAACCGTCTTGTATATACTTACAAGTACAACAATGGTGCCATATTCTCAATCTTCGCCGTGTTATACATGCAATTTACACAATTTATGATATTTTCGGAACCCGTGGCTCGAATAATGTGATTTTTGTTTTAAAATGTTCCTGAATTTGGGTTCTATTCACTGTTCATAACGCCTATTTCCGCCCTTTATGTTTTCTATTACTTTCCTGCAATGGTAATGTACGCGGCGCTGTTGTCTATTGTTTATTTCATTCCTAGTTTTTCTTTGATTACATAAAAGTTCCGTGTTCCATGAATTCTTGCGGGCTAGTCTCACACATCATTACATTACCCCATTTGAACATGCACGATGGGGATTGTGAAAAAGTTCAAGGCAAGACAAGGTTATTTTCACTATTAAAATTAGTGTATAATGTCAAAGAAAATTTTGAAATTAATGTGAGATTTGGGGAGAAAAATGTGCCACGTGCCAAAACCAAGTTACAAGTAATGTTGCAAATTTTCACTAACATATTGGCACAAACAGGCTACAAGAACTGAAACAGTATTATGTTCCAGAAAAAAGCATAAGAAATTATCATTCATAAATATAGCCATATTTCGTTAAAAAACTACAATATTTGGTGTGCTGGAGTTTGTTTGGGTTTCTAAAATAATTCCTTTGGAAGTATTCTTTTAAAAATTATTGTTTCACTCTATTTTCATGGGCATACTTGTCTTCCTTACCCCAAATAAAACAAAAGGTTCTTTACTATGCTTCAAGGAGGTCTGAGAACCTTGAAAATTTAATGTATCACCCACAATCTCTGAGAAACAGATTTTTTATAGATTTACCAAGAATTGTGGGAATTCTGATTTGGTATTGTTGACGTTCTTATAAGAAGAAATAAAAGAGGATATCTGATCAACATATCAGCTTTATTAAGATAGCCGGCTTTCGACGGCTTTGCCGACATCGTCAGTCTCGCTGCTGTCGGCAAAAGTCGCCCGACTTTTCTGTATATTGTAGTATCCAAACAAAGGCAAAACTTTATAAAATGGTTTTTTATTCAATATCTAGGTTCAATAATGAGAATCCCGTGTACAATAGCCAAAGTTCCGAATAACCTGTAGAGTGTGTGCCAATTGCGAAGCCGTTTCATGCAGGGTTTCATTAAGGTTAATGCATGTACATTAACATCTTTACCACTTTCGTTACGGATTTCTTTCAAATATTCCACCAATATTTAGATCTAACTAATTACCAGCGTTTACACACAGACATTACATAACCTTATTCCAACTCCAATGAATTTCGTAATAATTCTGGACATTGATGAAATCAGTAGTAGATCTCAGACGTCATACTCTGGTGGCGTGCTGCTAAAGTTTCACATTGATGCACTATTGAATCTGCGACGCAAAGCTATGCCAAACACCCAGAAATGTAATTATTTTGTAAATATATTACGGTTTATGGTTCTAAATCATAGCCTATAGTTCTCCAGACCTTCAGAAGATGTTAGCACAAAAGTTTCATCGGCATTGGTTTAGTAGATTCAGTTTACCGCGCTGTAAGACAAAGCACTTCTGTCTTTATATATTAGTGTGTGTGTATATGTATATATACATATATATATATATATATATATATATATATATATATATATATATGTTATGACATACCATATATCAAATAACATTTATGGGTAGACAATATGGTGGAACGTGCATTGCAGAGTATCACGAGCTAGAGCTTAGCAACGACCATTGAATAAACAATGCTTAGTTTTTGTTTTTGTAAAAAGGCATTAAGGGTCAGCTACACCCAAAATATAACGAACGTATGGATTGGCTGGGTGAGGAAGGACGGTCAAATGTTATGAAAAAAATGAAGGTAGTTTAATACGAAGTCTTCGAGGATGAATCAGGCAGAAAGGAATTTCGGTGTTCTAAAACGCTTCTGAACTGATCGTATGTTCGTGAGGAGAACGAGTACAATCGAGATAAATTGGGTTAACAGTGAAATTTAAGGACAGTAGAAGAAGATATTGCAGATATTTTGATGTGGAAGCAATATTGGTGTATAGTTGGAGACTTTTGGACTACAGCAAGATCATGAATGTTTCGACTGAGAAGTCTGAGGACATCAGCGAAGAAAAGATAAGTTAACCGCGGTGTAAAATTGTAATTGAAGAGATCATGATCAAAGAGCTAACTTGAATTCATTAAATTGTTTGATAAAAAAGTAAAAATAAACTTTGTTAAATTTTGTTCTTTAGAAAGAAAATGATCTTTCATTTAGTCCAATCCAAACAGTAATGAACTAGGAATGAATCCCATTCTATTTCAGATTCCCAGCGCTGCACTTTGTATGGTCAGCCGGATCCTATAATCCTTTATAGAGTAATAAAGTTATAATTATATCGTGACCCCATTATTGTAAACTGGCGGACGCTAAGATCTTTGCAGATATAGATGTAGAGAGAGAGGAAAAATTTTGGTATATCTCAAAATGGCGCTTATCAGCAGTGATGTAATTTGTTATAATTTATAACAATTGGTGACACGGATAAAATTAGTCTTATAAATTATAATATAGTGATCAAGGGAATCTGGAAATTTATGGATTGACATTTGAAATTAATTATTAATTATAAAAGGCCAAAACCATTTCATTAGTGTGTTTATAAAATAATTTAACAGAGATTTTAATTTGTATTAGAATTCAAAATGGATACTAAGACGAAATTGCATTATGGAGAGTCATTAATGTAGATGATATAGCGTCTGCTAATACTAACGAGGAGAAATTTCGCGTGAAATTATTGAGATTGAACCACAAGAAAAGGAAACTAATAGCTGCACCGTTAGAAAATATGGACCCTAATAATTTTGAATTCTATTTGAATGTTATGAATCTGAATAATAAATTAGAGGATCACTTCAGATATGAATATTGAATTTGAAAAATAGTAGCTAAATTGGAAGGAATGACATCGGAAATGTCATTAGAATTGAAGAATTTTCGTAGGAAATACCTGAAATAGTGCAATTACGGGCGGATACATCGGCTGAATTCAACATTATTCATTGTAAAATTGAGGTCTTTTAATAATCAAGTCGACCAAATGCAGAGAGGAATTAAAGAATCTGGCGACAAAATTAATTCCCAAGTTAATGATTCACGAAACATTGTGACATTAGGACATTTACATGACCAACAATGCGAAAAGTTGACAATCGTCGAATCGCGTGTAGATAATTTAAATGCAATGTCCCTTCAAGCATGTGAAACAATTGAGAAAACAGAGAATCTAAATTAGTTAATTCAGTTGTAAATTAGAAAAACGAATACAGGAGGGACAGAAACATTAAAATGGTGCAGAATCTGAATCTGAAATATATGTCGGACATTAAGGACAAAAGTTGAACAGTTAGAAAACAGAATTCGTGATGCGTTCTGGGGAAATATACCAATGCATGCATCGGCGCTTGTAATACCAAGCCACCTAAAATTTCATGGTGATGTGAAAGAACAACCGTAGTCGTTTTATTTCCAAATTAAGAAATTATTTTAAGATAAATAATATCCCTGAAAGATTGGAAATTGCATATACTAGAACAAGCCATGTCATAAAGCACATCATTGGTTTGACCTCTTTAGTACCAGGAACCGACTAATTATAAGGAATGGAAGGATAAATTCTTAAAGGATATTGGAACCAAGAAATACAAGTTTGATCTAAAAATACAAATTCATGAGTGAAGGTATAAGAGGTGGAGCCGAGAATATGTGTGACTTCGCAACACGTAAAATAGCAGCCAAAAGAAAACAAAACAGAAGCTATTTTATAAATTTTTCCCGTTGTATAAAGGACCTTGCAGATTTGTAAAATATTAAGCAAGAATGCCATGATTTTGAATGATGAAAATATGGATGTAAATGAGTTCTATAACACAGGAACATGATGCCGTATATGAGGAGACACGCATGATTGAATATACTAGTCATAACAGAGATTTGTAAATAGTTGTAAATATTAGGTGCTTAATAGTTTTTCTTTTGGTATTGTTTTGTTATTATGTGTATTTTGTCAGTTTATTGTAGGGAGTTTAATTTAAAGTGTATGTGTATTCGAAAATGAAGTTAATGGGAGCAAATATTAGAGCCAGATACCCGGTTATTAAGAATACCTGATGAAATAGTTATTGTTGGCACATTCCGAAAGGAAAATGTAAATAGTTTTAAGGCAGCAAGAAACAAGACCTAGTGCAGTGCAAAGTGTAAAGTGTTAATGTCGTTTAGTGTGAAGAAGCAAGAAGAAAGTGTTCAATTTTAGTCTTGTCATTTAGTTAGGTTGTAGCAAACCAAATGACGCTTGGAGAGAGAAGCTGTGACATACCCATATGTCACATTAAATCTTTACATTTTATGGGTAGACAGTATGGTGGAACATGCATTACGAAATATCAAGACTGGGAGCTGCCCAACGACCGTGAATAAACAATACTGATTTTGTTTTTGTAAAAGGCATTAAGTCTTCACCAAATATAACGAACGTATGGATTGGCTGGAGTGAGAGAAGGACGGTCAAATGTTATGAAAAATGAGTAGTTTAATACGAAGTCTTCGAGATATAGTTCAATTTAAAAAATCAAAGATGATTAAATTTTCGAAAGGTAGAACTATTATAGAGAATTTCTCTACCAGCATGTTACCTGTCCCATGATTCTGCATTGTTCAGTGAAAACTACAACTCGATACCCTGAACCGATTAGAAGTTATGGGAGTGGTCCATATTTGGTGGGACACCTGGTATCAGATAAACATGTGAAATCCTATGTAACATGATTGATGATAAATGAAAGCGATTGCAGTATACTAAGCGAATGAATAAGGATGACGAAATACGTCTCGCAGTGGAAACCTTTAAATGTTTACTTTTCATAGCGTCAAATTCGGGTCTTATTTTCTTAATTAAACCGCAAAATATCGAAGCAGTTATTTCAAATTAAATAAAACTACAATTTTATTGACAATAATACTAACCTGATATGACTTTCTACAAACAATGCGAGATGTGAACTTCATTTCAAATTTTCATCCTAAATCGTTACATTTAATTTTATCGATTATGTTAATGTTTGCTACTCAGAGACACGGAGCACGCTCGAGAGAACACATTAAGTAAACGAAATTGAGGATATTATGATTATTATGTCGTAGTAGCTTCATTGTTGAAATGACGACAGATTCCTTCATACGAGATTTTCTGTGTTTCATGAAGATGTCCTCGGCGTATTCGTATTTCGAAGACATGAAAACTTCCATGATTTTGACGCGATAAGCGATGACCTCAAACAATCCACTTAGATTCAGAGGGTAGTGTCAAAAGGCATTGGCGTGTTAGTGTCGAATGGAAAAGAATGCTTCTAGCAATTGATCTGAACTTGGAATAATTGAATTTTAAAAACATATTTATTTGCAAACTTTGCACCTTCATTGAAATTTACTTAACTGCATACGTAACTTCACATTCCTTCAAGTACAAAAGTCCATAAATAAACATATGTCAATACCATAACATAATAGTATTATTACTTTTTCGCTTATTCCATGCTGATGCTATATGCTTCTAAAGGCAGCAGACTTACTGGTTAGAATGAAATTGTGGATGTTATAACAATGTATTTCGTATTTGGAAGCTGTGAATACTGAGGAGCCGGAAGCTTTAATGTCTATATTTATGCGTGAAGACAATTAATGCAAAAGTATTGTTTTCTTGTATATTTAATTTTTAACTTTTTTAAATTTTATATGTAAAGAATTGGCTTCCTATGAAGGTGGATAAAGGCTTTCTCGAGGGAAAGCGAGTGTTACGATTTACGCTTACAAGCTCAGGCTATTTCGCCTTGAAACGTGTGGAGGAAGGACGCAATTTTCACCCGGGGTTATTTCTGGAAGCCAATTGATGACTCTTTCTTGCTCCCAAGTTGAAGATTGTTCGGTAGCCGACTCGAGTAGTATTTTACAATTTATGCTGTAATTGTTAAACAAATGGAACTTAAAGTATTTAAAATAAAATGAAAAATTAGGGAGCTGAAATCCAGGAAATCTAGGAATCCAGGAGTAACAATGTTCGTTGCAATATATGCAAGCGTTGTGGCCGCTTGTCCTCTCCACCCCCGTTAGGAACTACTAATGTATTTGCCGGAGAAACTAAGCCAGCCGTTGCAAAACGGCTTGTAGAAAAGTTTAGTGTGGGAACTGCCAAAAAAATAACTGTCATGACATGCTAATTTCTTATAAACAATTACGTATCTCCAAAACGAAAGAGATAGCGCGCTAATTGGATTGCGGAATTTTAAAGGCAATTTTAAAAAAGCACTCAGTTTTGTTTGAAAAATTTAAAAATTTATAAACAATTTCAAAATTTTGCAATTCTAAAGTGGAAGGGTTTTCTGATGTCCCAGAACCAAAAACTGCGAATTAACAATTTCTCAACAATTAACAATTTTATAATTAATTTATTAATTAATTTATGTTTCCAGTACTGTACAGTTCAGGATGACACCAACTGTCTCAATCTGGCACCCCAAGTTGGATACTTGCGTTAAGGCAAGGGGATAATATAATTCGTTTCTGTGACATGCGCAGCAGGAAATGTGAGGGTGCACGTGACTTCAAAACAGCCATCAAGACCACTAAGACCTACTTGTAGTTGAGCGCGACTACCAGATGCGAGAATAATGACGGCAATATCCGAATACAGAAAATAAGGGAAAACAAACACGAACGCCAAACGTTGTTGATATCTCATGAAAGTAACATAGATGAACTGAACAAATCCTTTAATTTTAAATATATTTTATGTTCATTGATTTTACATATCTTACAGGTGCAATTGAAATGTATTTGCATTAATAGCAGAATACGGTATAAAGATCCGGTATATTTAAAAACTGTGATGTGATGTGACTCTTTTATTGTGATATTCGTAATCTCCGTATCAAATTGTGTATGTTGTGCAGTCTACCTTCCTGGAGGTAAAAATCTTGTTTCCTAGTGTAATCATTGTCTTCTTGCTCCACTTATAATAACATTACTGATATATCTGTGTTAATCCATTCAGTGGGTAGTTCGTATTAAATATTTGCAGGAGATTTCTGTTTTATGTCATAATCGTAAGATTAATCTTTATATTAATATAAAGACACGTGAAGTATTGCCAGCGTTTCAAATAACGAACCCATTTACAGGAGAATACGAATGTATTAATTAACTAGTGGTGCTACAATACTACGTACTTTCTCGCAATATTGTTAATGACTATGTAATATTATAATATGACACTTTCTATCTTACACTGCAATTACCATTTGAAAAATTCTTAAACAATCAAACAACCAAAAATGTAAAAATCATATTTATTTTCTTTCTACCATTTTCACCATTGAATACTTTCTTCGCTGAAGTCATTGTATTCTCGTTCTACATAAATGTACATGAACGATGTACAATACGTATTTTAGCCGTAATTAAAATTATTAGTTCATATTGACGCGAATAAAGGCAGCCGCCATTATTGCCATCTGTTATCAATGCGGCGCTACTACAATAGGTTGCAGCAAGCAACAATGGCCACTAATTCGTATGGGTTACACATTTTGTCGATTAGTTTTATGTTTATAGCGCTAGCAAAAAAATGAAAATGGATAGAAAAATATAATATTTAAATAAACATGTTTTATTTTCACCAATATTACTTGTCTTTTACATGCATTACTCTTCATTCCCACATCTTACTATGCAAAATCATATATTCGTTTTCATATTTAATTCAATTAAATAGGAATACGCGATTTAAAATAGGTTTTAGATAATTTCTAAAAAGATTAATTTTGAAACGCATAACAAAAGCTCGAATGTAAGAAACAAAGAATATAGAAAATCTACCTTACAAAGCATCCAACTGCTTTGTAACACCATTCATTTAAGGTAGCGCAGTATATTCGGAACGAGTGTTTGACGCCAAATTACTAAAAAAAATACTCATATTTTTGAAAACTTCAATAGTACCTTATTTGAAGATCTGTTTTTGCTGTACACATTTCATAAAGAAAAAAATTATATCGTCACAATTGTAGTTGTAGGAAGACGCCAAAAATTTTGTAATGTTTTAAATTTTCGAAAAATCTGCCATTTCAACGAACCTGAGACCTGCACCATTCTCTTAAGCGTCCTTTCCCCTCTCTAAGGCCCAAACTCAATTACAAATGTTGTTTTGTTTATGAGAAAAAGTGGCTTAAAGACAATAAAAATGGCCTATCTTTGACAAAATTTCACAAAAAATACTCATGTTTTCCAAACATTTAACACATTATTTTTAGACATGTTTTTGTTGAACACAGTTCATTAAGAAAAATTGTTATTTTCATAATTGTAGTTGTGGGAAGTCGCCGATAGGTTTTTGATTTTTTCAATTTTCGAAAAATCAGGGTTTTCAACGAATATGAGACCTGAGCCATTCTCTTAAACTTCCTTCACACTATCCAATAACAAAGTTCAATAAAAACGATGGAGACAGTTTTTTGAAAATGTCTCAGGGGCTTCATATAAAGAACCCCCCAAAATTAAAATATCTGTTTCAAATTTAAGGGGCCGCAAAGTGTGTAATTTTGACGATGTAGGAGGAAAAAATTAATAACTCCCTTTCAAATGAATTCCCCGTAGTTCTTTTAGGTCTGTTGAGTAAATAATGTAGAAATAAACAAATTTGCTTGTAGAACTTAAATTTTTACGAAATATTTTTTAAAATAAATTTTAACCCGGTTTCCAAACTTTACATTTGTACAATATTATGTATATAATCATAATATTGTACTAATCAAATAAAATATCATAATATTTGAATTTTACAAAACATACTCTGCAAGAAAAATGAAATGAAAGTGTACAAGAACAAAAAACCTGAAAATGAAAAAATAAAAGTAAAAAATACAATGAGAGAATGAGAGGAATGTACAACATATATTTTCAACTTCAATCACTACTCACGTATTCTAATGGTAATTTCTTGAAGTATCCATCTCTTTTGCCTCATTCCTTTATTCTAACAAGAAAAGTTTAGGTTTCACTTTTTTGGATGAAGCTGTAGGTTTGGCGCGTAAGCTCAAAATCAATGGATTTGAGCTAAAAAGCAGCCTATGGAGAAAATACATATTTGTGTCTACTCTTGACGTTTTTCTAGTTCTTTTTCGTCACTTTCGCTTTACTTTTTTCTCCTCTCTCTTGTCATGTTCGAATTTCTGAATATGTAAAATAAGAAAGAAATATGTAAAATGCACTCAAAAATTGGTCGGCAAAATCATTTATTCATTTATTTTACGTAAAAAAAAAGTTGAAACTGCGTATGACGTATCTTGTCGAAGGACGAGCTGGATTTTCCCAAACAGTTTTTATCTCATCAGCAACATTGTAAATATGTATAGTGTAATGGATCGCGAATCCTTCTACTTATCTACTGATATTTAAATATTATGATACTCCTTTAATGGCCCACCTGGTGGCGCCAATTGTAACGATCTCGCTCTTCTACTATCCATTGTTGTATGTGGAGATTTCAATATTGATTTTCTGAGCGAATCCCACGAAAAAGAGCAGTTTCTCAACTTGATACTCCTTTAATGGCCCACCTGGTGAATTTAGATATTACAGTGAACGTACCAACACGGAATATAAACTACAAACAGCAATAGATCAAATTATAATTAACAAAACCACAACTAAATATGAAATAATAACGAATAATCTAGGTTACAGTGACCACGATGCACAAATTCTTACAATTACTAATAACATGAATACTGACACAATAAATAAAACACGCATGTGCCGAGCATTTACTACAGTTAACATAAAGCTATTTACGGACTACTTGCTGAAAGAATCATGGAGCGTTTATAACGCTAATGAACAAATGAAAAATATAATTTATTTTTCTCAAAGCTTTCATTTCTCTTTAACGCATGCTTTCCTATTAAAAAGAAAATTAAACATTTCACGAAAAGTAATACTTGGATCACAAAGGAATTAGAACATCGTGTAAAATAAACGTACTCTACTTTATTTCTAAACGTCATGACGTATTTCAAGATTTCTTATCTACTTTAAAAATACAAAACATTGTTACGAAAAGTCATAAGGCAGGCTAAAATAATGAAAACGATCAGGATATTTTAAACTCAAATAATAAAACAAAGCAATGTGGAATATAATAAAAAATACTACCAAATCAACTAGAAACACGTAGAGAATGTTGTTTTAAAATATAACGATATAAATGTGAACGATCCGGCAACAGTGGCTAATCTCTTTAACCAATACTTTTCGAGAATTGCCGATCTCACTAAGGGTCTTCAGGCACAAAATTCAAAACAGACAGTTCACCCAAAATTTTAGACACAATGTTCGTTTCGAAACTTCTTCCTATGAAATTCTCAAAATAATCGTAAACTAAAAAATAAATATTCGTCGGTTTAGATGAATTCCGGATTCTTTGTTAAAGACTTGTGCGTATGCCATTATACACCCGTTAACTCACATATTTAATGCATCTTTATGCACTGGAACGTTTCAGATATTTTCAAAACAGCTAAAATTAAGCCGCTTTTCAAAAAGGCAACAAAATGAAATTCAAAATTATCGGCCCATTTCTCTTCTATCAGTTTTTCAAAAATATTAGAGAGACTTTTTACGTACGAATGAAACCTTTCTCACTAAACACGACGCGCTTTCAGATTGCCAACATGGATTTAGAAAATCAAAATCAACGAAACAGCTATATTTTCTTTTCTTAAAGATGTCACCTCATCATTGGGTCGAAATGAGGAACCTATTGGATTATTTTTAGATCTCTCAAAGCTTTTGACGTCATTGATCATGACATTTTACTTTCCAAATTACCTTCATATGGAATTCGTGGTATTGCTCTAGATTGGTTATGTTCGTACCTTAAACAACGATCTCAGAGAGTTGAAATACCTTACTGGAATGATGGAGACATTACGTACGCACCTTTCCGACTCTTTGCCCGTTGCATTGGAGTTCCTCAAGGATCGATATTAGAGCCATACTCTGTTCCTACTTTACGTAAACGATATGCCCTCGACGATTCGAAACGGAAAAACGGTTCTCTTTGCGGATGATACGAACATCCTTTGCAATAAAGAAACCGTAAATAGTACAATATCAGATGTTTCAAATTGGTTCCGAAATAACAAATTAATAGTAAACGAAAAGAAAACGGTTTTAATGCAGTTTTCCATTTCAAATAAACAATTCTGTGCTCCATTGAAAATGAACAGTGTACCATTGACTGATGTTAAGGCAACAAAATGTTTAGGTCTCTCAATTCAGTCAAACCTTAAATGGAACGTCCATTTAAATGAATTGAACACAAATTAAGTTCATTATGCTACGCGTTCAGAATTCTTCAAATTCAGTCAGCCTCCATACTGCTCGTTGTGTATACTTCGAATGTTCATTCCACCTGAGATTGGCATAATATTCTGGAAATACATCTTATAGCTCCCAGACTTTTAGATTACAAAAACGAATTGTACGAATAATAACCAAATTCCACCCACGTGATTCATGTAAGCCTCTCTTCATTAATCTAGGAATTCTACCATTACCGTGTCTTTTTATTTACGAATCAGTGGTTTTTGTAAAAATGACTTGCTTAAGGGCGGGAATATATTTTCAGAAAATGCCAAAGTCTATTACTATAACACTCGACGTAGAAATCATATTCATGAGGTGACAGTATCAACAGCTCATTACAAAAAATTCACATACAATACATGTACATTATTTTACAACACTTTGCCAGATGACACTAAACGATTAAATTCAATAGAAAAGTTTAAATCCCAGGTGAAATCGTTTCTGCTGCAAAACTGTTTCTATACAATTAGAGACTATACTGAGCATCACAAGAAAAGGAACATTAATTTTACCAATGATACATAATGCATTATTTCCCATTTGGACTGTATAAATAAGTATAATCAACTTGTATCAACTATTGTACTACAGCTTCCGGGTCAATGACCCCCATCTCGATCAGGTTTTTCGTCCAGTTTCCCTGATCCATTGAGCAAATGCCGAGATGGCCCCTTGTTTTGCTTCTGGACATAAATGTAACTTCATTTTCTGTGCACGTCTTCTGGAATTCAGTGGGAAATACAATTATTTAAATTATCGTTTCCATGTTGTCGCGGCAGGAAGTAATAAGAGCCAAAATGTATTGCTTATTTATCTTTGAAAATAGATTTTATTAAATGGGAGTTTTTTGTTTGTTTTTTCTCCCTTTCAAAATTCAAAATTTATTGTTTGTTTATCCTTGAAAATAGATTTTATTACAAGGTTATTGTTTGTTTATCCTTGAAAATAGATTTTATTACAAGGGGTTTTTAAGTAGTATTAGACTTAGTGTAGGGATCACAGAATTTTGAAAATGTGCACACAATTCACTTTTCCCCATAGCACGTCATACGCAGTTTTTAACTGTTTTTTTGACGTAAAATAAATAAATAAATAAATATCTCCTTTTTACTCTTCTTCCTATACTCAACTTGGGCTGCCAATTTAACAAACTTTCTAATACACATGGGCGCGTCGTTTTTTAACTCACGTGTTTCTTTTAACCCGGCTTCAACTTTTATTCATGCCCGTCCGCTAGCTAAATTTACAAAACTACCTAATTTTTTGTTCACTTACTTTGATGGGCGTGAGGCTGTGATTGCCCTATACAAGGCTTGAAAAAAGTACTTAGGCACGCGGGTGTAGGTCGGCATCTAGCTACTTAAAACACAACACATTTTGCGGGTTTTCTGACGAACCTGAAGATGTTCATCATCATTTATTACTTTTTTCTTTAGTAATTCCTATTTTTGCTAATTCCAAACATTACGCACACAAACGGGGTTGCTGCCCTCTAGCGACACACACAAAAACTCCCCATGGCGGATAAACAATGCAATAACATCAGCAAATAAATATGACACCAAAACAAGAAAAAATACTACTCATTCACTCTGATAAATTTACAACACACACACACACACACAAAAAAAAAAAAAAAAAAAACCTCATTCACACCGAGCGCATTCTGTCGAAATCAATTTATTATGCTATTACAGAACTTCATCTTCGACAAATGTTCTTCATGGATTTTTTTTTGTTTTCAAAACAAACGAATCAGACAAACAAATACACATTTATCTGTCACTTCCCTTTTGCCGACTTGCTGCGTCACGCGGCGTACATCACCTTCGTCCGTTGGCTATCTCTGCACACAGCGCGGCTGCTCCCTGTTTTTACAAAATCGCACCTTTCCACCGCGTTGCACTGCCGAGAAATTCCACCAATCGCTTAGCGGAAATTATTTAGTCTTATTTCGTGAACTCCTGCGACGAACAAACGTTATTAGTTACGCGAATAATATCGCGATTGCAAGTTAAATCACCTCTTTGTCGACGGTTCACGGTAACATTTTAATGTTATGTACTCGTTGCGCAATTCTATTTCCAAAAATTCATTACGCGAACTTCGCCTCCGACCGACCACAACACTGCACATCTGAGTCCCAGCGCTTCTACTCCTCTTCTCCTAGGCCCATTGTTGTCCGGATCTTTTATTTACTTCTGGCGAACATCCGCCGATCGCTCGCCGGTTGACAAATGACAAATGACATTATAAAACTTTTGTTTAATTCGTGCTCGTCAGCGTTATTATGCTTCGACATCGCTTCCCACTATTATTTCTTGTTTCTTCGCTAATTATTATACTATTTCCCTTTTCTTCCTTAGTCTCATTTCATTAAATTCTATTAATTTCTATCCTCTTGCATCGTGACGTAATTTGTGACGTTAGCGCGATGTGTCATTTGTTCCGTGTTTTTTCAATTATACAATATTAATTTTAATTTTGACGCGCTTCCTCGGTACTTCTCGAAACTGCGAGTGTTCCCATAATTTTCCATAAATTTTGCCCTATCATTTCCGAAAGTCTCATCTTGATGTCTTCACGCGTTTTCTTGATATTTAATAAAATTTCTCTTTTGCCTTCAGCTTTGCAATCGCAACAATGGTTCTCGTATTCTAGTTTAATCACCAAAAATACAATTCCAATTCTGTCCAAATCTCCTGAACCTCTGACTTGATTTTCATGATTCCACCTTGTACTAGTTCCGAAAATTATGTATAATTGAGTGTTAATGTCTATTTCCATTTTCTATCACGCATTTGTTTACTTATATAAAAATATTTATGCGCGATGTCGCCGTCTTTTGTCTTCTCAAATCTAAATCTCGATATTTTCCTGCCCTTTAAACCCAAAACTGTTCTGAGGGATTATGGATCATTACAATAGATTCCATTTAAAAACTAAACAAACTTTCGGCAGTATGTTATTCTTCAGAAAATTTTAGTTTTTATCTGTTTTATTCACACCTATTCATCTCCACTTAATGATTATTTCAAAAGATGTAGTTTGAAGCGAATGTAAAATTTGGCTTCATAGAGCTCCTAAATATAGTTGCAGAATCTTTTTTGTCATCCTTCCTTAGTTTGATTTCAATGGCTATTGATAATTCTTCTGAGCGAGGAGTGTCTAAAAGAGGTTTCAATTTTATGGCTCTAGCTTTAATCCCACAGTATCTGAAGGACTTATTAGGTCTTCCACCTCTATTTATTTTGACATTTATTTGTGATGGGCCTGGGACTTAGAGGCCTAATATGTAATCAGGAAGGGGACGAGTTTCTTGCAGCCAGGAAGAATTATATTGCAGGAACGGCTCTTTACCTCTCACGGATTTTTGCCCTCTTGTTTCAATTTTTTGACAAATACATCTAATGTAAAAATTAATTTTGTTCAAAAATGCTTTTTGAGGTTCTACAATTCCTAATTGACGTAAGAAAATATTTAATACAGCTTGGAATCCCTCATCAATTGTTTTTTTTTAACTCGTGTATCAAATACCAATCTGCGGGGAACTTGAAGAGTCATTTTGTAAAAACATATAATTTAGATACGAAGGTATAAGGAGCTACTCTTTCCACGATTAAGAATAAAAAAGTACTAGTTTTAAAATGTATATGGTCGGAAAAGGAATATAGAGGTGTATAACACACTAAATCTCTTGAATTTAGGGAATATGTAATTCATTTAATATAAATCACTCACCTTTTCCATTAACGTTTTTAGGCACAACAAATACTCAAATATTATCCATATAAAAATAATTACAAAACCATGTAAATCACTTCTAATAATCCCACAAATCACAGAATAAGACAGATGGTGTATACCGACCAAGAGAACTTCACGGTTTGAAAAGGGTCAGTCACAGCTGAGCATTGCCGGAACAACGAATGACGTTTTTGAACATGCACCATGGGGTTCATGTGACCTTCAAGAGAAAACTAACAAGGTTTTTACATAGTTGAGACATACTATTACATAGAAATATAACAATTCTTCTATTTAAGTTCAGTCGAAAATGTAATTTTTTTCAGCTAGTTGGCCAAAATTACATACTGTGGGCGGTGACGTCAGCCTGATCGATTACATATACCAATTTTGGAGAAATTTCGCTGAACGGTTTAGCCGTTAGCGTTGTTGACAGACAGAGGTTTTGCCATCATTGGATATTTCGGTATCAAGAACCCACAAAACATGGATTCGGTATCAAGAACCCACAAAACATGGAACGTGATATATTTTTTTATAAATTTAACAAGAAGATTTATAGACATTTGTTACCTGGGCCATGTAATAAGAGTTTTTCTGTCAAAAACTCGCCTTTTTCGCGCTGCGTTGCATGACTTTCTCCCTACTCCGTAGAGAGAAACTAAAAAAACAGTTTAAGGAGGATATCTACGAGAAATATGTTCGTGAATTTTCAGTTAATCTCAACAAACATTTTATGTAACTGACCGTGAAAGACTCATGAATATTCCCATCGTCTTTGTATTTTTCAAACACGAAGCTCATTTTTCCTTATCAAACATAATCGAAATCATTAGAAGGACATAACTACAATTAAGAAAGAATTTTTTTCTCTTCCTTTTGATCTTTGTTGGGAATATAATAAAAATTCGTTGTAATTGGATCTGTTAAATGTTAATGTGTGAGTCTGTCTGGTGTAACATTCTCAGGAAATCATGAAGGCATCCGTTGGATTTCTTGGTAATATCAGCTAAAACATCAGAAAACTAAATAATGTCCTTTCTATAAATGTATTACAGTTTGCTTGTAAAAAAGTGAAGGTAATTCGTTCCTCAGTCTTCACGTTTACGCTGGAATTTCCATCACGGATGTGATCAGAAAATTTATGGATGTGGTAAATGCTCAGGTCCTAATGTACTTCAACATACCAGGTATACAACAATTCTAAATGTGGAAAAGGGTCATTCTACTAAAACGTTTCCACAATTTTGCTTTTTATAACCAACTTCTCCTCTCTTTGAAACAACTCGTAACACTTGTACCTGAACCCTACTCCTCAGATATGTAGGAACATTCGGTTTCGTACCACTGTGTATGTACTGTATTTCTGATATTTCACTCATGTCACGCCACGGAAATAGAAGTCTTTTTGCAGTTTCACTTTTCCAAATAGACCCTTCTATTAATACATGACAAATACGAACACACCATCAGGCCTCTGTCACTTAATAGGCCTTTTCCGTTCACTATTGCAGCGTTGGGCAGGAGACAGAGAGATTTGTAGGTAGAGAAGAATAGGTCCACCTTTATGAAATATGATTTATTGACATATAAAAACAAGTTTACATACCCAGGTTACAGAGTATTGAACTTACATGAGGCCTACAAAAATTAAATACATTTTATATATTAACGAACAAATTCCAAAATTTATTTTATACATTTAAATATTTTGTTTATTACTTGAAATAAATTTAGCAATGCTAATACAAATCTCTTTGTTATTTATATCTTTAAATGTTAAAAAAGGTGTCACAGAATATGAACATAACCCATTATCTTACAAACTACTTTAAACATTATTTCCCTTTCCTTATCATGAATATTTCAATTCCAGACAACATATTATATGGAATCAATTCCTTCTCTACAGTTACAAATATTATTGTTTACAATATTTTTGTGCATTAAACTACAATTTAATGAGGTATGACTTTAATTTTTCCTTCTATTCTTTCTGGAAAATTCAAAATTATAAAACCAAGGTCAACTAGATGATTCAACATAGTAATTTTCAAAATATCACTACATCAGAGAAAGGTACAGATTCATTAAGAAAAATTACCCTTTTGGCCGCATCCTTTGCGATTTCATCTGCTTTTTGGTTACCAATGATACCTTTGTGAGCTGGAACTTACACTAATTGAATTTTCACGTCAATAGAGTTAGCATAAGATAACTTTTTTCTTAATGTATATATCAGGGGTGAATTATCCTCAGCAGTTGTATTTTATAATGCTATGAGAAAACTCTCCGAATCGGAAAAAATCACAAAATATCCGACTGAAGAATAAGTCTAGTAGGTCTACCATCTTGACCCCAAAGGTGCAGCGCTTTAAAACCGGGAATTCTCCATAAGAGCCTCGGATGTGCTACCATCTGGTGATAAGTTTCCGGCGGTTTTGTAAACTGTCTGCAAGTTTTGAAGTTTCGTTAAAGAAAACTGTTTCACGGTTTAAAATAAACGCAGTGTGTAAGATTTATTTCACGTAAGATGTGACCCAGAGAGCTTGGCAATACCAACCTCCCGTAAACCACCCGCCATACATACTACATTGACTTAGGGACTTTTGATTACCATTTAGGTTGGAAAAAGTGGTTCCCAAACCCCAACCCGAAAATTTCCCCACGTTAAATATAGCTGCCGGGGACTTTTTGGCTGGAGACTGGCATGCAGGGAGCAAAGGGTTTGTCCCAAATTTCCCAAGGTTTAAACCAGCAATTTTTTGGGGGAGTTTTAGAGTTTAAATGCGATAAAACCGCACCCCCACTTGCGTGCTAAAAAGCCTTTTTTTCCAGGGGGAATTTTTTGGGAAATCTTATTGGTTGCTGGGCTTAAATTTTTTTAAAAATTAAAGGAAATTTCCAGAAATAACTTCCAGTGAAGCAAAAGGGAAAATTATTTTACCCAGGGTGAAAGGCAGGTCATTCTTAATGTTTATAAAGGGGGCGAGAAAAATTCTCGTAAAAAGTGAAACTTCCTGAGAGCAGTGTCATTGCAAAGGTAGCTGTAATTGTGGGGGAAAACCATAAATGTCACAATAATTATTGTTTTTTTATTGCATCCTCAAGGTTTTTACAAGGGAAATTTTGTGAATCATAATTATTTTATTGAAATATATTCATTTATTACAGAGACATTATACAACCTGGAAAACGTTATTGGGGGATTATAAGGCAGGAAAATCTATTAAAACTAAAACCCAAAAAAAGGGAAGCGTTCAGGGACCCGTGGGGGAATTTAGCTGAGGGTTAAAAGAGAAGCATTTGCAGATATATTTACCGGGGTTGATAATGGTAAAAATTTTATATTTAGAGGAATGATGAAGTATGGGGCCCTACTTCTTAAAAGATTTTCCTAAAGACCATTCATTTGCAACAGGCAGGAGACTTTCATTTACAGATTTTTTGGGCAGTACGTGAAGGAAAATTATGATTTTTTTTTATTCAGAGGGGTCAGAAAACATTGTTAGAATTTTTAAAGGGAAATGGGTTTAGATGGAGGAAAGGAGACCCAAAATATTTGTATTTGTGAGTCAAAATGAATAATTTGTAAAGAGGTGTGTGTGTATATATATATATATATATATATATATATATATATATATATTTAATGGTGAAGGTATGTAGTTGACGACATGTGGCTGCAGAAGGCAAAAGTTTTGAGGCTACCACCATATCATTCCAAATTCAACCTTATGGAACAGGGGAGGCATTTAAAAGGGTCCCACAAAAAAACTGTAGGGAAAGGCCGGGGAAAGGAAAATGGAGAGAAAAAAAGTTGTGTGGAATGAGGCAAAAATCAGGTAAAGTTTTCAATACACCATTATAGAAAAAAAAATATATGATAACAGTTATGATTATAATTTTTTCAAAATTAGTAAAAAAAGAAACTAAAAAATTATATTATGGCATTAACAGGTCACATAGAAATGTGGAAGAATTCGTGGAACATGAAAAAGTTTTATTAAAGAAGAAAAAAAGAGGCAGGGAAGAAGATTATAAGAAATAGTAGTAAATTTGAGCAGTGCTAGTGGAACAACACCCAAAGGGCACAGGGAGGGGAAAGGGGAACAATTCCATTTGGGGCCAATCCCAGGAACATCTTCAAATGTGAAAAAATTTAAAAAAAAATTTAAAGGAAATTTGGGATCAGGGGTTTTAAAAGTGATAACAGGAGTAAGCTTTAAAGCGTTTGGAAAAAAAAGTGATATTCTTGTAAAATATTAACCCCAATATTTCAGATTGCCTCAAATTATAAAACTCCCTCCCCCCAAAAAGAAACCCCACCAAGCCGGGTTTAAAAGAACAAATTTTTTACTGTCCACAAAAAAGGTATAGTGAATGTACTGGATTAGGGAAATTTGGGTTATTAAAAGTTGTTAATTAATATTATTACATTACAGAAATTGCCCTCCAGTGTTTTGAGTTATTTTTTGGGTTCCGAGAACGGTTGAAGGGAAATTGGTAAGTATTCCCAAAAAGGGGGAATAAGGGCAATCACTAGTGGCAAATGAAATTCAATTTTACAGATGTGCCATGTAATTAAAAAATCTGCTGAAATGAAAAAATTGAAATCCAAAGCAACGAAAAAAGTCTAGTTTTTTATAAGTTTTGGTCACACTGTGCAGGAAAAGGTATTGCTTGAATTTACTTGATTATGGGTTTGTGATTTGCAGGTTGAAATTTAAATTTTTTTTTAAAAATTACAGTCAATTGTTCCTGCCAGTCCCTTAGTCAGTCTGTTTGGTTTGAGAACAGTTGCAATGAGAAAGAAGTGAGGTGCATTAATGGGTTTTTAAAGTGGAGATCCTGGGGGAACTCCTGCCCTCAATTCAAAAACATTAGTTAAGCACCATTTCAAACATTAATTAAAACCCCCAAAGAATTAACAGTTAATCAATTTCCTGTACATTATCCTTGTAATACAAAATCATTACGCCCAAAGCCTCTGAGTTTGGGGGTTTTGTTTAATTTTGGGTGCCAAGGATATAAAATTAATACACTTCCAAAAAATTTGACATGGTGAAAAAAAACATACATTAATTAATAAAATTTTTGATATGCAAAAAATGGAGTTTAGAACATACATCATTTTATTTAGATGTTTTGTTTTAATTGGTAATTTTTTAATTAAATAAGTAATACTTATTTCATGATATTATTTTGGGATGATATATAAAAAATTTTAAAGTTTTCTACTGATGGGTATATTACTTTTTGGTTATTAACATATCCTTTGGGTTTTTTTTCAATGATTTTTATTTTGTTTTTAAAATTTTTTTGGTTTTTTGGAAAAATTTTTTTGGTTTTTAAAATTGAATACTGTAATGTGAAGATAAATTTTTGGGCCAACTTTTTTTCTTCTGGGCGTTTTTTAAAATTTTTTGGGGTTTGGAATATATAAGTTGAGTAGCAATTCTTTTATTTAAAAAGTGATAAACTCCTTTTTTAAATTTTTTTTTTCATTGCAAAAACATAATTTCCAGGGAAAAATTTTTTTATCTTATAATGTCTTTAAAAAAGTCTGTTTATTGAATTTATCATGATTGGACAATAGATACTGCATTGATTGTTCTATTTGCGGGTTTCTGTGTTTACCAGATTTTTCATTTTCTAAATATGGAAATTTTTATGTATATTTTTTACGTATTGTAAAAAGTTCCCCTTATTTTTTACTTATTTTCTGTATGCATGCTAGGGGAAAACGGTCCTCAGTCGTCATCCGTCGGGGGGATGGGATTTTCAATTTAAAATTTTTAAAATAGGTTTTTAATTTTAAAGCCCGCCAAATTTTTTAATGTTTATTTTTTTTAAAATATTTTTTCAATCCAATTGAGGATTAATTTTACTTTTTTTTTCAATTTAAAATATATATATATATATATATATATATATATATATATATATATATATATATATGGTATACTTTTTTCCTTTTTTTTCCTGGGTTTTCCCCCATCGCCAAGGGAAATGCCGGGGTGTTTTTGTGTTTGTAAGCCAAAGGGGATTAGGTTTTTTAATTGTTTAAAAAATTTAATAATTTTTTTGAAAATAAATTGCTGTGGACCATCGGTGTTCAAGAAATTTTTAAAGACTGCTTCTTGCAATTTTTTTAAATTGGCCAATGGTGCATCAGTTTTTTTCTTTACTGAACCTTCGCATTATATCAAATATATATCTGATCAATTTTAATTTTCAATAAAAATTTTAAACATTGGGCATTTTTTAACAGAGACCTTTTTCATTCCTTAGATAAAGGGCCGATCGTGGGAATGTGGATATTACGGGATAAAACCAAAATTTATACCAAAAATTTTTAGTTCCCGTAAAAAAATAGTTTTTTTTTACTTTTTTGTGTACTTTGGGAAAAATTAAAAAAATTTTTTTGAGTCTTGCATTTCATTTCATCCTATTGTATAAAACCGTTTTTCCCCTTTTTTTTGTTTTTAATAAAAAAAACATTCTACTATTTCATTTATTATTCAGTTTAAATAAAATTTTATTTAAATTTTGAGAGTTCAAATATTTTTTAATTAATAAGTAATTTAATTAAAAGTATTATATTTAATAATTTTAATTAATTAATAAAAAAATTTCGTATAAATTATAAATTAAATTATTTTTCCATTAAAGCCTTTTGCGATTTATAAGTCGTAAAAAAAATTAAAAACCCTTTTGGGATTTTCTGGGTTTTTGGGCCACTACGTACATTTGCCAAATCGCGTCGGCGCCCTTTTGCGTTTTATTTTGATGGGGCATGGGGCCGAAATCCCCCCATCTTGAATTTTTTCCTTTTTTTATGAAAAAAATTTTAGTATTCGGGGGGGTTTTTGGGTTCCCAATTTTTATAACAACCAAAAAAGGGAAAACGGGGACAAAGCCCGTTTTCTTTTCCGGATCATGAAAAGTAAGTGATATTGAATGTTTGTACGATTTGCTAAAAATGTATACATATTATGGATTATAATCATGTGTTATTCCCTTTATTTTTAATAGCCTTCTCGTCTCCTATATTATTTCAGTAGTGTAGCTACGTTTTGCAGCTCTCCCTGCAAATAATCTTTATAAATGAGGATTCTAAAGAAAGAGGATTTCCGGAAACGTGACGAATGCACTCTGACTTAAAACATGAAGGATTTGGTGAGAAAAACGCATCTAAATATTCACGTCAGATACAACCCGCAACACTCAGGCCCATTGTCAAAATCTATATAGTTAAATATTCTATATAGCTAGAAATAATCTATATAGCTAGAAATATTAATAGAGGCGCATACCGATGAAGATGTTTTTTTATGCGTGTAGAGCAGCAGTTCACTTCCCGTTTCTGCAAGGGCTGTGTACCCAATTGAAGAAAGAACTAGGATCGCAATGGACCACATGTCATTAGCGACTCCTGTTCAGCAAGTCTGAGGATGCAATCAGAATTTTACGGGTGAAACAATGTAGACCAATTAAGGAGAGGTGGATGAGCCTATTCAACCCATGTTAACTAAGTACTTTTGATGATATTTTTCAGAAACTATTAAAGGTAGAACTTTGAAATTTGCACATGTACATTGAGTCTTTATTATCATTTTAACGCAGGGAAATTATAATATTTAGAATAGGTTTTAAATCATTTTAAAAAAATGTCCCTTAAATTTAAAAATAAACTAAATTTTGTTGTTGTTTCTTTGAGGTTCTAAGTCCACAAAAAAACATTGATAGAGGTGCTTTTGTTAGACGATGCTTGATATTATGAATCTGTCTTACCTCGTGACCTTGTGCTTCTACAGCTTCTGTAAGTCCCGTTTCGTCTACTGATGGGTGCATATTTTTTAACACTACCCGAAATGCTCTTTCTTGCTTTAACTGGAATGTATAGTGCGCCACATTTTATGATTTAGATGCTTAACAGGCTTTCGATAAATATCCGGTGTTTGAGGTAATATTTTCTCATTATTCATTGTTATTTTGGCATCATCTTGATAGGTTTTGATTAGTTTATACGTGAAGTCTTCATCTTTAATCACATCTTTAATTGATTTGATCATATCAGAACCATATCTAAACACCTGGTATGAAAATCGGCGGGATTCGATATTCATTTTGTTCTTGAATGTTGCCTTTGGTTATCATATCATTGATTTTCTCAGATTTAGAGGACACTTCTAAATTTTCATCACGTGTGAGATGGTCATTTTTTTATGATAATGTGTCGTTTTCATTGATAATCTTTTTAGAGGGTCCTTTGTGTTTGTCATCATTTCGTCTTTTTTGTCGAGGAACTGTGTCCCATGAGCAGCTCAGGGTTGAGGTCGCTTCCAGCGTTGTAGATGCGTGGCCGTTAGGCCCTGCAAAAGAAAATTATCCGAATAATGAAAAATCCCATCCACGTGATCCGTGCAAGCCTCTTTCATTGAGCTTGAATCTTACCATTGCTCTGCTCATTATTTATGAGTCTGCAGTATCGGTCAAACTGACTTCATTTAACGGAACTTATTTTCTGTAATACTTGATATTTATACTACAACACTCGATCGAACGGTGTTCGCCGGCGTCAGTATCAACAGTCATCTGGAAGAAATCACATACAATACATGTACGCACTTTACAAATACATTGCCAGATTTAGAATTAAATAATTAAAATTGTACACAAATTCTAAGGTGCAAAATCTTTTCTGCTGCAAAACTGTTTCATACAATTAGAGACTATACTGATCACAAAGAAAAACAATGTTTACTTTAACAAAAACAAGATATAGTATAACGAATTAGCTTACATTTGCATTGTATAATTAAATAAAAGACTGACATTCTGTACTAAATAATGTAATTTCCGGGTCAGTGGACCTATCTCGATCAGTATTTGTCCAGTTTCCCCATCCATTGAGCAAATGCTGAGATTAGTCCTTTGATTTGCTTCTGACTAAAATGTAGCTTCTAACTATGCGCATGTTTCTTTATTAACTTTCTTTTGCTTTGTAGGTAGTAGAGCTTTAGGGTGAGTTTATTAGTAAACAATACAGAAAATCTAAATCTGCTTGTTCCTTTACTGTTAAAAATAAGTTTTCTATAATTTGGCAACGAAAATATCTAGTTTTTGAAATGTTAATCCCTCGCTTTTTAAAAATTTGTTTATTATTATTATTATTATTATACTATTATTATTATCTTTCATCTTTCAACTATTAATAGTTCAATTGTTGGGAAGGGACTCTGAAACTCAAGAAAGCGTGCGCAGATTATTATCTCCCCCATACGTCACAAACAGTTTTTGAATGTTTTTTTGACTAAATAAATTAAATAAATAAATAAATAAATAAATAAATAAATAAATAAATAAATAAATAAATAAATAAATAAATAAATAAATAAATTAACTCGATGATTTAGGACATATATCTCTTGCAAATGGGACAAAATTATGAGAGATCAAAAGTCAGTATCCTCTACAAGAAAAAATTGAGCATGTCAACAACCTTAAACTCAACAACAAATTAAGTAGGAGGGAGTAAGTCAATATGCACAAGAATAAGAACAGGCCAACAACCAAGCCACCTCACCTGTTAACCAAGAATGCTCCCAGCCGCTCTATTTGCAGCATACCAAACCCCATACAACGCCCCAATTGTCGAATGCCCCACCCTACAACAAAGATAAAACATCTTAAAGAAACGAATTTGATTCAATCCTTAACCCCATATACAAAAATTATAGAATTTCGCAACATACCAAACTTTTGGATTGGAAATATAAAATGGAACAGTGTAAACAAGGAGCAATCAATATATATGCAGTTTGGGTGGCATAATTTATGTATACTTATTTAGCGCACAATGCACTCAACATTATACAAATGTATGTACATATTGAAGTTTGTAAACTGAGCCTAATATAATATGTATTATATCTTGGCGATTCAATACATTATCAGCTGAGTGAACAAGTCTATTTAGCAAATAGTATGCTAAGAGTCCGTGCATTAAAAGAGAAAATTGAAGAGTATGTATCTTATTTTACAAATTAAGAGTATGTGTATTAAAAGTATTAAATGCACAAAATCCCAAGGAATTCCAACCCAGGAAAGCTCATTAATAAAGTACAATGATACACAAAAGAAACTAATAAATACAACAGAGAATGAAACCCTTTTTCACTGCACCTTCTATTACTACTACTGCATTTATGTATTTTGAATTGCAGCTTTTAGTTTTCTGGTATATTTTCTAACTGTATAATTGGGGTTGTATCGTCATTGAATTTTCTGAATCTAAACTGTACATAGCAACTTGACTGCATCTCATAAAACAAATGTAAATAATTGTAATCTGATACCTGTCGCTAATGACCATGTAGTTGATGCGACAAATAAATAAATTTAAAAAAAAGAGCTTAAAATTTTGTATTTATAGTAAAGCTTAAACGTTATTTATTTAAAAACTGCCGTAATTTTTTGTATTTAGGACGAGGTTTTACTTTTCTTTAATATCCTTAAAGTAATATTTCGCTTCTACTGTTAGAAAACCGAGAAATTGAGAAACGTTTAAAAAAATGTACTTTGGGCGGCGATAGATGGCTGCCGGCAAGAGGATGGAGCAAGACCGTCAAGTCAGTCCACACCAAGAAAATTAGAAAACATTACTAGGAGAAAGTCGGTGCCATTGTGTATCACCACTAGTTTTGAAATTATACACTTTCGTTAAAGTATTTATCATTCATAACAGCACACGCAACAACAAGATACGGCAAACCAAAGAGTGAACAGAGCGGCCTAGCTAGACTGTTTATTGAAGTTATCTTTTGGGCCACTACGGGTTCCTAGCGCAATTCCTCTTCCCGTCGCCGTTCCCGTTGGCGGGCTGTTGTGGAGCGGCCTTCGCGCGCTGCCGGGGCCAATCCCATGCATCCTTCCACCACTTTCAAAGGAAGGAGGCTCCGGGAATTCCTTGGATGATCGCACCGATTATATAAAACGATACCGGATTTCTAACCTTGATGTCAACGTGTTAGTTACTGCAATAATGGGCAACACCAACATAACACGAACTCCTGAAAATGTAATGATTAAATAAAAGTTACACATAATTTTTTGAAGATACGAACGTATTTAAGGTTGTATGGTCTCTCTTTACTGGAAAAACTTGTTATAAACGGATGAGGCAAACGAAAAAGTGGATAAATCCAGTTGCTAAATTTAGCAAAAATTTCAACACGTAGCCAGAATTCCTGTTTTGTGGGTCCTTGATACTGGAAAATCGATTGACAGCAAAACGTCTGTATGTCTGTGTCTGTGAACAACACTAGCGGCTAACCCGTTTAGCTGATTTTCTCCGAAATTGATATTCCCCAATTGATCTGGCTGATGTCTAGGCTCTTTGAATTTGAAGCCGATAGTTTAATTTTTTCAAAATTTTCAAAAAAATTGGCCATCGATTTTGATTTAACTTTGTCGTTGGATAGTCAAAAAGACGTCTAAGAAAATGATGCAGGACTCGTGTTGGTTGAATGATTTGATTTGACGTGATCCTGATTTTTCGAAAATCGACAAAATTCAACATTTTTTCAGCATCTTCCTACAACTACAATTATGAAGATTCAATTTTTTTCTTAATGAAATGTTTTCATTCATTTCTTCAAATAACGTCATTCGTTTGCGGTAATATAAACTAATACTTGTATATTTCAGAATATTATTCAATACATAATTGATTAATAATTACAATTATATATTTTTCGATCTATTTGTATTTGTTTGCCAACGCTAACAGTAACGAGTTATTTATTAACTTTTAATTATTTTACTTTTCCGTATACTGCTTACGAAGTAGTAAGGCAACTCATACTTATATGTTCGTGAATACACTGCATTCTTTATACAGCGAATTCAATGCCAGTAAGATATTTTCATAATAATTCGCCAGTAATATATTTTCGTAATAAGTTTTAATAAAAAATCTATTACTTGAAACTTAACTTTCGCTTGAAACTGTTTAATTTTTACTACTGATGGCCAGAAAGTTCGTGCTGTTTTAGAGCCACTACTTGTGATAGGAAGTCGAATCCTGAACTTCTTCAAAAAGAAGATTAATAGTAAAAGAAGTTCATATAAAGCTTCTACCAGGAGAACGAAATATTTATCATATCCTTATGAGAGTTGTGGATATGTACGTCATTTCCCAATACGAAAAAGAATTCCAACGAGTTTTTCTATCTCTCTGAGGAATCACAGGTAGGTAATTTAGGCTCCTTTGAGGTTCGGAATACTCGAAGAAGTTAAGTAGACAACTCTCGAAGCAGTACAAGAGTGGAATTAAAACGGCGTCATCCCGTCAAAGGCCGTATTCAGCTACGGTGACCTTCGTAGTCAAAGGCTCGAGCGAAAGGAGAAAGAATCAATTATAGGCGCCACATTCCCAATTGCGTAAATAAAGCAACAGAAGGCCGAGAAGAATCCCTGAAACTCATGTACTATGCAGCACCATGCACCCGAACGCCGAGTCCACTCTCTCTGCCACCTGGTCTTCGGGGAACTCCCTCCCGCCCATCGGGTGCCGCGTCGTCGCACGCCTCCACCCAGCCGTTGTTCGACCACCTGCCCATCGCCCCGCCACACCGCATCCCCTCCGCCTGCCGTCCCTCTCGATCCTTCGCTAGCCGCCTCTCTTGCCGCCCGCACTTGCTGCCCCGCTTCCAGTCCCCGCTTGCCGCCCCGCTTGCTGCCCCCCTTGCCGCCCCACTTGCTGTCCGGATTGCCGCCTCGCTAGCCGCCTCTCTTGCCGCCCTGCTTATCGTCTCGTTTGCTGCCCCCACTTGCCGCCCCACAGGCCGCCCCGCTTGCTGACCCGCTTCCTGTCCCGACTTGCTGACCCGCTTGCGGCCCTGCTTGTTGCTCCCACTTGCCGCCCCACTTGCTGACCCGCTTGCCGCCCCGCTAGCCGTCTCTCTTGCCGCCCTTCTTGCGGCCTTGCTTGTCTCGTTTGCTGTCCCGTCTTGCTCTTCCACACGCCGTCCCGCTTGCTGACCCGCTTGCCGGACCGCTAGCCCCATTTCTTGCCGTCTCGCTTGCTCTCTCGTCTGGCTTGGTGATGCTCGCCGTTCCTCCGCCATTTGCCGCCAACTCATTCTCTGAAGTCCCTCACTCCCGACCAGCTTCTCCCACTCCTACAGTTTGTGTCCATGTTGTTACTTCGCCAAAAGTATTCTTTGAGCGAAAGTCACAAAATTGCCTTGGCCGTTTCCAATCTTGTCGAAACCCAGAACTATAGAAACAAATGCTCTCTTCGTCACTACCCCAATCTCACGACTGCAAATGCCTACGCAGTACCGTAATAAATGTATCGTAAACTACCCGCGATCTTTCCCCTTCATACTTGTCCCTTCCTTTTCCATTACAATCACATGCGCACACACATATGAACTACAATACCGCACACCGCTAGAGAGCAGTCGGGAGCTTAGAACTCGTTGTAGTTGGGGCTCGTTACCCTGCTGAAGGAGAAAACCGAGAAACGGATCTTACGTTCTATCGGCGAAGGAACACCACCTCCACCTGGAATATAATACACCACTCGTGCTCCCTCGACCGCGCCCGAGCACTTCGCCTGCCCCTGCGCGAGCGCGCGCGCGGAAGCGCCGTCCCTGGCGAGCAGCATCCGGCGGCGGGGCATCCGCCGATGGGAGCCGGAACGGGGCGACCTCGCGGCGCCCGAGGCAGACCGGTGTGAGGCCTCGTGCCCGGAAAGGAGACTCCGCCAAGGAGCAGCGCGCATGCGCCACAAACTCGGTCGACGCCCGCTGACTACTGCACTGCTTTGTAAGCAGGTAATTTAGATTGATTGATGGACTGTTTTATCACAGCAGGTGGTATTCTTTCTCCCTGATGGATCCAGCGCTGACCTACACGAAGGCTGGTGGGGTGGGGCGCCTCGAGACATCGTTGCCAGTGCGGAGCCGCCCCACCTAGAAACAAGCTCTAAGCTGCCGATGTGTGCGAGTGGGTAAGAGGAGAGGAGAGGTAAGAATAAAGCAAAGATCGCGCGCTGTCAGTCGTTCTGCTACACGAGGGAACAAGATTTTTAAGAAGGTAGAGTGCGCAACATATTCAATTTTATTCGCAGATTACGAATACAACAATAAAAACGCCATACACGTCACAGTTTTAAATATACCATATCTTTATACCATAACATATGTTGCTATTAATGCAAATGCATGTAAATTGCACCTGTAAGGTATGTAGAATCAATACGCATAAAATCTACTTAAAAATATGTTCAGTACGTTTTTTTAAATTTAAGGTCGCATCGACAGCTAGGTCATTAGCGACCACTATTGGCATTAACGATTTCGTAACTATGAGGGTGAAACGAAATGGTGATGATAAGGAATGAAAGGACGAACACAAATACAACCATGCCCGAGGCGGACTCGAATCTGCGACCCGTCGGTCCGAGATCACTACGACACTACTGCCTTAGCGATCTCGGCCACCGGGCCGACATGTTCAGTATTTGTTCTATACTACTTTCATGAAAACGCAACAAAATTAGACTTTCGTAGTTTTTTTACCTTCTGTATTCGCCGATTGCAGTCTTTATTCTCGCATCTGGTATTCGCGCTCAATTACAAGTAAGTCTTAATGGTCGTAGTAGGTCTTACTGGATGTTTTGAAAACAATTCATATACACCCTAACGTTTCCTACTGCACATAGTCACCGAAAGGAATTATTTTACCCCCTTACATATCGAAAGCGCCGACCTGGATGGTCGAGGTGGCTAAGAGCGAGTACCGACTCAGCGCTTCGGTCCGAAGGGTCGCGGGTTAGAGTCCCGCCTTGGCATGGTTGCTTGTCCCTTGTCTTTGTATGTATGTGTTGTCGCGGAGGGCCTCGCGTTCTGCTGACCCCAGATCAGAGGAGCCCGCAAGTGTGTTGGTGTCTAGTGTATGGTCGAATATGCGTCCCATCGGGACGCAAAGGGTAACCGGCTGTCGGCTGGATAAAAAGCCCTAAGAAGAAAGAAGAAGAAGATATCGAAAGCCTTCAAGTATCGAACTGTTTGGGGTGGCAGATTCGTCGTGTTGGGGAGGCAGAGTCAGTCGGTGTCATGCAAAACTGTACCCGCAGTGCACGTGAAGTTCATGTCTGGTTTACATGAACCTCAGAAACATTAATACATTACAATTCTGTGTTTTTTTTATAGTTAAATGTCTAACATGATCTGCAGAATTGAATCGGTTCGATAAAATGCAAATCGACACTGAGCGAATCAACACGATAATTTCTGTTACGCTTGCGAAAGATTTACACCCAAACTTCAAAGGAAAACATTATATGAAATTACAAAACTTGCGTTTTCTTTATATTTTGCCTGTCGTGTAGGTGATCAGGACAAACCATGCTGGTCGCCAGTGTTGTGTCACCTGTACAACGAACCTTAGGTTGTGATTGTATAGAAGACTCAAATCATTGTCATTGACTCTAACAACGTTGTGGAGAATACCAACAAACCATTTTAATGTCAGCATATTATTGCACAAATGTGTGTATTCCATTTTTAACTTGTTTTTACCTCATATGAAGCATGCTCATAAATTTTTGTAGTAATATAACGGGAATGACAATGCGGAAATTAGTATAGGTTTTTGTTTATTTCAAATATTAAATATGTTCATAACTTTTGAACCTTGCGTGATACAAACTTTTTATAATGGTTTTCAAAAGCAGCATGATCGTTTCCTTTAAAATATCCTACTTTCATCTTGGAGATATGAAAGCTCTTTCTCTCTCTCTCTCTCTCTCTCTCTCTCTCTCTCTCTCTCTCTCTCTCTTTAGTGTTATTAGTGTACGGCTCCGGCATTCGCCTGATATTGACTGAATAAACCTCGGAAAAATACCGATCAGAGCAGGCTGCCGCTTCTTCCTATGCTCAGCATCTGAATTCGACTTAGGTATATATACCTAAGTGACGAAACTTTTCCACCATCGGCACTCGAACCCTAGGCCCTCCCGGACAGAGTCGCTTGCGGTGCGAACAGTTGCTACCATGAGAAAGTTCAGCCAGTAAGAGAAGATAAGATGTTTATAGCAGAGCAAAATAGTAAGTGCCGTGATACAGCAAAGCAAGGAGAAACTTCCATTTATAAACAAGGGGAAGTGTATGTGTTGAGAGCTTGGCGACCATTGATAGGAGAGCAACGAAAACCTACCATTGCATTTTCATCCAGTGGTAGGTTTCCGCTGCTTGTATCGCAGCTCATCATAACTCTTGCTACGGTAAGTGGCACATTTCATTTAAAATGAGTGGCGGCAATTAATATCTTTTCTTTTTGTAGGAGATCCAGTACGGGGCTGCAGGAACAAAATCCACCATAAATATCGTTTGGAAAAATTATGAGATGTGTTTGTTACCAAACCCAATACGTAAATTTTGTAGGTTTCTTGGGATTTTGACATCAATCATGAGTCTAGTATATACTCTTTCATGTAAATACAAATAATTATTGGAGAATGGTTATTTTGTCTGTTATATTCTGCCATGTAAAATACAGTTTTAGTATCTCGATTGTCTATAATAAATTTATAGTTTAGTATATAGTATAGAGTATATAGTATAGTATAGTTATAGAGTTTCCAAATTAGCATTTAAGACAATCAGACATAATTACAATTTGTTTAAAAAACATTTATGTTATTGTCTCAAAACACCTAATCTGATTGACTTAAAACCTAATGTGGAAACTTTATGAAGATAAAATATTAGTAGCAGTTTCGGCTCGTGCTTAGGTTGCAGAACTCCCAGAAAATGGAAAAGATCTCATAATATCTTAGGAATACACATTTTACTTTTAAAACATTCATATTGCAGCAATATCGATGTGTATGAAATCATTTTGAAACCAAAGAGAGTCCAACTAGCGCTCTCTCCGGTGTCTGGTGCCTGGCCAGGAATTGCACCACGCACTTGGCTATTGGCTGTATGAATTGATTTATCGATTTTACTTTTTGGCCTTTGAATTTAACACGGGAAACATACGGGCTTTTGGTTGGGAACGAGGCAACATGAACACTTCTGAAGTCTCTGATAATGTCTTTCTAATATTTGGGAAAACAAGTAAACATGATGCTCACTTCTGAGAACTATCCTTCCGCCGTGTCTGATACACAGTCACATATCTTGGTAAACTGTTGAAGGCTCCAGTAAAGATGTCATTAATGGTCACAAACCTCGTGGTGAATGAACACATCTTGCATGCTGCACTCAGCCCTTAGGGTACTATATTTATGTTACTAACAAGGGAATGCCGCGATGTGACATGTCGAAACATGCCCTAAATTTTTTTTATTGAATGCACATGCCTTTTTGATCTCATCATGTAAATTTTATGTGCTGATACACCAATAAGTCAATTAAAAACATATGCTTTCTCCGGTGTAAAAATGGTCAACCCTGCAAAGCCAGTGTTACCCAGCGCTCTCGCTTGTGATGACACCACCGCGACGGTGCACCGCTCGCCGCAAGTAGCGCACTCTGCTTCATGGGTCGTTTCCAGCGAGGGGCAGCTGGGGAGGCAGCTGCCCTCCTAGCAGCTAAAATAATACAACTAATAATACTAATAATATTAACTATATAGTCTAACTACTAATACAAGTTTTTTCCGAATTTTAGTTTTATCTGTTATCAATTTTTGTAAGAAATATTTCGTCGTGGTCAGCCTTGCCACAACCGCTTATCTTCCATCCCCTAGAACCCTTCCTCGTAATTTGTTCCGCGTCTGCTGTGAAATAGTTGATGTGCCTAATCACAACTGAAAGGCCGGTGCAAACTGGAAAATTGCGGTAAAGTTGTAAGTAATTTCTGAATTTCCGAAAGAGATAATTGATTTATCGACTCAAACATGTATGTTGCTATACACATTGTTAGAAAAATTAGTTCTTAAGTCATTTGTATTTCTTCTAGCTGCTATGTGGAACGCTGTTCATGTTTTACTGCTGGTAATTAGCTTATATGAAGAGCGCCGTGTTCCGCCTTCTCCTGATAATACTGTGGACGATTTCATGTGCGATCTGATAATTAAATTCTTTGACGCTCATTCTAACCATGGAGACATTAATTTGGAAATGTATGAAACTCTGGATATTCTGGGAAGTGAGACTGAAGAATGAGCAAAAGAAGAGTCAACAGGTCATATATATTAGTCATGAAATAGATGAGTCCGTGTGCAGTGATACGGATTACAAGCCTAAAATATATCTGATAGTAATGTTCCCCTCTGTGACAGAGAAAATGCTATGCAGCATTGGCTGAATGCTGAGGGTAAAAAACGTTTGAGTGGGCAAACTGTGCAAAAGAAATTCCGTTTCGTGAAATCGGAGCGTGAATTATATAGGTGGAAAACTTATGAACTCAGGCCACCAGAACTTACTTCGCCATGATTCGAGAAAGACAATAAATGATCGTCTTCTTAAACAATTTAATGATGATCGAGAGAAGAAATGTAGTGTCAGTGATAGAGATTTGCGCGAATGAGCATACAAATTGCCGATGAAATGAAAATAAAAGATATTAAATCTTGTTCAACCTGGATAAGTCGTTTCAAAGCATGAAATAAAATTACTAGTCGAAAGATTGTATCCTAAAGAAGACAGAGTAGAAAGAAATGAATGACACTATAAGTGAGTTTTTGGCCAATGTGAAGAAGAAACAATTTTATTTTCCTGAATCGTCCGTATACAATGCGGATCAGTCTGATTTTGAGAAGGAAATGCACGCGAAACGTACATTGTTCCATAGAGGGGAAAAACACACCGAGTCAATGACACAATCAATTAGCTCTCTATTATTCCTATACAATCATGCCTGTGATAAGTATGAATGGAGATCTTTTCTCATCTCTTTACATTTGTTTACAAGAACAACATGAACACCTAGGGCCTCAAGTAGAAGGAACAATGTTCAAGCAAGAAATTTAACCATCGATGCTTCAAAATCTGGAAAACTGGGAAACTAAACAATAACATGCCATTTTTCATACGCAATGCCTTTTTACCCCACTGCGAGGACAACTCTCTAATTTTGTTAGTTTGTGGTCTGGCCATAACAACGCTTTTGAATTCGAAGAGCAGATAGAGAAAAGTGTTGAATTTGTCAGAATTCCCCCTGGGACAACGAATTGTATTCGGCCATTAGACAAACTTGTTTTTTCGCCAGTGGAAGGCCCTGTTCAAGAAAATATTTGATAAAATAATCTCCGGCCAATCTATTCAGTTCCGAGTATTTCAGCGAGCCAGTGTCCTTAAGCTTCAGTATTGTGTTCATTATCAGTTTTCGTCTCCTATGTTTAGAAATTTAATAAAATATGCAGGGTACGCCGTACAATATTCAGAGCAGTGACCAGGACTATTTCTAACTCCCGCTGAATTCTGGTTATATATTGTTTTTTATGATTGGTGAATAGAATTATGGCAGAAATGTTCGTTTGTTAGATGTACATGGTGTACAAAACATTTGTGCTTTGAATACTCCATAAATTGTTCTAATTTTTGTGACCATTGTCTGGAATAAAACCATTCTGCACAATTTTTTTGTTTCATGTACTAATTGTTTATCATAGCAAAGAAAATTTAAAAACTGTACAGTTTGTTTCTTGTGAAATTAACTATTTTTTTGAATTGCACTCTAGAGCAACATTTACATTATTTTTGACAAAATTCTCTTGTTATAGGAAATTATGAGTAAACAGTATTAAATTCAGTAAGTACTACCTCAATTTATTTACAGGCATAAAGAATATTTTCAAGCACAAAATTGATTGGGTTTCAATTCAAAATATGAATTAATTTAATCTACATAAAATTAACATAGAAATTTATATAATTCTTCTATCAATAATAAATGTATTGTAGTTTCTTGTATAAGTTCTATTATCATAAACAAGTCATCATTTGTAGTACATGCAAAATAGCTTGTAATAGTTTGTATGTTTCTCGAAGATAAGATACAACATTTCTTGATGCCAATCAGCAATTAAATGATGACTGCCAAATTTTCGTGATATAGTAATTTAAAGTTAAAACACGTTGTGATTATTTCCAGTGTTTTAGATAACTAGAGTCACTGACGTCTTAAAAAATGCAATTCATGATGATTTACATAGAACAATATTGCATTCCCGTGAGAGATAAACTACTTAAAACATTGTAAGGGAAGAAATTAAAAACTGTATTTTTTCTGAACAAAGAACCAAAATGAGGTCATGATGTAAGTATGATTTACAAAACATCTCTTAAATCTCTTCTTTACATAATTACAATTAAATATGAAGCAGAGCCGTAGTTATACGAGATACATTTTACTCTCCCATACATACTCTCCCAGCGCTCCGCACGTTTAAACGTTATCGCTAGAGCCCGGAAGTTTGGCAAAATGCCTTTTTGTTATTATTACGATTTTAACACTTTTAACAATAGGAGTCACTTTAGGCAAAGCAAGGGAATCATTTAGAAAGATTTTAATTTTGCCTTTTGCTGCCTATTTGATGGTATTTTATTCTTTGCCTTCTTTTTCTGTCGCTTTTTGCTTTTGCTTATTTTTTTTTCTCTTTTACCAAGCACTGATTTCTATAGTATTGGGGCTATGTAAGCGTATCGTTTTCTGTCGGTCTGCAACCAGAACAATACGTGGTCATCGTCGTGTTTTGGCTCTTTCTCTGCAAGCGGAGGCATGGTATCGCATGGAAGCGCTGGAACTCGGCTCTAGGGTCAGATGGCGGTGTTGCTTGAGAAAGCGGAATGATACCCGCTAGGAACCTTCGATTTCTTTCACCGACACCCAGGCTCTCTTTTTGTCACGAGGGATTCGATCCCCACCACTAAAGCAGAGCGCCTGGAGTGTCCTATATGACATGCGATACGGCCTGGCTCGCAGCATACAGCATCTACCTTCTATACGGAACCATGAATTTCTGCATGTAACACCATTGGTTGACGTCTTAAAATGGCGCGTTGATTCAAATAAAATATATGCGGTCTAGGGGCCTACAGTTGACTTTGGTTTCCATTTAATACTGTTTTTTCTTCGATTTGCAAACCAAATCATTGTCTAATACAAATTTAAAATTTTTTTATTTGTCTACCATCGTAGACAGTATTGTTGGTAGGCCCTCAGTATTGTTGGTAGGCCTTAATAAATCTTTGGTGATATTGTATTAGGATGGATGTTAATGTCGTGTTACTTGTTTATTTTGTGGAAATGTTGTCCTTAGTATTGTATGAAGTTATTCGTAGATATTGTCAATGTGTTTCCTATGCATCATAATGATCTCACTCTTTTTTTGTCACTTAAATAATTGTCTATTGATGATGGCAAATTATTGAAAACTTCAGGCTTTCTAACTTTGTTTGAAATCTTCTGTTTTAAGAACATATTTCCATTTATCATTCTATTTAAGTTCATACAGAGAGTGGAAATGTTAGGAAACATTTTGCTGCAGCTCTGACTTTTCTGTTCTAAAATGTTTTCTACTTTGTATATTCCTTACATTTATATATGACATATAACATAAATTGAATGTTTTAGACCAAAAATGTGCATTGACAAGAAAGTGCCATATGTATGTATTGTACTTTAAAATATACAATTTGATACAATATTGCATCCCTGGTTTAAAAAGGTATTCTACAGGTTCCTAATTTCTTAAATATCCCATTTTTGTATTGAAGAATTGTCTATGGGTTTTTAATCATTATGGTTTTAACTAAATGACTTGATGAGTGTAAACTAAAAATGGAAATCTGTTATTAGCCCTGATAGCTTGTTTAGCATTATATATGGTGATTGGCAATGCAATAAAGACTTAAGAAATATAAGCATTTCAATGGCTCTCAGAATTACAAACTTACTTAGTTGTATAAAAGAAAACATTTAAACTATATTTTAAATACTTTTCTTCTTTTTTAATGTTTACCAAAATAACAAATTTAGGTCTTGCCCAAATTATTCTACACAAATACAAATTCAATACTATACAAAATCAATATTAATTACAATATCCAGTATAACAGAACAAAGTATATTGCTCAATGAAATTGATAAATATTACATTACACAAACTGAAACTTGAAAAATAAATTCTAAAATACAAAATTGACAGTTGTGGACTTGAAATCCATTGCCTCCAAAAAACGAATACATTAACATTTTTGAAAATCATTAAGGATACTTTAATAATGAAATGAACAAAAAAATATAATTAATAAAAAAATAATCTAAACCAATATGAGCATGTATAAAATATTGATATGCTCTAATGTTAATATTATTTTGATTTACATTTCAACTCCCAGATTCAATTAAAATTTAATAATTTAATAACTGAAATAATTTAATTTAATAGTTTAAAATTGAAAATAAATTAATTAAAATTGAAATTAAATTAATTAAATTAATTTAAAATTGAAATAATTAAATGTTATAATTGAAATAATTAAATGTTATAATTCGAAATAATTAAATGTTATAATTGGAAATAATTTAATTTAATAGTAATTGCTATTCTAATAATTAAATTTAATAAATAATGAAATTAAGTACAGAAATTTATAAATGTACCTCTCTGAATAACTGCATGTTAATGGCCTCCATGACTGGAGGAATGTACAAACATGATGGAAGAAAGTGTTATAATCTGAATGAAACTGTAAAACTTCACTCCCAATTATTTATTACCTTAATATAACGATCCTTCTCTTCTAGTAGCAACACTTCTATCTTAACTCAATGTCATGCTAGCTGACAGTCAGCATTCTTTTGACAAATCTTTTTTGTTTTCGTTTCTTGGAATTTTCATGAAGGAACTGTGATGACACACACATTTTTTTCTGAAAGAAAATGGCATTTAAACAGAATTTATATTGTCTCTGTTCAATTATAGGATAAATATTGATATGAATAAATATAAAGAATACAAAAACAGCACCTGGCACAAAGAATTGTTTCTAGAATGTGTTTGCGTATGTCTAAAATGAGAATAATTTTTTGAGATAACATCATTTCTAATAAACAGCCATAATTTACAGGTTGGATGATTGTTCCTTTCTTGCAGGTGCTATGTGCAATGGTTTTGCACAAAGGCACGAAAGTAATATACAGTCCTGTAGGCACTTTGTAATCACTGAACACAAGAAAAGAAACATACCTTGAAATATGGGTGGATTTAAAATCATCATCTCAAATTGCTGATAGATTATTTGAATTAACCTTTCCTTATGAAATCCACTCCAGATAATGACTGTTGTCTAGGTTATGTTTGGTCCTTACAAACAAACACATTTTGGTTTAGACTTTAAAAATTCCACTGGTTTGTGTGTTTCTTTGAAATTCTTTTCTTCCATGCTTCAATATCATTCATTGAAGAAATAGAACTTCTAATATAAACTACATTTTCTTGTGAAATTTCAACAATTTATCTCCCTGAAACTTATAATTGAAATTTATGAAGTATTGGCGAAAGAAACCAGAATTTGTTTTAGACTATAGTTCTGTACTACTAATCGAACATATATTATGAAATGAGAACCGTCAACTCAGGGGCTGACTTGTGTATTTTCTTAACCAACGCAAAGGGCCATTTTAAGACATCAACCAATGGCGAGCCCTCATATTCTATGGTTCCGTAAGGAAGGTATGATGCTAATATGTGCCTGGCCCAATGGCGATTACACGAGCTCAGTGAACGAAAGTACATCAGTAAGCTACTTGAGCCACTTGGAACATTCAAAAGCAGTGGCCATTTCACCTGCCTTGTTACTTCTGTAGGAATAATACTGTGGCGTTAAAACATCGTATTAATAATGCCAAAATTAAGCGCATGTTGTTGTAAGCTGTGCATCATATAAAGTGGAATCTGATGAAGATGTATTCTTCCATCGATGGTGCTATTCTGTTTTGCAAAATTAAAGGGAGAAAGCTGTCAACCTTAGTAAAAGAAGTACTTGGCTTCAGCATATGGTAAACAACAAAACATAAATCTGCAACTTAAGAAGAGTGGAAAAAATAAAATTACTTTATGGTGGACGCAACATCCAGTAGATGTTCCAGTTTTCTCCTCGATCTGCGCAAGGCATCTTATGGACGCTGTATCTTTTAGGAAATTGAAAACCAGACGTTTAGACACTTTAGACAATAAATATACGAAAGAAAATGGTCCCATCAGAATCTGCATGGAAACTCATCTGACTATCTGCTATGAAGAAACTTTAAATAGAATTCGTGAAGGTGATAAAACATTTGGATTTCCATTGATGAAACTACGGACGCTATCTAGTAACTGCCATTGGAACTATGGAACCGGACTTCTACCGTGAGTTCTCAACTTTTCTTCTTTACATCTGAAGAATTGAGGTGCCGAATGGTACAAACAACTGCTCTCAATTATTTAAGTGAAACTCTTACTACTTTTAGACCTGAAGGCATACGCCATGATAATGTTCTACTTCTTTCATCACTGACGCTGCCCTGCACATGAAGAAGGCAGCTGGTGAGCACTGAAAGTACTTCCCTGAATATGCTTCATGTGACGTGTTTAATCTACAGACTTCACAGGATTGCTGCAGATAAGATCTTGCATCCCATGCAGACAGCTGATTTCTGAATACAAACAGTGTTCTTGAAACTTCCTTCCCGTACCCGGATTCTTCCGACAAGAAGCGCCAGGACTAGCTCTTCCCACAGCCGATATTGACTAGATGGGGAACCTGATATCCGCTGGCTGCGCACATGCAAATCATCTGTGACAAAATCCGCGACGTATTTAAGGTTCTACCAGAAAATGAAGCTGCATCAGTACGTGAAGTGGCAGTTTTTGAGTAATGCAGAACTAAACAGTGAACTTGCGTTATCCTCGCACATTATGGAAAGCTGCTCAGATACCAAAATTCTGGCGGCGAACATCTTGTACCGCCATGAGCTCCTTCAAGAAACGTTAGAGAGTCGAATGCAGGTGCCGAATGAAAAGGTTTAGCTGATATCTGTAACTAAACCGTTCCAGCCTCAAAGAAATTACGATGCAGCTCCAGTTCTGCCTGAGGGGTTCACCTGAGACCATCCCACCTCGCCGTAAATCTGGGAATAGGACGACAGGCGCGTTCGCGCGTCTTGCGCTGAGTCGTGTCGAATCAGGGCTGTCCCCACTGAAAGTGGGACAGGAGGGGAAGCCTGGGTCCGGCGACAAGCAATGGCCTCAGCAGTACCCTGCCAGCCAGGGAATAAATGCCTTTTTTAGTGCCTATTTTCGTAAAAATAGGAGCCTTTTTGCCTGCCTATTTCAGCCGAAATAAATGCCTGAACTTACTGGCTCTATCGCATTTAGTAATTGCAGTCTGTGCTATACTTCTAGCTTATCAGTGGTAACCTAGGACGTGCACAGTGATAAGCCGCACCATGTCTGGGCTGCACATGGCCAAAATACTGCATTGCAGCATAGAAGGGCCAAGTAAATTAACTGTAAGTGTGAACGTTTCTCAGTACTGTGTAGTGAAATTAGTGTCGACTGTGTTGAAGTGATCTATCTCTCGCAATGGAAAATGCCAGTGACCACGAAGTGAGCATAGCAGAAACCGGCTCTCTGGTATTCGAAGCTCTGCATGAAACAATTTCTTGCGATATGAATGTGGAAGAACTCATCCACCTCCAGCAAACTCAACAGCAATACCTACTGCAACAGTAATTACCACAACAAAACAAAATGAATATACGTCCTTACCCCCGCATTCTCAACTATCGGAGCTCCCGTAACAACATCAACAACCTGCAACTAAAGACGTAAGCAACAATGAACCTAACAACTCCAGCTCTACAAAAAATGTAAGTACGTATCTACCTACTGAATTAGAAGAACGTATAAAGACTTAAAAGGCGCCACGATAGTGAACATGCAGGCTATGCCGTACCAGTGACCAACTAATTCAACTATAACATATAAATGTTAATATTATTCAACTAGCCTATTTTTAAGTTTTTACTTCTAAAGTGCCTGACTGTTATCAACTATATCAAATAGGACCGCCTGCGCCAAGTCCCGCCACGGAGCCTGGCGGGAAGGGCGCGGGCCGCGAACGAGCGTGTGGAGACTCGCCGCCACCCCGGTGGCGAGCCCAGCCGGCGAGCCGGGGGCCCCCAAGGGTATAAAGCGAGCCCTCAGAGAGTCGACAGTCCGGATCCAGTCAGGAGGGAACTGCAAGAGGAGCAACACGGGAGCGTTAGAGGCAGAGGCAGAGGCAGTGGCGGTGGACCGACTGGCCCTCTGTTATCTACGCCGCAGGAGACGGCGGACGCCCGGCCTAAGGGAAGGCGCGCGGGCCCGGAGCCTGGTACGGATCGACTCCAGCGTCCGAGACGGGACACCAGCAGGAAAGTACCAAAGAGAACGTTAACAAGAGAATTTGCCTTGTACATAAATGAGAAGGTAAAATAATGTTTTAAGCAATAGGTCTGTGACAGCACATATACTTGCACATTCTGTTAATTTTTAATTTTTAAGTGCCCATTTTCCTGCCTATCTTCGATCTTTTTAGAGCCTACATGTCCCAACTCTACTTATTACTAGTTTACTATTTAGTTTATGTTGTTTATGTTACTATTTTATGTTCATCTGCGCCAGTTGAACAACCGTTTTCCTTTGAGGGCTTCATATATTCGCCAAAGGGGTCTGAGGGATTTATTGTCTGATGATTTATTTGAAATCCTAGTCACTTTAAAACGAAATTACGCTTGAGACAGACATAAGTTATTGTTCAGAAATGTATGACTGTCAATAAGTAATTTATTGTAATTGACAATTACGATAAATCGTTGCAATAAAAGAGGTAATAATAAAAAATTACTGTATTTTGAGTTTTTGAAGTATTTTAAATGCTATGTATTTAGCTCTTCAAAACCTAATGCATTTTGAGTGTGTATTTAAACACTTATTTTGGAAATATTTTGGCAAAGTATTTAAATACTAAATTTAAAGTATATTCCCCAACAATGATAATCGTAAAACATGTATTTTATTTTTTGGTAGGTGAAATGCTTCATATATCGTTGAAATAGGTTTCAAACTTTTTTTCGTAGCACAGAAATAAACATGAAAGAAATGAACATGTATACTAAAATATCTTTAAGTTATATTTTTTCATATCACTTCCCGAATACGTTTATAATATTTAATTTACTGCACTTAAAATTTGTTGCACTCATATTTTGCGATGTTAAACAGACTTCCTTCTCATTTAAATTCAAACTTCGAGCCATCAGAATAAGATATTTTTATCTGAAGAATTTAAAATGAATGTGATTAGGTTTTTCGTTAAAATTGAGACTTACCTGTAAAAGGTTTAATTTTTCTTAGAATCTATTTATTTGTAAGCGTTCATTGATTAGATATCACAGTTTAGTTTTCTTCTTTATGGGGAGAAAATACTTGTGTTAATGTATGATATTTCATGATATATTTGTTAAACCGGAGAGAAACTAGAGGTGATACAGAATCGCACAGTCATTCTCGTAGTAAAGTGTTCTAATTTCCTGTTGTGGTCTTGGCTAAAGCCAGATCTTGCTCCATTCTCTCACTAGCTGCCATGAATCGTCCCGCAAAATGTTCGTGGACGGCCCAATGGCTGAGATCGCTAAGGCAGCAGTGTCGTAGTGATCTCGGACCGAAGGGGCGTGGGGTCGAGTCCCGCCTCTGGCATGGTTGTATTTGTGTTCGTTCTTTCACCCCTTATCATCGCCATTTCGTTTCATCTTCATGGTTACCATAACGTTAACTGCAATAGTGGTCGCTAGTGACCTAGATGTTGGTACGACCTTAACGTTTTTTAAAAAATTGACATTTTCTCAACTTTTTGGTTTACTGATAGTAAAACCCAAATATTACTTCAAGAATATTAAATAAAAGTAAAACATCAACCTAAATAGAAATTTTCATTGAAAAATTTGCAGCTGTTTTTAAGAAAATACCAATTAATCATTACTATGCATGCTAAGATTGAAATTCTTTTGCACAGGAATCTATTAAGGTTTTGGAAAACTTTATTTGAGGTCATTTGAAGCACATTCGCTCACACATGTAATAATGTATACAAATGAATGGAAATGTGCGTATTAACGGCGTGATAGATAACAAAGAAGATTTTGTCAGTATTTTCAAATGTGAAATGCGAAATGCCCTATTTTACGATAATCGATGAATTTCGAAAACGTTCATTTGAAATCATTTGAAGTCGGTAAAACCATCATTAAAATCGTTTGAAGCACATCCACTCACAATTTTAATAACGCATACAAATCGATGAAAATGCCCATATTAACGGATTGAGAGGTATTTAAAAAGATACATTTGTGTAATTTTTGAAAAAACAAATGAATACACCAAAATGAACTTTACGTCATATTAAACGGCGCAGATACAGTAACTATTAGAAAATTTTAAGAAAAAATTCGAAACCATTTTGGAGAAAATCGCGTTTGAGCGTTTCTGAAAATGCAGAATTTTGAGCTCATTTGTACAGAAAACGTTTGAGTTTCTGAGAAACGTTATGTGACATTATTTAAAGCACAAGTACTCGTAAATATAACAATGTGAAGAAATTGCCTTAAATGTAAATATTACCGACGTGAGAAACAAGTCAAAATAATTTAATATTTAAATTTGTTTAAAGAAACAGAAGAATAGAGCAATATGGCGTTTATGTCATGGTATGGATTGTTTGGCACTAACAATACCAAATATTTTAAAAATTAAGCCGTTTTTGAGAAAATCTTGTTTTTGTAATTTCTTAAAATTGCAAATATTGCATGCACTATTGCACGAAAACTATTAATATTTCCGAAACGATGTACTTGACCTTATTGAAAGATCTATTTATGCACAACAAATCTTCAAATTCTTCTAATTTCATTTGAAGGAAAAATGTCTGTCTTTAATTTTGTAATTGTAGGAAGACTTCGCAAAAATTTAAACTTTGGCAATTTTTGAAAATTCAGAGTTAACGATAAAAATCAGATCTATGCCACCTTAATAAATTTATTTTGCTCTATTCTTACAAGAAATCTAAAGAAAAATATGGAACCGTTTTTGAGAAAATGTTGAAAATGTCCGGGGGGCTTCATGTAAAGAACCCCCAAATTGTGAAGAATGTTTCTCAAAATTTCAAAGCTTGAACTAGAGCCAGATGGACATAGGTTTCTTCAATTTAAAAAAGATCGTAGTTTAGTTTGGTTTAGGCGCTAGTAGTGTTTACAGACGGACGGCAGACGGACGGACGTTTTGCTTCCAATTGATTTTTCGGCATCAAGGACCCACAAAACAGGGGTTCTGGCTACACCACGTGTTAGAGGATTTTTTTCTCTTAATTTATCAACTAGTTTAATGCACTTTTGTACCACCTGAGCCCGGCAAATGAATTTTTCCGCCGAAAATCCGCAGTTTTTTCGCGCACCATTACATAATTTTCTCTACACAACGTATATTACTCCATATATAAAAATGGAGTGTCACAATGTAAGGTACATATTTATTTGTATTATTTCTCCTGCAAAGTAAGCTGGATTATATTATATTTGCACAAAAGCATCATGTTATTGCATAAAATTCTCCTGAATTATATCAGGGAAGATTTATTTTGGGAATGAAATATTGTGAATTTTAGTTTCATATTTTAGACTTTTTTGGTCATAAATGCTTTTTTTAAAAGTCTATTTCAAATTTTTTGGCCATAAAATCCTCTCCCTATTTATTACTAATATTTACATGGCATAGTATTTAACGCATAGTCAACTCATATTTCTATCTGGAAGACAAAGGGAGTGAGATCAAGTGAAAAAATGTTGTGGTAGAATCAGTATGCAAATTAGAAATGTACCTACATTTTCTGATTTTAACTTGCATTGGCAAAAAGTGCTGTGGTTAGTTATACCTGCGTCTGGTCACTGGGTAAAAATCGACCGTCAATGATTGCTGTTGGTCACCACCATTGTGAGCTGTCGTTGTTCAAGCGTGCCAATGATTCACTGAAGGCTGAGTGGTTGATTACGTGAGCCACGGCGTGATAGACGGATTTTAAATGGTCGTTTTTCTAAAACCTGGAGATTCAGGTTGTGGATGTGAGAGAACAATGAATAGGCTTTCTAAGAAATTAATGCTAAAGGAAAATAGTTAATCAAGATAATGATTTTTACTTTCTCGTGCGTAATCTATATGGAGTAATACAAGTAGAATAAAATTATGTAATGGTACGAAAAATCAGTTTCGAAATTTCAATGAAAAAAACCTGTTGGAATTGGTTTTTCAAAATTTTCGTCTTTATGGACAATTATTGGACAATTATGCAGAAAACATATGATGCAGGATCTTTTGTAGTAGATGCTGATGCGTTCATTTCGGATTGATTTATTTTGTCATTACATAGGTAAAATTAAGAATTTGGATCACTACTATTAAATTATTTTTACTTTCTCGTGTTTTTATTTGACTTCTTGCTTCAGGAGAACAATATTAAATTATATAAATAAATTATCATTTAATGTTATTTTACAAAACTTGTTTTAGAATACATTCCAGTCTACGTTAATTTCTTCTAACTTCTCTGCAGTATCTACCACCTTCCCACATCTCCGGTTTTTATTTCCGTGCTCACATAATGGGTGTCCACAGATTATGGGTGTTTTGTAATATGCAAGGGCAATTAATTCTATGAGAATATGGAGACTGCCATTAAAGATCTTTAGCGTACGCAAAAGAAAAGAATAATGGAAGAACGGAAAACGTTTTTTCAGACACCTTGAGAAAATTCTTGCGAATATGGAATTACTGCTTAACCAGAGTACCATTACCCAATTATCCTATAATTATCTTAACCTGTGCTGGCTCGTGCGTGCCCTAATAAGAGATATGTCTGCGTTAGAAATAGAAAATGCAAACTAAGGATTGAAGTATTATTATTATTATTATTATTATTATTATTATTATTATTATTATTATTATTATTATTATTATTATTATTCTCATACATTGTTTTTCTCAGTATTCGTCGGATTTTTATTTGACATTTGTGTTTAAGCACAACTAAAAGAGACACAGCGCCAATTAATGTTTGCCTGCAATTTAAGAATTTTCGCACAATCCTGCATGCGCTTAAGATGATAGATTTTGCATACATTTCCGAAACGCAAGCATTTGGCACGGAATAAGTTTCAGATTTTTATGGTTGTTATTTGGTATTGCTCCTGTGCACGAAATGACCAGAAGAACAATATGAAGTTTTTGGAGATGCCATAGTGCCTTGACTTCTGTTGCTGTAGCTGGTCGAGGACCAGCTATGTCAATCAGTTACCCTTTTTTTGCCATTTGTCTACGAAAGTTATGTCTAGTCTGTTATGATGAATGGTTATGATGAAAACGATATGCCCTCGACGATTCGAAACGGAAGAATGGTTCTCTTTGCGGACGATGCGAACACCCATTGCAATAAAGAAACCGTAAATAGTACAATATCAGATGTTTCAAATTGGTTCCGAAACAAATTAATAGTAAAATCGAAAAGAAAATGGTCAGAGAAACCATTCTGCGCTCCCATTGAAATGAACGGTACCATTGATCGATGTTAAGGCAACAAAAATTTAGATCTCTCAATTCAGTCAAACCTTAAATGGAACGTCCATTTAAATGAATTGAACACAAAATTAAGTTCATTATGCTACGCGTTCAGAATTCTTGCAAATTCAGTCAGCCTCCATACTGCTCGTTGTGTATACCTCGCGAATGTTCATTCCCGCCTGAGATGTGGCATAATATTCTGGGGAAATACATCTTATAGCTCCCAGACTTTTAGATTACAAAAACGAATTGTACGAATAATACCCAAATCCCACCACGTGATCCATAACTCTTCATTAATCAATTCAGGATATTTACCATTACCGCCCTGGTTGATTAACGAATCAGTGGTGTTTGGTCAAAATGATGCGCTTAAGAGCGGGAATATATTTTCAGAAAAATGCCGATGTCTATTACTATAACACTACTTGATATCATATCTATCAGGTGACAGCACTGCCAGCCTATTACAAAAATTCACAACATGAACATTATTTTACAACACTTGCTGATGACATAAACGATTAAATTGATATAGAAAGTTTAAATCCCAAGTGAACTCGTTTCTGTGCATAACTGTTTCTATACAATTAGAGACTATACTGAGCATCACAAAGAAAATAACATTAATTTTAACAGTGATACTTCATGCATTATTTACCTGTATAAATATGTATAAACAACCTGTAACAAGTATTGTACTGCAGCCTTCAGGTCAATAACCCCCATCTCGATCAGGTTTTTCGTCCAGTTTCCCTGATCCATTGAGCAAATGCGGAGATGGCCCCTAGTGTTGCTTCTGGACATAAATGTAACTTCATTATCTTTGCACGTCTTCTAGAATTCATTGGGACATACAGCACTAAATTAATGTTTCAATGTTGTTGGGTGGAGCATAAAGTATTATTCTTGATTTGAAGGAGACTGTGATAAAAGTCCAAAATTTATTGCTTATTTATCCTTGAAAATAGATTTTATTACATGAGAGCTTTTTTTTTAATTTTCAAAGTTTAAGTAGTATATGACTTAGGTGTAGGATCACTGAATTTTGAAAATGTGCACAGAATTCACTTCTCCCCATAGCGCGTCATACGCAGTTTCAACTGTTTTTTGACGTAAAATAAATAAATAAATAAATGGTTTTTCTCTGTAACTCTGTCAAAGTGCAACTTATAGTTTGAATTTTCAAGTATAGGATCGGGAATGTAATATGGACAGGCCATTTCTTGTAGTTTGGATTTGACCACCAGTTTCTGGTGAATAATATTTGCAACGTCATTGTGTATATAGGTGTAATCTGTATGGACCGTTAATTTGCATCGTGATATGATTTTGTCATCTATTGTTTGTTTGAGGATATGTTTTCTGTAACTTTTAGTGTTGATCACTTGATCCTGTGTGGCGACCATGAACACTTTTGTTTCGCCAAATAGATCATCATATTATATTGTTTGAGGCTTTTGAGTCTACATGAGGTTGTTTGACATCATTTGCATGACGTCCATGGAATTCCTTTCTTGATCACATGCCTATTTTGCAGTTATTGTCCTATTGTCTATTTTGCAGTAACCCGCGGAGAAATGTCCTGCTTTTCGTTCTTAAGGTTGAGAGGGGTTAACTTAGTATCTGCGTGCACTATTGCAGCATGTAGTTCTGAGGTTGCCTGTTTCTTCTTATAAAAGTTGCTTAATGAATGGATTTGTTTGTAGCACAAGTTCTTTAGCTCTCGTAGTCCTCTTTATCCCTCATTTCATGGGAGTGTCACTCGTTCTGGTGCGCTATTTGGATGTTGATGTCTGAATTTTGTCAAAATTGTGCGATTAAGTCTCTGGATGTCTTCGAGGTCTGTGACGCTCCTCGGTATAATTCCAAATGAAGATGTATATACTGGCACTGCAAATGTGTTGATTGCTTTTCTCGTGTTATTGCCTGTTAATTTGGTTTTCAGGAGTGTAGTTATTCTTGATTTGTACAGTTTTGTTAGATTGTGTGATTGCCTTGTTGTCTGTAATTGATGCCTGATCGAATCCTAAATACTTGTATATTTCTTCATCGTTCATTGCGTTTATTCTGGACGTTTGAACACTGAGTGCATTTTCTGTAACTTTCTGTTTTGTCTACGTGAAGAGTCCAATTTGTCAATGCCAAACTCATGGATGCTGCCTCTGTAAAAGCTCGTGTTATTTCGCGAGACATTGTAAAGCTGTTCGTCTGTTGAACTGTGTTCAATGTAATCTATACATCACATCTGATATGCGCTGTATAGCTTTCTGTTATTACGGAATTTTGAACTGATAGTGAGTATTAAGTTCTGTTTGTCGAAGACATGATGGGAGTGGGAGTGAGTATCGAGAAAGATGAACTCTGGTGTTGGTTATATACAAATGGTCGGTCATGCACGTCTTGGCGTAGCACAATCATCAACAGAGGCTACGCAGCCCAGCACTCAGTCGGTCGTCGCCATGAGGAGGGTGGGGGAAGGGTGGCAGGCAGCGGCGGCGGCGAAGGCAGATAGGCTGGCGATGGGTCGCTCGGTTCGGCACGGCGTCGATTCCCGCCTCGGTCAACCCGAAGGCAACCGTAGAGTGGGAAACGAAACATCACCAGGCTGGCCCGGTCTTATACCGCCGGCCAACCATCTCCGGCGCACAGCGGGGCGGCGTTGCCTGTTGGTGGGCACCTACAGGGGTGCGGGGGTGGCGAACGGTCGGCCTGGACATCTGGTCGCCAGACCAGCGCGGTCCGAGCGGAGGGCGGGCGGTGAAGGGCGCAAGCCGGCGTCGCCTCACCACATGTTGACAGGAGGTTTAGAGCCAGACAAAACAACAATGGACTTAAGGAGTCTCTTTGGAAAATTCCAAGGAGATTCCCTGCTTAATTCTGATGTATTTTGTTGTGATTGTTAACTCTTGCTATCTTAAGGACAATGTTGTTCTCCAATGAGCCATGATCTGTTCCAGAAAGTTAATTCATTAATTTTGTATATGCGGAGAACTTCAATAACCCAACTGTGAGGAACGCTATCAAATACTTTCTTTTAGTCAATGTATGCCAGGTACAAGTTTCTATTGTTTTTATGTGCTTATTGGAGAATGGTTGAATCTGTTAGTTCTCTACATTCTTTATGTAATTGTCTGTAACCTTTCTGTTGTTCTGTCATTATTTATTTGTTCTCCATATACTCTTGGATTTTACTTGTAATGCAAGAAGTCTATATTTGTACATTGTAAAGGCATTTGGGCGGTATTGAGATGGGTTCTAGTTCTACTTTAGTTTCATGTACGAAATACCTTCGTTAGAGCCATAGCAAAGCATCCGGGCTGTTAATGACTTAAGTGTAAAACTGGACCAACTTATGGTGAAGCAATGTAAACTGATTGTACCAGCCCCTGGCTCAGAACACGTTCAAAATTTAGAACGTGTTCTGAGCCAGGTCTTTTCAGTTGTGGGTTTTCGCAATTACACCGTTGACGTCTTTTCTGTGATCTCTTAATATAATATTCTGAACCTAATTTTTTCTTCCTTAATCCAGTGTGCCTCACTATTGTGATGACCAGTTTCTGACAAAATGTCGGACAAATTTTTGTTCCTTTTTTAAAAAATTCATTTTTTGGGGGACTTTCTTTCTGATAAAATTTTCTTTCTGATTTCTGATAGACCACTTTTTCTTTCTGATAAAACATTGAATTTTGTTTGTTACGTTCTGTTGTTTGTTTGTATCTGCTTGTGATTTGCTGCAAGTTTCTATTTCAATTCATTTAAATGTTCAGCTATTAAATTTGTAACAATGGTGTTATCTCCCTCGTTCTTATGTTTTCTGGATTCGTGTTTTCTGATCTTTGCAAGTGTTTTCTTAATTTTCTTGGCTAATTTCTTGTTGTTTGGTTGGTTCAAACATTGCGTTACTGGGTCTATTTATTGTCTGAGATATTGGATTCAATTTTCGAGTCTTTTCTGCGATGTCGGCGCAGTACTTTTTTTGATTGACTTCCCTTTTTGACTTTCAGACTGAACCTTTAATTTAAAACCATCATGCCATCAAACCATCAGGCCAACACAAGTGGCCTCTTACTGACCCTACATTAGGTCTCTAAGCATTATCTTTATTGTAGACCCTACGCCCAATGCATCTTGGCCGATAAACTTTCCGCCTTTTGCCAATCAAAGTTTTCTTTTCAAATTTCCTTATTAGTTCTCGCTCAGCAGCGGTCACGAGCAGACGTGCTCGGCAGCTCCGCTAGTTATCTGAACGCTCGCGCTTATCGCAAGCTCCGACTGCCCCGGCCGCTACTGGAGCCGGTCTGGGCTCAGAAAGAAGTGCATTGACTTGTGAACAGTGGTGAATCAAGAATACTTTCTAATTGTTATCGCTCAAAATTACTGGTAAGGGCACTTACTAGTGAACAGTGGTGTAACAAGAACTATTGCAAATCAATATCGGCCAAATATAGTGAAGTGAATAATGTTTACCATGTCCCCTTCGGGGGACTGATCACCAAATCAGCAGAAATACTAAATAATCAAAAAGCAGTTAAATAGGTACTAATAGCAGTATGGACGGATCAACAACAGAATTCAGTTACTTATCACAGAACCTCCAGCAACAGCACCAAGCGTTACATCAAGAACATCAACTACTAAAACAACATTTAAAGAACTAGTGCAACAACAACATTTATAATTCCAACAACAGCAACATCTGCATGCAAAAGAGATCCCAGCGATCGTGTCAAAAAGCTACG
>CAXIVR010000003.1:66729620-66824651 GCA_964035755.1 Teleogryllus oceanicus | reverse complement strand
CTGCTCTTCCTCTGAACGATACCATCACGCAATTGCGGGAGTGGCTCATGAAATCGGGAATTGAATTTGCGGAGCAACTGAACCACTTTCGCGTAATCCCTTTCGATGACTTGCTGCGGTTCGTTAAACTCGATTAAATTTTTTAAATGAACCAGTAGTCACATCACATCAACTCAACCTAACTAACTTTCTCATGATTTTCTGTAATACTTCAATACTGAAATTGGCGCTTTAAACGAGCAGGAAGTTCGATGTTACTCCGCTACAGAGTGCGGGGAGTGTGAAATACGGAACGCAATATATTTGTCGTAATTTGAAGTCTCACTTTGGCGACCCCTGAAAATTTTTTAATTCAATTTTTTCTATTTTCAAATGTTAATTGTTTCAATTATTTGTTTATAATGTAATTATCAACGAACATCTACGAAATATAGCTATGTTTTTTTGGGGGTAAATCATATTGCTAAATCGTTGGAAATACGTATTTAATAACATTGATAAAAGTTCACAAAACAAATAAGTATACTGAAGAATTTTAAAAATTGTATGTGTAGATGTATTTCTTATCTTTTAACACTAAACATGTGCGGATTTTTCCCATTGTGCAAATTATTCCCAAACGCCCTCTTACCTGGTGGTTTATTCCGTGTAAGAAGTGTATAAGAGGTAGCTCGTGGGTCGTCCCAGGCAACGCTACGACCTCTCAAACGTAAAGCGCTCGACGGCCCCAAGCAGCTGCTCTGAAAGGCGGTCCAATGAAGGCAACGAGGCGAGGGCGTGACGCGACCAACTCCGCCCACTTCGGGACTTCATCCACTTTCCGGGACAAAACTTCCAGGGCCGGCTGTTATAATCGGTAGTTTTCCGTGGGCTGTCCGATCAACACCAGGCGAATGCCGGAATAGTTCTAAAAAAACGGGCCACGGACCGCGCGATCTGTTCTTCCTCTTCCTTGTCCATCCTCTCCCTTACACACACTTACACAACATGCACTACACTCTACATATTCCGGGAGACCGGTCGGGAACTTCGAGCTAGTCCCGGCTGGGCGGCCCGCTGGTGGAGAGTCCTGGTTAGGAAACCCCCCAGCCGGCGGTAGGTCGGCGCCGGATTCGCCATCCAGCGGGAGAAGATCACCGCCATCACCCCGAGAAGAAAACAAGCACTAAATTTAAAGGGTCTAATGACCCCAACAGTTGACGCGCCGGAAACACGAAAAAACAATCAACCTAACAAACGGACCGCTCGCAATCTTTCCTTCTTCTTCCTTGTCCTATCCTATCCTTTACAGACACACTGACATGCACTACACTTCCACACATGACCAGTCGGGGCATGGACTGGCTGGCTGGGGCGGTGCCCCGCTGGTGAAGATACAGAAAGAGAAACTCCGCTAAGCTGACATGTAAGTCTGCCCGGATCTCACGTTCGCGTACTGGTTTAATGACCGTAGTAGCTGATGCGCGAGGAAACATCAATCAATCAATCAACTTACTTTCCACCCGTCCCACTGTATACTCCCACCTTACTTCGATTTTTATGTTGGTCGATGACAATGGTCATTGCTACATCTCCTGCCCTATAAAAGGAATATTTGTAATTAATTCGCAACGTCCTTTCAACGGTTGGCCCCAGAATGCGTTTCCACTGTTAAAAGATTAATTTGATAATGCAGGAGATATAACAATGACCTAATGCCATCGGCCGCTTTAAAAAGTCAAAGTGTACTCGCCTACTTGACGCACCAATCATTTACTCACTCTTTCGAACTTTGTCCTTCGCAGTATAGTTTCCCGAACAGTTTACATTTATTTCCCTTTTCTATATCTTTTTTCCCCAGTTCTCCGCTTGAATCCACCCGTCTGGTCATTCGTTTGCCCATCCACTCGCTCGTACGATCATTTCCCACTAATTTATCTGTCGACGACCCTCTCTCCCGAGTCTGTTTTGTCCGTTTTTTGAAAGTACCATCTCTCCGATCTGCAACGTTCGTTTAGTTTCGCATTTCTTGCTTTCTCGGAGCTTCAGCATGCTGCCTCTCTACGCTGCCTCGTCAGTCCTGCGTTCCAACCGCTATCCCCTCCCTTTCCCTCACCCCTTTCGCAAAACCTCTCTCTCTCTCCCTCTCTCCCTTCCTCTACTTTTCTCTCCCCCCTCTACTTTTCTCTCCCCCCCCTCTCCCTCCTCTCCCCTCTCTGTCCCTCCCCTTCTCTCTCACCCTCTCTCTCTCCTCTCTTTCCCTTTTTCTCTGGGCACATACGCCGCTACCTCCCTCCGCCCGCCCTGAGCTGTAAATCGAGCATAGATTTACAGGACGGAGTGAGGGGCGGGAATTGCCCACTTTTACTTTCTCCAATGAATGGACTTCTGATGCACAATTATTTACATCGACATGGAGGATTTAACGTGAAACCAACCTCGTGAATCGTATCTCGTGAATGCCGTTGGTACGTAAGTGCACGTGCTTTTTTCCTAACAAGGCTTCTGGACAACGAATTGCTGTTTCGTTTCCATCCGCATTATTTCCTTATACTATTTTTATCTCGTTTTTAATATTCAGAGGAAGAAAAAAATTGATGGAAATAAAGAATATCAAATATATCAATATGATAGATCAAACAATCCCTATACAGAATTTGGAGTAACTGCAGAGGTTGTTGGGTGTGATTCCACTACGGTTAAACCAATTCGTGACCAATCGAGATATATGAGGTGTCATTCGAGGCGTCTCGTCTCCTGATGGGGACCTGATAATTTGTCTTCGGATGCGGCCAGATGATTCAAAGAAATTTTAAAACCGTGCTTTTGCATGTTTAGCGCTGCCATCTTAGTGGGTTTATGGAGAATTAAACCAAAACCACTAAATATATCTCTGTAGATGGCGTTTATTAAACCTCGTACCGGTGGTTATTTTCAGTCCATGGCACCATAATTTTCTTCCATGAGGTTGGCACCCTGCAAATCGAGTGGAATTTGTTGTGAATTGTTTATATATATTCGCCTTCAGAACACAAATCAGACTGAGTTTGTAGAGTTTTAAAATCTTAAAAAGAGGGGACAAAAATATGGATGTTTAAAACTAGGGAAATCCAACAGTTGTAGAAGCTTTTGCGCCAGAATTTTCCGAACTCATTGAGAATGAGCTTATAGGCTAATGAGCTTAATGAGCTTAATGAGCATCGAAAAGAGATAGAGAACAATGCAAAAAAACAGCTTACAGGTGATCATTTATGTTCATATTAGGAAACAAAACGTAAAAATATAGCTGAGCTAAATTGTAACTATTCGCATTATTCCCCAAGTAATTTTTATGCATTATAATTTTGAAATTAAAAAATTACTAGTTCATAGCCCGAGTGGATAATACACAAGGTAATTGCCTGTTGGAATTTTTAACGGAAGTATAACAGTAACAGCTAGTACGATTCTTTGGGAAGTTCAATGCTAGATACTGTAAGAACATTTGAACAAAGATAGATATGAAAAATGGAAGTATGAAAGAAATTTTCAAATATGAAAATACTTTTGAAAAAGTTTAAAGCAATTGTGGAATTCTGATTCTTAATATCTATCTTAATATCTTAATAAATCTTAATAAAGCTGAAAATGTTGAGAAGATGACAGTTTACAGGGCGCGACGCCTTATTCAACTGGTGTTGTAATGGGTTAAATATAAAACGTGTCTCGTTTGAACATTGATGCAATTTAATATTTCATTTAAACTATCTCCCCAGCATAAACTACTATCACTTATTTCTAAACAATGTTACTCACATACTATTAACAATATTCCTAAAAGCATGCCTTTCCTCCTGCAGTTTTTCGGAAATCGCATAATTTTTACTTGTTAATCTGAATAGTGCTATCACATATTGTTATCTAAATAAATCACTTTTGGCCACAGAGCGGATCTAAAGCTGATACGGATTCGAAAGAAAGTCCAAATAATGTTTAATTGTTTTATATTTAGTTTAATTTGGTAAGTTTATAATGTTTAATTTGGTTTAAGCTGGGATCCATCACTCATGGTAAAAATTATCATCTGTGAATGTTTCGTACTGGAAGATTAGTATACATATTACAAAAAAAACATTACTTTGTCATTAAACATGTCTTGAAAGATAAAAAGGGTGTGTTATATCATATATGAAATGAGGTAATAGATACGTGAAGCGAGTCCACGTCGCAAACGAAGATGGGATTTATATACTGAAGAATACGACTTCTACGAGTTGCATGACGTGATGCCCGCATTTACTCTGTCTTTCTGTTGTTCAAGAGACACAACGACCTCCTGGCACGCAGCCACAACGCTGTACCCCGCGTTCATTCACATGGCGGCTTCCTAGCGATGACCGCCATTCAGGTGGAAGGGCTTTCAAAAATAGTTATGAACTTTGATCTACATTCATCAGGACGCACGAGGGACATTGGTACTATGTGTTTTGCTTACTTCAGCACTGCGTTATAGAGTGTTGCAATAACGTATATATTCTTATGGTCCAAAAGGTATAAAGACGACAAATTAGATACTTCCTTAAGTTTCATAAATTTCTTAGTAAATGCTGTTTTGAAATCAAATGAAGTTTGTTTGGCCTACGTTGTTCACATCCGTAAATAATTAGAAAACAACGTTCTAGTTGGTGAGAAAAAAGGAACTGTGTGAAATATTTCAATTAATTTACACATAAATGAAGTACATTTCACTTTCTCGCCTCACTAAATACTTACATAACAAAGAAGTAGTGTGCTACAACAGCACATGTGCAGTTGTATACTTTCTCGCATTATTTCTGAATTTGCAATTTTCGAAAAGTTAGTCCAATTGAAATGAGACCTCCGCCAATCGTTTAATTTTTTCTTTGTTCTATCCTAAAAAAATAAAATAAAAAAAAAAGAATAAAATAAAATAAAAAAAAATTTCTAGCAGTTCTCCAGAATTTTTTATAAATTGTATTAAATTAAAGTATAAATAATACAAAAACAACTGTTTATTTAAACAACCATATACCTATCATCTGCTGAAATATCAAATGATTGGGGTATGCAAAATTTTAAATCCCCTCGACAATAATTTTTTGAAGTGAAAATGAACGTCAATGAAAACAGAAAAGTGGTTTTTTTCAAAACGAACTTTGGTTGATATGCCGTTATTACTCTGAGCACCTCATTTTGTTTAAAGAAAAATATTTGTAAATTTGGTAGATTTAAAATTTTTAAAGTTCGAAAATAGGTAATGTTTTGAATAAATAATTTTATATGTAATGTTCGAATAATAATAATTGCCAGAAATGAGACTAACATCAATTTTTTAAAGATACGAAGGGAAACATTAAAGAGAACATTTGGAACCGTTTTTGTGAAAAAAGTTTCAGAAAAATTAAAAATCGCCTATATTTCAGGAAAAAGTACGCTAAAACAAACTCATATTTTCGAAAAAATTGTATGACCTTATTTAAAAACCAGCCTTTAAAGAATAGATTTCATTAAGGAAAAGTTCTTCCATATCTTCAATGTTGAACAGTAGGCAGAATCCGAAAAAGCGGGAGAACATTTCATCGAGAATGATACTCGCCCCTTTTCCCCCTTAATTGTCTTTGTAGGACAAAATGTAATCACAAAATTTGGAGCCTTTTTTTACGAAAATGTTTTTGAGATTTTTTTGAAAGGTATACCTAAAAATCAAAATATCCGTTTCAAACTGAGAGAGCCTTGATTTCATTTAAATGTTATTCTTTTCGTAGAATTTTTATCTATATTATACTATCTATATTATGTGGTTGTGATCTTCCCCGCTGAATGGCGTGATCGGACCTACGGCCCTTAGCGAGGTTTTCCTAAACCAGGTACCCCCACCAGCGGGCACTGCCCAGCCGGGAAACCTTCCGACCGGTCTCCCGGCATGTGTCCCCAGTGCATGTTAGTGTGTGTGTAAGGAGAGGAAGGGAAAGGGAAGGTAGGAAGGTCAGCGCAGGGCGGGCCCGGTCTGTTTGGGAGGGTACTACTCCGATTCCGTGGTGAGAGAGACGCTGGGAGGTCACAAACGGCAAGTGGGGGGGACTGAGGAGGAGGGCAGGGAGGGGGATTGAGGATAAGGGGGGTGGAGAGAGAGAGAAAGGTGGGGTGGGGTGGGGCTGTGGGGTGATGCGGAGGGGTACGGGTGATGGGGCGGTGGCCGATGAGAAATGGTCTGGGTGAGAAGGGCGGTGGGGATACGGGGTTGGAGAGGAGGTGCGGGCGAGAAGGGGAGGCTGGAGAGGAACAGCGGAGGGAAGAGGGGTGATGAAAGGAGGGGGGGTGGTAGGTGGAGCGAAGCGTAGGAATCTCACGCACACATTAGGGGGAGGCTGTAGGCGCCATCGCCGACGATTAATCGCGTGGCGACTGAAAATCTGGGCCTCGCCCCGGACTGCGCCCCCCGTTATCCACATTTCGTCGCCCCTGCCCCGCGCCCCACCGCTCCCACAGCGCCTGGGGTTCCAGGTTTGGCGGCTGCTCGGCGACCGCCCACTCGCTCTCTGTGTAATGCAACCGGCCGTTAACCTCATGGAAAAGACCCTTGCAATTATCAACATAGCTAAAACGTATCAGGCGTTCCCCGGGTTTTCTTCATTTCAGTCCTTGAGAATGAAGGGATAGATCAATTTTATGTAATCCACGGTGTTTAAGATTATTATTTTAACGTTATTGGTTCAAATTTTTAATGAAATACTATAATTTTGTTTCATTTTATTTTAAAACGATTGCTATTAAATGAGTTTTTAAAAATCTTTGCATCACTACTGACATCTAGCGAATAAATTAGGTACCAGCTTTGGCAGCACAACTAGGCTCTGAAATATATTTGAAACCACGTGTTTCAAGCGAGAGGCGAAAAATGGTCGCGGTGCATATACGAACATCTTAAATCATTAAATAATTATTTATTTTCCGCATTTGGGTTGTTTTATATTCCCAAAAATTTGAAGGACACTGTGACAATCCCGAAAGGGTCTGTAAAAATTAATTTTTATTCTTACGTTATTTTGTGTGGTATCGATGTTGGTAAACGTCGTAGAATTCATTTTTGTTAGTATAGATTTTGATTTTTCACATAAGCCTAAGCCTTCGAAAACATTAGTCATCCCAAAATCTTCCGTGTGGGCAGTTGCATACGCTTCGATTAAATTGAAAAGTGATGAACGCGTTACAACTTGAGGTTATACTTATGTTTTTAAACAATTCAATAATGACTCTATTTCTAAATTAGATAAGAGTGGGTTATACGCTTAATTTCAAGGACTTCAATTGAGCATACACGAGACAGATTGCGAAAATTATCCCAGAGAATTGTGAAAGTTTCAGAGAAGGAAGATTACATCAGAATAACTCCACTCCGCCTCCATTTCTTTGAAAATAATCATACTTTCGAACCCTACAAAAAATTTTAAATGTTTACATCTTGAAAAGAAGGCAAACTTTAAATATATTGTAAAATCCCGAAATTTAAAAATGACAAAAAACCATCTATCTCTGTCTTAACGACCAAACCAATGTAAAAATTGCTCTTTTTTAAATATGCTCTTCTACCCCCATTCCCCTCTCCACCATTCCTGCCAAAGGGCCTATAAAACCCCGAAAATTTAAATGAGGTAAAATACCTCCAAAAATTAAAATATCCGTTTGAAATCGTAAGCGTCGATTTACTTTAAAACCGATTGCCGAATAAAAAATTTGGGAAAACAGAACTGAACGAGTTAGGCGCCAGCTTTGAATACGACAGGACGGACGGACGATTTGCCTTCAGTCGATTTTTCAGTATCAAGAACCCACAAAATATGGACGCTGAGTACAACTAGTTAGAGGAAGTAATATACGTGTATTGGAACGAGATTTATCCTTTTCTTCCTTTTGGGCCCCGGGTAATAAGGTTTGTTAGACAGAAAACTAGTAGAAACGGTTCTTTCTAGCGTGCAGGAGCTAAAGTTGAATTTGTAGTACTAGTGCTAAAAGTTTGATGATGCGTGTTTGATAAATAGAGCCTGACGTTTGGCAAAATGCCTTTTGTTACTGTTACTATTTTACGACTTTTAACAATAGGAATCCCTTTTAAATTTTACTTCTGGTGTTGATTTAGTGATTTTTATTTTGCCTTTTTTCCCATTTTATCTTCTGATGCCTGTTTTCGCCTTTTGTCTAATTTTTCGCATTTTTCTGCCTTTTACGTCATTATTTCCTTTTTTCCTGGCACCTATCTCGATCGAACTGTATACGTGCATGTCTGGACAACAAGGCATGGACGTGTTTTGTCTTTTTTGGGAAGAGACTGTGTTAAAAATCTAAATGATAAAGAGAAATGTTACAGTTAGATTTTTGATTTTTTTATTAATGCCGACAGGCCTTGTTTACTCACGAGGAATCCCATTCTACTTTTGAGTATGGCTTCCTATCCCTTTGAGAACAGAGCTCTTTGTAAGATATATCTTTCTCAGTACTGGGGATTTCACTGTTGAAGAACGGGAAATATAATGATTCACTGATGCCATTTCAAGTTTCAAAAAAAGTCCACTGTATAATTTTGAAGAAAGAACGTCACAAGTGAATCCATTTCCTAGCTCCAGGCCAGATAGAATATGGAGTCAATATTACAAAGAAAATATCGTTAAAATAATTATGGGGTTAAAATAAAAAAGTGAATCATTTTAATTTTTATTTTTACAATTCATTTTAAATGTTATATTTATTTGTTTATATGCCTTTTCACCCTAATTTAGCTACAGTAAATTCCCTTTTTTAAAGCTTACAGCAAAACCCTCACTATACTAATTCAACGAACCAAATAATCGGAGTTCTGTTATAAAAATTCGTGTTATCCGTATTATAAATGTCCGATTACCTTAGTCCCTTGCCGGGACCCAAGTTTGTTCCTCACGGGGAAATTCTGGCGAGTATGTGCTAACGAGGGTTTTTTGTACTTCATCTGACCCATGAAGTATTACTGACATGAATGTCATTAAGGAATTGTGTACGGGAAATTAAAAGAAAGTCAAGGCTGTCTAAAAATAGTGTTGACACATGGTAAAAGTGATTGATTTTTTTTGTAGGGTTGTGCCACTCCTCGTGTCATAACGTGTCCTACTCGCAAATAACTTTTTCCACACGTATCGTAAATAACACTTGTCGAAATGCGCCGTTTTCCGCCACATAATTACAATACTTTCTCTTCATACGGAAGGCGACCAGAAAGTAAAAACTACGAAGGAAGACCTACTCCAAATCTTATCTTTCTCCAAATCTTTCAGAAAATCATAACATGAGACTAAACAAACTTAATTTGAAAAATTACGCGACAGAATGAGCTTGTGTATGAATGGTGTGAAGGCCCGAACCTAATGGTAGTTATAAATCAAGGTCAGATGTAGATTCCTGGCCACCGTTCTGGCAGTTTGTTGGCTTAATCAGAGAAAAAGGAGAGTTTTGCTGCTTCTGTTGTGAACTATAGTTGAATGTTCTATCCATTTAATAAAGAAACGTACATCTATAATTTAATGGTTATTAATGACATTCATGAACTAGAATTAGTAGGGAAAGTTGTTATAATTGAAGATCTCAGCGTAAATAATGAAAATCTACAAAATGAGGTTTTTTCACTTTTTGCGTGTAAACATGTGCATTCATGTTTACCTTTCTTATGGTCTAAGTAGTTCATGTATATTCTAAGACAGGTTTGTCAGGGCGCAAGGTAACAAGCTTACTAGAGTTCGTGGGCACTACGCCCAGAAAAATTGGCGCAGATTTAAAAGTAAGGGTTGACAAATTCCTCCGAAGTGGCGGTACTGGAGCGTTACTGGATACCTGACCATGACAGTTACTTGACAGTTATTGTTAAGAATTTAGCTATATTAATTCTCATTTTCTGTTTAAAGGAAGAAATGATCCATTGAAGTGAAATAATACGTCAGTTCGATTTCAAATTCTCAATTGAGAGTAAAATTTAAAAAAATTAAATCAAAGAATCTTGATTTTGAACCTTTCTACGTTCAGGTTATAAGGTTTTAGACATGTATTGTTGCCTCTTCAAAGCGCCCCCTCCGTAAACGAGAATTGTTAATTGTAGAGATGTGTTAATTAATTTCACCTTATTTCTAAGCACAATAAATAACTGAATGATTTAATAACACAACAGAAAGCGAAAACAGGAAAGGACTCACTATTCAAACATATTCCTGTCACTTAGTATAGATGTTTATATAGGAGAATTTAAAAGAAAATAAACTCAGAGTAATTAGTAGTAAAGACTTGTATAAACGTTATGCAATTCTTCGGTTATTTGATAGAAAATCTGTCAATCATATTTCGTATGAAGTCACTATTCACTGTTTCGTGCCGCTGCAGCTTTGCGCATGTACACCTTTCGGAATTCTAGGGGAATGAGTGCGAGTCAGGGAAGTTGCATGGCCATTGGAGCGTCGGGCTCCCAGGCGGGCAGCAGCTCGTACGGGCGTGGCTTGACGTGCCTGTTCTAAGAGATAAAGCACAAAATATTTTTAATTCTATAACAAACCGCATGTATCTGCAGTAAGTAACAACTCTCATTTCCGAAGGACAAGGCTCCAAGATTAACGCTTCACGGACAGCACTTGTGCACAGCATTTTTGAATTGTATTGACCCTAAATGCAGAGTTACAGTTGTTATTTTACAAGATTTTAAATCATATGTCCAATAATGCAAGATCAAACCTGTAATATATTATTAGGAAAAGGTGCATATTTGTAAATAGTTAAGTGTGTTTGAGTTTTGTTGTAAATGTATTACATTTCAGTGTTATTGATTTAGAATCTTGCGACCAATGATGCAAGTTCCAGCCCGTGATTTCTGAGTTCGAATTGTAAATAATTAATGTATTTGATTCTAGTGTGTTATAAATAAGTATTGTATTTCAGTTATTGAAGGGAAGAAACCAAGACAGAATGAATGTTTATTTTAAATATAGAGAAAAGTCAGGTTTAATAAACATCCCAGCTTGTAATTTTTTCATTGCTAGACGTTTAGCTGCATCACGGCCACCTTCAGTGAGAGTGGTGTACCTTAGTAAGTACTAAAGGTGGCCGTGCTGCGTATTTGTAATTTGTATGTTTTTAAACGTGTTCTTTGTGTTTTTCTTTGTTAATAATTGAATCTGGTACAACAAGTATAATAGAAATATTCATGTTGTTTGAAAATTCATAAGTTGTTTGATTTCTAAAATAAGGACTCCAATCCCTAGAAGCTACTAAATTCTAAAGGAACCTTCTAGAATTTGAGAATTCATCAAACTATTTTAATGAACAGATGTTATTGAAAAACGCTGGCAATTATTGCCAATGCGTCACTGAAAATAAATCGTTGGTGAGCGTTATGAGGACAGTTACAATACGCATTTTGTTTGGAAAATGTGAAGCCTTTCTTGAGAAAATGTCATTTGATCGTTTTTAAATTGGCAATTTTGAACCAGTAATGAGGCTGCATTACAATATTGTCTCTATACTATGGTAAGTGGTAAGAAAGAAAGTAAAAGATGAATTGACAATCTATATCTAACTTGCTAAATATTTTCAGAAGTAATTAAATTGTTCAGGTAAAAGTAAAGTTAGACACATTTAGTGTATAGAACAGAAATTTCTATTCGTGAAAAAATAGAGTGAAAACTTTACTCGGTGGAGACCATTTATACGTAAGGAGAATTAATTGTCTGGTTACAATAATATTTACTCCACAAATTAAGAACGTGCAAAGACAAGAATTATTTGTATAAATACAGGAGATATTAATACTCAGTCTGAAATGTAAACATCAGTTTGAAACACTCCAACAGCACCATACTTTATATTTACGAACGAATATACATTTCCTTTTCTAGAACAGAATAGGAGAAACATAGTGTCAAAGATGTAGGTATAGAAAGGAGTTTTCAAGATTTACGACATTCCGCTGTTTTCATCTGAGGATATAAAACAGAATATTCAAACTGTGTTTAATTCTCAAACATATCACTAAAGAATGAAGATCAAGTCCAGATGTGATTACAAAGGCAAAATGAGAAATAAATTAACCTGCACTGATGATAGATTGATTTCGTTCTAGGCACGTTTCTAGGCACGCAACTTCTATTGTCATTAGACACGCAAGAGTAGCGCATTGCATCTCGGTAGAACATTGTTTCTCCCAATGAAGTACTCGTAATAACTTCTGCGGAGCCTTTGCAGGTGTAATTACCTGAGGCCCCCAAAACAATGATTTTGGTCTAACTGAACACAAAGTCCGTAGAGCGCAATTTTAATTTTGTGATATATATTGTAACCTTTCACATTTTTCTTCATGGATACTATACCAGATGTGTGACCGCTCTCTACTATGGAATAAAAAAAAGGAGCGGGTCACTCCAATAACTAATGTTATATCCAAAATTTAGGAAGTCCTACAGGAGTGGGTCCGTCTTTATCTTGTTTTAAGATATTAAATAAAACAAGCAAGTTAACTTTTAACTTAAAGAACGTTTGATATATTCTATCAAATTTCTGTGGTACAATTCTGTTACTAATCTACATATTACCTATAAATTCAAGTAACTTGCAGTATGGCTCAGCAAATTCCTAAAATATTAATTGACTGCAGATATACCTTTTCTATTTACAAAAATGCTTTCAATGACCCAATATCATCTTACAGTTTTACATTAATACAACGAAAAACTTTTATACAATTCACAAAAACAAAAAAAAATTACATCACAAACACTGCTGAAAGAAAAAGTCATATGGACGATATACCCTTTTTCATATACCTATCACATAAACTAATACAATGAATGAGGTCCCTTAAGCGGTTACACTATCGCACAATTTATTAACCTCTTTATCATTTAATTAACTCAATTTAAATTATGTATTGCAAAAAAAGAATATTCATTACAAGAACAAATAAAATGGTTAAACAAAAAATCGAAAGGAATAAATTTTACATCTTTTCGTATGAATAATTGATCTGAATTTCTCGCATGATATAGAAATATTGATAAGTTATGCTTAATAGCTGTGGTATAAACGTCTAACTATCTCCGTCTGGGCGTGAGGTGAAATCTATATTCTAATGCATGATTTATCCGCCTTCCAACTGTCCTTTCAAAAGGGATTTTGTTAAAGTTTTGAAATTTTGTCTTTTTAACTCACGACGTCGCTGCGAAGACACTTTCTTGCCACTCCAGAAGACGGCGATGGTCCGGCTGCGTCCAAGGTCGAATTAACCTCTCGCGTCGTGAAGTACTTTTCTTCGTCGGTTTGCTGCTCGCCGATCTCGCAAAGCAACACAGCCCGACGGCGGTCTCCAACAAATATACGCCACTCACTACTTAGAATGTCCAAGCGAAAGACAACGCAAGACAGTACTGGTCCGTTGCGTGCGAAGGTTCATAGCAAAGAAAAGAAACTGATCCGTTCGAAGGTTCGCGGTAAAGAGAGAAACTGGTCTGTACTCGTTCGAAGGTTCGCAGCAGAGAGCGAATTTTTCCTTGCAGTGCTGATCGCGCCGTCTGAAATTCTTCAAAGCGGTTACTGATTGGATGTTGAATTTCCGCACTTGAGTGCGTTCAGAACTTTTACTCAGAATATAGAATGTCTTTTCTTTCTGGCGCACCTCCTTGGAGTTCAGCGGTACTATTACTGCTTTAGGTCTTCGTTTACCATTATCGCGCGCTGTTTGAACGATGTAACTGACTTATGAGCGGTTACAATATATATATATATATATATATATATATATATATATTGTGACGTACCGGGTAGGCCGGCTTGTCCGCAGTAAATTTATTTGTAAGGGACAGGTGTTCTTTCTCGTGAATGGGCTCGGGGTTATTAATCAAACACCACTGTTTCGTGAACAAAGTAACTGAACTATTTATTAATTCTATACAATCACTAATGATACAATATCTATGGTGGTCTTTACCCTTTTCTTTTATATCACCCAGAATCACTGTTAGTCTCTCGATCTTATATCGACCGAAGAAATATTTACCGTTACTTCTTCCCCTACGAGCGTCGGCGGCTTCGGGGACCCTCGGGTTGTACTCCTCTGCACGCAAATTCTTTGATTTGTGGTACTCTGATATCAGCTATCACTCTGGCAATATGTCCGATCGACTATTGATGGTTATCAGCACAAATTGTCCGTCAATTAATCTTTCTGCACTCGTTCGTTCGCGATACTTTTTTGCTTTTCGACCGCGGAGCAGCTCCAGATACGTCCTTCCTCGCCGGCGGCCAGCCAGACACTGCCTCCTCGCGGCGTCGTTCCCACGCTCTGGGCCAACCGACCACCCTTCGCCGCTCGTAACCGTTTTTCTTGGCTAGCGAGTGCCCTCTTGCAACCGTTCTGCCGTGTTCTTGCTTGATGCCTCGCCGTTTCTTTGGAGGAAACGCGGTGCGTTCATTACCCCTCTCCCTTTTTTGTGGATTTTTCTCCGTAAATTCAATGACTTAATGGTCTATTCTTGTCCATTGCCTTCTCTTGTTGGGCAAGGTCTTAAATTGTAAAAATTATAATGTCCCACCACTTCTCTGTTATCGTTGACTAGTTTAGCCACGTTTGGGTTTGTTATCTGTTCAATGATGTACGGTCCCTCACATAATGGAAAAAAATTTGCGTATAACCTTAGTTTAGGGTTAGAAACTTTGGGGACACGCAACAATACTGTCTGCCCTCGTGAAACTCATATGTTTTCTTCTTTAACTTTGCCTTCCTGTCCTTACCCGCTTGCATTAAGTTCTGACGTATCTGTTCCGGTGTCTTCGGTGGTCCTTCCTGAGTGACTTCTCTCTCCAGAGCGTAGTATGTGAGGCGGTTTCCTTGGAAATGTGCTTCCAGGGCGTCATGCCAATACTGTCATGAGGAATTTGATTCAGCCAGCGATTGATATCCGGTATTAACTCATTCCACTTCCCATGATTCTCATTACAATATGTTCTAAATAGTCTGGATAATTCTTTCATTATCCGTTCTGACGGATTTGATTGAGGGTGTCTCACAGTAGAATGAATCGGTATCGCCCCCATGCCCTGTATGCCCTCTATCCACCTTTCACTGGTGAACATCGTTCCGTGGTCAGATAATATCTGTTTGAACGTCCCGCACATTGAATAAATCTTTTCACGAGTTTCAAGCAATTATTTGAGTTAATTTTGTTCACTGGATATACTTGCACGAACTTCGAGAAGACATCCATGATTACAAAAATGTATTTATTCCCGTTCGTCGTTCGAGGCAAAGGTCTGTATGCATCCAACGCAGCCAACTCGTTTTTCTCTTTTGGTATAATGTGATGCATCGGCCCGTCATATTTGCGGTTGGGGTATTTAGCTTGAGACACGTAATGCATGAGCTTACTGTCTCCTAATTTGCCTCATTCCTTCCAATAGCATAAAGCTTGTATTGTTTGAATGTCTTCTTGGCACCGAAATGTGCCAACGACGTGTGCACGAATTCAATTAATTCACCAGTGCAATTTCGTGGAACCCAAATCCTCCATGTGTCTGGATTCTCTTCGGTCTTGATCAGTACTGCTTCTTGTACTACTTTCCAGCGGTGTTGATTTCTTCTAAGTGCCGCTACGTCCACGGCCTGCCTTCAGTTCAGGCCGGAATGTACAAACCGGCAACACTGTAAACGCCACACGCTTCAGTCCGATGGAGCGCGGAACTCCGAGAACCGGTAATACAAATTTCGTGAAAGTGCAAATTTTCTACCTACTAAACTAAAAAAAATCTTATTTTCGGTTTTTATCTAGTACAATGAAAAATTTTGTATTCTAGCAAAAACATTATGCGACCACAGAGAACTTAAAAAAATTCTGATACTTTCTTTCTCAAACCTTAGTTGAATGAATTTCAACTCTTTCTTCAACCCTGCGGCTTGCAATATTACCAAACACGATAGAACTAGTATAAATTATTTTAGTAAATAATAATGCAAATCAATTTCAGAAAAAAACACAAAAAATTGCATATTACACTCCTTCACATAGCATTATAATTAAATTTCTTACACTATTCTTTTAAAAACTATTCAACCTTCTCTACAGACCTAAATGTATGTACCCTCGCTTGCACAAAATGGGCGATGTCCTGGGCGAACTTTACCAGAGTTTCCGACCCTGCCCCGCCTTGCAGGAATCAGGCCTCAATCCGCTTTAAGCGCTGCATTTCAGGGAGGCGGGACTATTCATCTTGAACATTACAAAATGGCGGTGATGGCAGAGTTACTCTTCATAAGTAAATATTTGAATATGAATATTAGAGTAACCAACAGTTTTACATAAATTTTTGTATATACATTTAATTCATAAATAAGGCATGCAATTTCCCAGTAAAGCATATTTTAAAACTGTTATAAAACGGGTTTTGCAAAAATAACACTGGACAACGACTAATATTAAGCTCCATGTCTACATTTCGTCGTTTATTATTGTAATATTTAATATAAATGCAAATAATTTGCATTGTAATGCATTATCTAACCTAGTTATTTTATTAGTAAAATTAATAACTTAAGAAATACGTTTTAGAGTCAGTTTCTAAAACGTCTCGAGATAGCAGCTTTCAGTTGTGAAAAACTTCATCATCAATTTCTCAGATATTGATTGAAATTTACTATACGGTCGCGAACATTAATATTGTAATAAAATGGATTTTGATATGTAAATACTAAATAAACTTAAAGTATTTAAAGTTCATTTAGTCACAATAAGAAAGTTTTCTTCTGCAGACATTATGATTAGTAAAGTGCGGCTGTAAGCAAATGAATGATTTTGATCTTTTGTTTTGGGGATCTAATTAATTACCTCTTCAAATCTAACGTTTAAATTGATTGCATTTTACATGAGTTCTTTACCACCAAATATTAAAAATCATATGTGATACCTAGTCTTTGAGGATTTTTGCGTGAGAATCAAAAACGACATATGACTCTTATATAACATTTTAATATCTTAATGTTTGCAAAGGTAGAAACACCAGCTTTCGTCTATTGTGTGAACATTGGAGGAACACACACACACACACACACACACACACACATACACACACACATACACACACACTCATATCAATATATTACTTACATGTAATTTTATGTATGATTTTAATCAACATAATGAAATTAATATATTTATATTATTATACTTAAGTATATTTTTTACATTACGATATTTTTATTTTCGAGAGACAGGCAATGCACGCACAAAGTTTTTTACACGTCATCGGAATGTACACCACTTCTTCTAGATAAGCAGACCTATACCAAACACTGTTTTTGCTAATCCATTAGAATCACTAGAGATTCTCTGTCATAAATTATTTCAAAAATTGTAATTGTTAATAATGTTTCCAAAAATTTGTCAAACTGGAAATCTGTGTCACGATAATCGTTAGAAATGAATAAGGATCCTCTTCTGCAAATATTGTTGCAAAATAAAATTTTCTCTATTTTCATACATTTTTACATTTCATACAAAATTGCCAATTTATTGGATATGTGTTCACTAACGCATCTTCAGTAATATTGCACTGCATATTCATAATTTTTAATGAATTGTTAATAAATGTATAAACAAAATAAGCAATTATTTTTTTTATTTGGGAAAAATTTCATTTAAGTTATCAATATTTATAAAGTAATTTAATTAAAAGTACTATAATATGAATTAAGGTTGAATTTTAAAAAACTATAACTACAATATTTATTATTGTTGAAGCACGTATACTATATTACAATGTAACGTTTTAAAATGTACTGCCCGATGATTGATAGTTTGTGTTCGTATATAGTATATCTCACGCAGAGACGATTTTACAAAGAAAATCTAAATAATAACGAAATAACCTCAAATTTATAATTCATTGGCATTTGGTCGCACACTTCAGTGACCACTTTAATGCAAGGTCGGGAAGAAGGAGAAATCTGCACTGGGTTCGTAACCAAATCTTCAGGGTCACCATTGCGTTCCTTTACTTAAGTCTTAGGATTCCGAAAGTGATACTAGATATTTCAACATTAACTTGAGAATACATGTTGCATACCATGAGAGAGAAATGATGAACAATTGTCTGGGTTTAAAAAAAATCTGCCTTTGGAATGCTGCATCAAGTCCTGCAGCTGTTGTAATTACATTTCTGTCATTCGTCGATAGCTGCCAGACACTTTCCAGTGAATTATATTTATCGCCGCTAAACGAAAATTTCCAGGTTAAAGAGACCCGCATATGTTATTGGTGGGATCGAAAATAGATTTAGTGTGGAATTGACATTATTCATTGGTGCAACATACAAAGAAATATGAATTTACTATTTGTGCTAGTTTCTCTTTTCACTTCAGTCCGTCAATTTTTCGAAAACATAATTCAATTTTTTTTACCTAAATACAATATTTACTTTTCGACCTGTAGTTCGGAAGAATAGTTATTCCCATTGAAAAAGCGATCATACTGGAAATAAATGGACAACGTTTACAAATATCATAAATACCAAAATAGAGTAATATCAAATCTTGTGATCTAAAGACTCCTCTAGAAAATAATCAAATTTTCTTTGTTTTCATTAATCTTTTCAAATAGAACGTAACTTTGGTTTTGGTTTGGTATTCAGCAAGATCTTAACAGATCTTGCCCCGCATCTGTGCCAGCACACATAAAAACAAAACTTCTTCATCGGTATCTTCCACTTCGGGTTTAAGGTAATTATTATTAATTCTTAAGCGAGTATTTTACAATTCTAATGACCGTTTCGCAATCTACACACCAATGTTTTTATTTAAATCAGGCATCATCCTCTATTCTTGTGCCCTTCATTGTCAAAATCCATGACATCCTTACAAGATTTCCTTGCTTTCCTCGTTTTCTTCTTTCGAAGGGATTCACTCAAGATATTTTGATATTCTGTAGCATGCATTCTGCAGCATACCATTAGGTTGTTTAGTTCTACATTTTTCGACCACTTGTCTCTCAATCATTATTATCTGTCTAATCTCTTCGTTTAGTATTCTATCAAACAGTATACTGACAACATCGTCTCCAAAAATTCATTTTCATAGCATTTAACCGAGAGTTTATTGCATCCTTTTTAATTCTAATTTCCGATTCATACGTAACACAGCTCTCCACCATTGTCTTGTATATTGTCTCTTAGTTTTCTTTCGAAATGTTTGTTCTATAAAATATTATGAAGTCTACCACTAATAATTGGCCTTCCTAGCTTATTTTTTTAATAAAGTCAATATTATTAGGTCCCCCTGTCTAATATTCACTCGATAATTTAAATTCCTTTCCTGCTGAAATATACACCTATTTCTGTTCTAGATCATATCGATTTCCCTACAACCATGTCTTGACTTTATTATTTATTTTGAGTCTCCATTTTTTATGTTTTTATTAATTTCTGGATTAAATGTTACAGATACAAAAAAATATTAGTACCTACCTATTTTCAAGTAGTACGCTGACTCCAAAAAAGCGGGGAAATGTATGAATTCAAAGGTTTTGCAGCCGTTCTCAGTCTTAAACATTATCCGCAACATTTTTTTAGTTATTTGGATTATGCACTAATCAAACCTTTCAGCATTTTGTTTACCAGTAAAAACATGACTTATTGGGTGTCTCTAAAATAATGCCAAGTATTTCAACGTCAAGTTAAGGGAGTAAAGAACTGTATTTCTGATGAAATAATATTATATAAATAAAGATCTTCATCTTCATCTTCATTTACTAGTTTACCACTAGTTCATTATGAGAGAGAAATGAATATTTTCTAGGATGAAGAGAGGCACGTGACCACAGGAGTCTTTTATTTTGGATCCATGATTTGGGATGGTTTAGTAAAATAGTTTTAGCATACTCTTGAATGAATGATTGAAGAATATTTAATAATGGACTTGTTTATTAATCAATATCATTACAACAGTAAACAGCCTTTCAGAATGTTAGCAAATGGGTATGATAAACATATTTACTTCAACTAATAATCGAATATTTGTTATATAAATACATGGTTTTAAAAATAAGAATTATTTTTTCCAACTTCATCACTAACTTATTCCTTAAAATTTATCTGCGTGACGCATGTTAACAAACACTTCATATTACATTCTCGTATACTTACGTATGTACAGAGTAATATGCGTAGTACATAGAAAGATGTTATATAATCTGCGCGAAAAACTGCGCATTTTCTGCGAAAAAATCATTGCCGCGTTCTGGTGACGAAAAACTGAATCAAAAATTGCTAAATTAAGAAAAAGTCTCTAACACGCGGTGTAGCCATGAATTCAGTTTTGTGGATCCGTGTTCTTAAAAAACCAATTGGAAGCAAAACGTCCGTCATCCGTCTGATACAACTCTAGCGCCTAAACCATGCATACGATTTTTCCAAATTGAAGAAACCCTGTCGTTTCGCCTGAGCTGAAGCTATGCGATTTGAAAAACATTCATTGTTAATTTTTGGGGACTATTTCTAGCCTTCCGGACATTTTAAATTTTTTCAAAAACGGCTCAAGTGTTTCTATGGGATTTCTTGCCAGAACTGTTTACTCTATAGTAAAATAACTTATAAAAGGTAGAATATGTCCAATTTTTCGATTAACCGAATTTTGAAAAATCGCTAAAATTTGAATATTTGCGGCGTCTTACTACAGCTAAAATTAAAGATAGAGATTTTGCTTCAAATGAAATGTGTTGCTTATAATTAGATCTTTTAATAAGGTAATGCAATTTTTTTAAGTTTTTAGTTGATTTCGCACAATATGGCGTGCAATATTTGCAATTTTAAAAATTTACATAAACAAGATTTTCTCAAAACAGCTCAAATTTTTTCTTTAAATTTTTGGTTGAGGGTAATGCCAAATTCAGCATATCCATTGACATAAACGAGATATTGCTCTATTCTATTGTTTTAAAAATTACACAAATGAAATTTTTGAAATACCTCACGCTGTTAATATGAGCATTTGAATAGATTTGTATAGATTATTTAACTTGTGAGTAGAGTGCTTCAAATGACTAGAGGAAGTTTTTCAAAACTCAATAGATTCCTGTGAAAGAGCTATTTTAGACCGAAAGTTGAGAAAATGTAAAAAAATGTATTTTGTGCGGCGATAGATGTCAGCTGGCAAGAGAACGGCAAGAACCTTATGTGAGCTGGCAAGAACCTTAAAACCAGTCCACACATAGGAAATTATAAACATTTGCTACGAGAAAGTCTATCCCATTCTGTAGCACCTCTAGTTCTTCATATTTTGGTAGTAGCGAAGTGTAAGCATTTCTTAATTTTTAAAAGCAAGAAAAATTTCAATAGAAAACTTGACCAAAAGTGAGACACAAATAAATAAAGTTAATTACAAAGGACGTAATACTCGTATTAGGGATTGGGAAGGAAACGAACGTACCAATGTAAAAACCAAAAACGGCCTATGAACAGGAAAATATGGAGTAGTGAATGATCTGGTAAACGACCAGTAATCGAAAGTACATCAAGTATGCGGTTTTGTAATGAGTATCTTCTTGCAAAGAAAGGAATGTTTAGAACATTCTCGACATCGTTATTAGGAATTTATTTTCATTGCTCGTCAGAAGTAAAAATCCGCTGATATCATTGCAGGATTTGAACACGCATTCCTCTATTGTGAAGCCACGCACCTAAGCGATTGCGCTACCAACACAGTCGTACGTAAACATTTCCGTGAACTTACTCAATTAAAGAATCTTACGAATTTTGTCTTCTAAACTCATTGCTTTCCATACTTCTGCAATTTAAAATATTAAATAAATTACCTCTAAGAGACAGTAAGAAAGCAAAGAAATCTATGGCACTATAAAATAGTTAATTCTACTTAAGAATGTTTCAGTTCAGTACTATGTAATTTTTGCAGGCGCTTCCGGTTCTAGCCTGACGCTTAACCCTTATCGCCTCTGCCCAAGGTGGGATTATTAGACGTGATAACGTTGGGCTGCAGACAAGTTTCGACACGGCCCGACATTCAAAATTCATTTGCAAAATAATTACTAGAATCTAAGAAACATTTATTGACTTCCAAGAAAAATCACATATCGTACATAGTTATTATCTTTTTGTTCATCTATCACATTTATATAAAATAAACTCTTATTTTCTCGTGTTATTAGTAATGTTTTCTTAATATATAACAAATGCTACTTATTACCAATTCATTCGTTTTGAAAACTCTCAAACGACAATCGTAAATCATACCTTAAATTATTGAAGAAGAAGTATTAATTAAAATCTCACACATTTGTCAAAATAAAAGTTGCATGAACAGGCCAGGACGTAAACTCGAGTCTTCCAGTTCTTCAAACAAGCACTGAACTACATGACGTCACTCCCCGCAGTCACTTATACAATGTTTACATATTAGAAGGTGTTGACGGAAGTGACTTGTTAAGGTTTTGCTAGCTGAAAATGGGGATGTTGCTTGCAACAGAAAAGAAACAGTAAAAAATGCGATTTCATAAAATCAGTTTGAAACGTTTTAATAGTAAGAAAGAAAAACGGTTTCATTGCAGTTTTGCATTTCAAACAATTCTTTAAAATTGTAAATATTGCTTACTTTGCTGAAAAATGCCATCATTTCAGAAAGCCTACATGATTGTTATGCAAGAACGAATTATGGACAACAAATTTCATTTGAAAGACAAATCTGTTTTCAATTTTGTAGTTGTAGGAAGACGCCCCAAAATGTTCAAACTTTAAAATTTTCGAAAATTCAAGTTAACCATGAAAATTGGAACTATGTCATCCTTCTAAGTGTATTTTATCCTATTCTTACCAAGAAAATTCAGGCCGTTTTGAAAATTTTGAGAAAATGTCCGAAAGGCTTCATGTAAAGTACCCCAAATTTCCAAAGATTTTCAAAATTCCAAGCTTCAACTACAGCCAGAAGAAGCAGGTTTCTTCAATTTGAAGGATCGTACGTATGGTTTAGACCTTTAGTAGTAATCACAGACCGGATGGTGGACGTTTGGATAAAACCCTTTTCGACTCCAAAACGTGTATTACCGTTTAATCGCGAAATCGATTTTCCGCTGTATTACATAACTTTCTCTATACTACGTATACGCACGGAGTATACTAAATATATACGTCACATACGAATATACTACTTATACTACGTATATTCGTGCGTATATGAAAGTAAAACGAGAAGTACAAGTTTTGTTTGTGCTGAGGTCAACAATTATCATAGTTAAAATCCATCTAAACGTATTACAGCAGTTCCAAGGTGAGATACAAAAAACAGTACTGAGAATTTTCTGCGTACTGATTGTCATTTCAAAATTATGAGTTTATTTTTACATAAATGATTCATATTGCAAAATATGAATGTATTTATCTAATCAGAAAAAACGAGTAATTTGTCACAATCTGGGCACGACGTTGTGTAAAGCGGTGACAAATATCAAATGCAAATGGGGAATACACAGGCCCAAGAACCCAACTGTAAAACGCATTTTTTTCAGAGCTCAGTGGTCAGAGCAACTGGTCATCAAATCGAACGATGGGTTTGATTCCTGTCAGAGAATTACATCTCTTTAGTACTCAACATTAAATACGGTTATCAGGTCACAATATGGATATCACTAACGAACGGGATAAACATTTCCTCATATTTCATTTCCCATAAAAAGTAGCAAATTTGTGACAAACTTTTTTGAAGTGAATGCAAAATGTATGTCAAAACGTTCACTATCTTAATTCAGAAACGAGGATTGAGTTAAATTCTTACTAACTAATTATAAATAAATGCACATTTGTATAAATATTTGTAATAAAGCGGGATCAAACTAATTACACATTATATAGTATAAAGTTGCAAAAGATCTTATAAGCAATAAATAAATACGTATTTTCCGCTAAACATTTATTCTTATCTTTAATTCTCAGACTTAGGTAAAACAGAACGCGGAACAGAAGAAAAAAGGCATCGCGCAGAACTCGATCCTCAATGCCTCGATTTAAAACCCGGTGTCAAACGATTTCAGCTACAGAGAGAGTTATTGGTCTTTCAGTAATCTGCAAGCCTTAATGTATCTACGAATACAAAATATTTGTTCTGTAATTTCTCCATTTTCTCTGAGAGTAACATTTAAGACGTAATAGAAATCATATTCTCTAAACATATTCGTTCTCAAGCAGTACAATTTCAGGAAAATGCAATATTAGTGCAACTGATGTTTTAACAATACATGATATTATATTTGTTATCGAACTCCGTTATCATATTTATGAATTTTATAATAAATTTAATATTTCAGATTTAAAAAGAACGACTTTATCAAGACATTTTGAGATCCGAAATTCCTTACCTCCTTGTTTTTCCTATATTGAGACTAAATGACAGGTAGTTTGTGCATTGGATCACCTGCAAGCATGGCGAATAATCATTGGATATAACTAAATAATTAAAATTCCTTATTTTTCTTTGTGAAAAGTGGGACTGATTGAATGGTAACCATAGTCTCAGTCTACCCCGCACTAAAGATAAGCCGTATCAAAACATTGTTTATTTAAAAATGGAGATCATAATAAAAAATATTGATTTCTTTCACATGACCACGTCAAATCATTGCTATTATGTTTTGCAGGTTCATACATTTTGAAATGTAGCTCCACCTACCAAAGATTTACATTAAAAATTTTAAAGAAGACCATAAAGAAATAAAATTATCAATTGTTACAAACAATTAAGGGATGCGTTCTGTTAGCATTTATCACAAAGGCACAAACACAAAATGGTAATTTTAATGAGTTCATCAATAATAATTCTCTGAATTACTTTATTAAACGTGTAAAAGACATATTCCTTTCTCAATTAATAAAGAACAGAAGAAATTACCTTTATTGCAAGAATTTTATAATAAACCCACAGACTTCATTAGGATTCTGATTATCTCTAGAACTGTTAAATATATAAATTACTAGTGATTATACAACTTGAGCAGACTTTTTCTATATTATTTCTAACGATTTGCATAAAAATATGATAATGATGTTGCAATTGAGACATATTAATATTTGTATCTCTTAATTCGTTTCGTCATTGTGTTGAGATACAAGATACCAGCACAATCTTAATATATAATCACATTGTATCGTTTACAAAATCAAGTTGTTTCCTCATACAGAATTTTTAGATGTCTCTCGTGATGATAGTGATTAATGTGTTCCAGGCATCGGAGTAAAAAAATGCATATTCGGCGGGATTTGATCTGGCGTCCATTCCTCATCTACTACGCGTTTTAATCCACGGGCTATCACAAAGGTACCTTACAGCACCGATGAGGGTGTTGTAGAATGAATTCTATCTTGAAATTTATTGTTCTTATAATGCAACATTTACTTCAGGTTACAGCAAACTCACATTCTTGATAAGAATGTGGAATCATCAACGATACTATTCTATAGTTGATTCTAGTTAGAAATATTTCGATTCGAATGTCTTTTGTGTAGGGCTCATGGTAACTCTATCCGGCGAACTGCTATCTTGCCCCCTCCCATATCTTCAAGGTGATCTCCACATTACGCGATAAGACTGAACTGTAACTCGTCGTGAAACGCAGTCTGAAATGCAGAACCGCGTAGTATTAAAGGAAGTAACTATGTGATTTTAAAACCAATTAACACAGCTAAGAAAATTTCGGAACAATTTGCATTCGTTATTCATGAAAACATAACCTAAACTTGAATGATATAATGCTAACAATATTTTAATTATCTGCAAATAGTTGATTGATTGCTTCTTCAAGAAATTATAATGCTTATAATGTAAACAACAAGTAGTTGCACTACAACAGCACATACTTTCTTCTACTCTAATGTCACTGCTCCGCAATATTATACTATTACATGAATTGGGAAAAAGTTTTCAACCAAAGTAAAGATCTCTATTTTCAATTTTGTAGTTTGAAAAGTTAAATTTTTTCCAATTTTCAAAAATATATAGAGTTCCTCGAAAATGGGACGACCAGCGCCTCGGTCAGATAATGCAGAACAGGCTTCTGGTCGTCGTACTGATGGACGACAAACCTGGCCGCTTTTACGGCCTAAGTCTTTTCAAAATTAATAATAATTACAAATATTGGACATATTACTACTGAAATCACACCTGCCAGAAGAAATAATATCACCTTCTGGATTCAGACTCACGTTAGCAAGCTGACAGCGTACCTGAAACATTAACCATTCGGCTATAGCAGTTTCTGTTTCAGTTGCCACTTGAAAAGTAGTTAAATATAATAAACCTATGCTAAATAGAACATAAATCGTTTCAATATATTTTCGTTTTCATAGGTCAATCCTTTTTAAGTTTAAATATACTGTGATATATAATATAATATAAAAATGTATAATATAGGGAATATTAAATATATTAATATAATATAATTATATTTTAATAGAATGCGAAACTTTTCTCTATAGAAAGAAAGTACAATATTTTACTTTTCCTCATGTACTTCAGTACCACATTATCCATAATAAAACTGGAAAGGACTTGCAATTATTCAGGAAAGTCTAATGTCTAGAAGTAGGACAGTTTTTTAAAGAATACTAGTGATGCTAAAACAGCGCATACTTTCTCACCCCGTATTTTCACGGAGCCTGCTGAAAATACTAAAGTTTCGAAAAGAGTGCACGTGATCTTATTTAAAATCTTGCTTTAAGGAAAAAGTTTCATCAAGGAAAAATCTCAAATTTCAATATTTTACTTGTAGGAATACTTACCAGAAAAATCAGTTTAAACGAACCTGAGACCGCAATATTCTCTTAAATGCACTTCCCACTATCCAACCATAAAATGTAATAAAAAAATTATGGAGCCATTTGTTTGAACATTTGAAAAAATGTCAGGAAGCTTCATGTAAGTACCCTCCCCTAGTGGACTATCGGTTTCAAATTCAGGCGCTACAGCATCCAGCCAGATCGTTTGGGAGTATTAATTTTGGTGAAAATCGGCTGAACAGTTTTAGCCGCTAGCGTTCGGGGACGGACGGACAGACATTTTACCGTCAGTCGATTTACCGCTATCAACCACCACAAAACATGGATTCTAGCTGCACCCACATTGGAGGATTTTTTCTAATTTAGCAAGTGGATTTATCCATTTTTTCGTCACAAGGGCCGTGTAATATGCCGTTTTCTGCCAGACAATTCGCGCCGTTTTTCGCGTAGCATTACGTAACTTTCTCTACTCCTTAGAAGAAAGTGCAGTCAATATATGAGAAAATTTAGATTATGCGTTCACGGAAAATTTGTATGCTTTCACTGCAAGCAATTTTCCAAATTGCAAAACATTTATACAATTTTTATAACTTCATTTGTAGAATTAGTTATACCGAGAAGAAGAAGTAAAGAGTTCATGAGAAATTTGAAACAGATTAGTAATTGTAATGTTGAAAAATCCCAGAATATTAATAAAAATTTGACATTTACTACAGTATTTGTAATAACGGTATAGTGTATTCGAATGAAGAGTGTAAAGTAAAAAGAAGAGTTCTTTCAGAAAGTTTCAATAATGCAATATGAGCATGAATGTAACATACCCTCCAGAAATATTGGAATATCATTGGATTCAAGTCCAATGAACTTGCTAGTATAATATCAATTTTGAAAAAGAATACACATTGATTTAGAAGTCAAATAATGTTTTTAATTTTTGCGGTACCATGCGTACACAGGTCCTTTTCCTACAACGAGTCTAAAAATAAATACATGTTCATAAGTCTTTTGAAATATTTTTGGAGTTCGTGATTTCAAAAGCCGAATTTTCCTTCAAAACCCCTAAATACTATTTTACTTGATATCTTTGTTGTTTCTGTAGTGTGCTGCGCATTCGAATGTAAAATATAGTAAAACATTTAATGAAGTCTTAACTCAATATTAGTCAGTGCTTTTTCGTCACTGTTCCTCCCAGCTTAAAAACTATGGAAATATTGTAATGAAAGAACATTATTAAATTCAGTGGTACTCAGTTTAATAAATATGTTTATTTTACCAACAGAAATAGAGAAAGTGTGAATAAAATATGTATTGGCTACAATGATATCATTGCAATATTCTTAGAAAATCTCTGAGAGAGATAGATATTAAGTTATAGAAATAATCCAGATTAGCTGACCATATGTGAAATTTCATTTTGATTAAATAAACTTCCGTTTTATAATGCTATTTGCCCAGGGAAATAAAGTCCTTAGGTTTTATTAGGCAACGATTGTGACTCCGATTTCAAATATGTGAAACTTTCTTTGACAATTGGAAGTTGTTATTTTTGTATATATTTTTATTATCCTCTTTTTAACTACTAGGTCATATAACGACCACTGTGACTTTTATGTTTTAGGGTTTTCTGCTTGAGGAATACGTAAGGACATCACGAACACATCTATGTCGAAGGCGGAACCCGCAGTATGAACCCAGGAAGCTACGGCCTTGTCGTCCATTTCCTCTTTCTCTCTAGTAAACCTTTGACATCATATATCAACATCAATACATCGAAGATATCTTAATTCTCCATCATTTGAATTACGTTTTTCCTGTGTTCCTGGCCGTAGAGGATAAGTGGAAATGAAACCTCTGACTAGGTAGTAAAGTTGGCCTCAGGAAGCCAGAAAGACATCTTATGGTAATATCTACTCTTACCTACCAAGATTTTATCAACGTTGAATTTTGAGTGCAAGCAGGTGGCAGAACTCTTTTCAAACTCACAAGGATCATAAGACCCTTGTCGTGGTCATCCCGTGGCTCCTAAGCCCGAGGCAAGAATTGTTATTCACCTTCGGATCGGGCTGCCACTCGCACGGACATCTCGTGCAGTTGCCACCCTATCCCCCAGAAATGAAGAACAGACCTTACTGTTAGCATGCTCCTGTGCTACGATAATGAAGAGCCGAAGAAGGCATAGTTTGTCGACTATAGAGAGATGCTGTACTGTCCTCCGCAAACTCTTTAAACTTTCTTAGCTATGGATTTATAAATCTAATATGCGTGAAGGGGATGATTTTTAACATGCCTTTTATAACTAGTTTTGCGTTTTTGATGTAACACTGTGTTTGTCATTTATTTCATTTTAAAATTAGTCATTTTTTACTGTTTTTACTCTTTTAATCTTGTAATTAATAAAAAATATTTTAACTGACTTTTATACTAATTTTCAGAAAATTTTGCGAATAATATTGCACTATGTAATTGACAAGATATTTGAGCACAATACACAGTTCTTTTATATTATTAAAGAAGGTATGATTTCATTCGTGAAATAATAAAGTTATAGTTTAGTTTCAGATTTGAGAACTTATGATCTCATTGAATCTTGTGTTTCCGTGTTGATCTAAAACCAAATGTTTCAGGTTCGATATGCATTCAAGTATTGGGATCTTATGAACACAAATTTTTGTCATGCGTATATCTTACAATGGCTAAATTATTTCACAATTAATCATTACAAAACAAAGGACGGTGTGTTTCCTGTGAATAAAAACCGTTTCTTACTTACTAATATCGATAACCAATAAAGGTTTCAGATGTTTGAATTGCAGAAAAACTGCTTGAATCGAACTAAACCTCCAGAAACTGTTTCTGGGGTCATACAAAAACCTAACATAAATTGGAAAGATAATACGATTCGGAAACACTGTGTTCGCTTAAATATTTTAATTGGAAAATTGTCCCGGAATTGAAATTTTTAACTTCAAATACTCAATCTCTTTAAGTTTATTCAAACAAGTTTTTGTTTCTTTCTTAACAACTCATTTAAGAAAATTACATTGATTCATGTTTCACCTTTAAGGTTTTCAGAATTTATTCTTTTTTACTACGTGGTTATTCCAAGAAATATTTAAGAAAATATTTAACTAAATTAGATTTCCACAAATTAAAGAATTAAAAATTTGCTATTTATATTATTAGCTATTTATTAAAGATATCAATTATTACAATTTTGCTATTAATATATGTAATGTGATATGTTGAAAATAATTAATTATGTTAGCGCCTATTCAGGCCATATCAGATTTGTACTGTTGCCTGTATATTACCTTAAATAAATAAATAAATAAAAATATCACTGGGAAGGGATAGATATAATCTTCGCAGCAGTGTAACAGAAAAATAGCAACTTTTGAAAAATATATGAAGAATAAGACAATTATATTTTCGAAATATTTCTAATGAGAGGTTCCCTAGTTCCTTTTCACCGATTATCACTATAAAATTGCATCAATTTTACAAATAGTCTAAACAATATTAGCAATAGCAATTTTGCAATGATAATCTACTTGGGACACCCGGCAGTGATTTTTAATTGATTAACAGAAATCACTGTTTGCATTGCACACCTGCTCATATAGAAAAAAATGGGCGATTACATTTCATAATGCATGTAATAAAATGTATGTATTGCTTGCATTTCCTTAATAAAAGGCGTAATAATGTCAAAATACATTTTTTAAATACGTGAACATGAATTTCAATTTGCTTGATAGGAAATGTGTATATTATGTAAATGCATTATATTGTGTTTCCCAAAAATTATTATGTAATAGTTAGTGTTCCTTGCTTTAGAACCATTAGCATTTTAAAATAGTTTGTAAGAAACAAAACTTTCAATACTATTAATTTAATCTGCCACAAATATCTACAATATTAGATACCATAAATTAGACTTCATTTTCATGGTAAAGAACTCGATAAAAATGTCACAGCCCCTTCCCGTGACCCGCTGCCCTTGGTTCGTCAGCGTCCACGGGTTCAGACCAACGTCCAGTGCAATTGGCGGAGTGATCCTGCGCCGCGCGCACCAATCCGTTTCGTTTCTGTGCCTCTCCTGTTACCTCCTCTTACTTCCTCTCACCCTCCTCTCCTGTTACCCCTGCTCACGTTAGCGAGGCAGCGTCACTGACCTCAGAAATTGCTCCCCCCCTTTGAGATAACTAGGAGGAAAATCTTCGAGGGAGGAAGGGGACGTCTGAAACTTGGAGCAAAAGCCAATGATAAGAGCGGATACGCCTCGACGCCAGGATTGGTCAAGTGTCCAGCGATGGTTGTCCAAGCTGTGGAAAAGCCAGATTTGGCCGCACAAGGCATCGCCCATATTCTGTGAGAGTGGGTATACATTTGATTCGTAACCTTGTTTACTTTAAGAGTACAATAATTACATGAATGTCCTAGGTTAAGAGGTTTTACAGACAAGGATTCTTTACTGTTAAGAGTTGTCCGCCCGTAAGCGAGAATTGAAAACATAGAAAATTGTTAATTTACATCGCAAATTTGCGATATAAATACTTACCACAAATACTGAATAATGTAATAAACCATAAGGCGAAACAGAAACAAGCCATTTAAACACATTCCCGACACCTGACAAAAAAGTTTATGCAGAGCAGAATTTAAGAACAAAATACATACAAAAAAGTAATGAGTAATAAAAAATATGAACACAACACAAATCTCGGATAGAACAAATCCGGCGAACTATTTTCCCCACTATTTTCCGCCTCGCACCGCTTGAGCTTGCACGTGTGCACCCCTTTCTGAATTTGGAGGAGAAATGCAAGAGGAGTAAGGAGAAGTTGCACACGCTCGTAGGAGCACCAGGCTTGCCAGACGGGCAAGCAGTTTGTGCAGGCGCGGTTTGCTACGCTCATTAAGTGCCATTTTAATTTTGTGCGCGTAGCTCTCGCCCGTTGCCATCGCGTTCGTGCGCTCATTGTTGGCGCCCTCTGCAGCATGCTTTTCCACTTTTAGTGCTAATTGTCCTTATTTACGACGTGGTCCTTACAGACTCCCTTTGAGGACTGGGTACATAAAATAACTAATTCCCAAACTTCTCAACTTCAACTTCTTTGGCCAAGTGTTTTTCATGTCATGGCTGAAGCTTTAATAGAAGTTGCAATAGTATTACATTACATTTAGTTACCAATAACAGAAGTAAGTTTATGCTGCATCAACACTACTTTTCTTATTGAAATATATTCTTAAAAATTAAATCTTTAATTGGTGCCATGTACCAATTTTACAAAACTGTGGGCATTGGAAACATTTTGAACCAAATCGTGACAAATATCTCAAAATTCCTGATCAAGATTTCCCCAAGATTTGTTTAAACGTAGGTCTCGACTACAGGAAAGTGCCCTTAAAATCGCAGATTGTAGATATAATATTCTTTGTCAGTTAAATATTTAAATTGCTTCAATTATCAATTGGTTGAAAAGTTTGCTTGTTAATATTCACGTTGTATACTTTTTAAATAATTTGGAATCATTCACTAACAGGGCACAAATGCTTGAATTAATCTATATGAAGTTTCTGAAACTTCCTTCATCGCCTTTTGGGAATTGTGCGCTAATTTGACCTGACTGAGGTCGATGTGTTGATGAAGAACCACGTAATAAAATGTTATTTTAATAAAAAAATATTAATCACTATTAACCCTAGATTACAAAGGCGTCCTGTAGCAAGAATTATTACAAAGGCGGGGCCTGGCTACTTGGGGTAAAAATAAAGAAAAACTCCTTTTTAAAATGACACACTAAATGTAATGAATTGATTATGTATGAAATGGAGTTACAAAATGCATTTTAAAGTGTATTATTGATTTACCTAAATGGCTTGATTCTCACAGCAGACACTCGGTGCTGTGATACTTACTTGGCGCAGAAATACCTCGTCATGTGACCTTCGTTACGACCGCCATTGCCCCATTACGATTGCTAAATGTTCAGAACGAACCTTAAATGCTACAAGACAATGATTTTGAACTTATTATTTACAATATTAACCAATAAAGCACCAAATTTGACATTTATTTATTTATTTATTTTACGTAAAAAACAGTTAAAAAACTCGTATGACGTGCTATGGGGAAAAGTGAATTGTGTGCACATTTTCAAAATTCTGTGATCCCTACACTAAGTCATATACTACTTAAATTTTTAAAAAAGTGCTCCCATGTAATAAAATCTATTTTCAAGGATAAAAAGGCAATAAATTTTGGCTCTTATCCATGTTGTCCTTCGGAATAATACTTCCTGCCGCGAGAACATGGAAGCGATAATTTGAATAATTGTATTTCCCACTGAATTCTAGAAGACGTGCACAGAAAATGAAGTTACATTTATGTCCAGAAGCAAAACAAGGGGCCATCTCAGCATTTGCTCAATGGACCAGGGAAACTGGACGAAAACCTGATCGAGATGGGGGTCATTGACCCGGAGGCTGCATAACACCAAAGGTTTAGTCAACGGGACGACGCGTGTTAAAATGGCATATACCGGAAATAGGCACGAGCACGGCGATATGTGTATTTCTCAGGCTAGTGACACAAGGAAGGTACACAGAGTTTGAGAATCGGGAAGTGAGGGGAAGCGGTAGGAGAAGCTTTCGGCACTAGTTGCGTCGTCTGACAAACGATGCTTTTGTAATTTAGGGTTAAACAGAATACATCATGTTATTAAAAAAAACATAGTAATTACTTTATTACACAGCAATGATATGAAGATGTTAGCAATGATACGAAGATGTTAATTTAGTGTCCCTCTGTTTTGAGCGACAAAACGTTATGAGAAGATGATGGATAAAATCAAGTGTTGACTGTAAAAAGGAACTTCGATGTAATCAGTCAAAAAGAAGGTTGAATCATCACTAGCTATCCCAAAAATAAATAATTTTAGAACCTTTAAAAGCTTTTAATAAAGTATATGGATTTAATTCGCGAATTTGTAGGGTATAGAAGACAATTGTTAAAAATAGTTCATGTTTCGTGAACATACTGCGACAGACCGAACTCACCCTACGCCTTTCAATGTTTCCTAACCGTCCAAAAAAGGAATTGAGACAGTGGCTACGTCCGGAGAAATAAATTTTGCGCCGAGCCGGGACGAAACTGAAGCGAATTCTCGGTGCAACGTTGGGCTCGTAAGGTCTTCGCGGTCCGGGGAGACAGCAGCGGTGCGGGCGGGGCTCGAACTCATAACCGTAACTCAGAGCAGACGGCGCGGAGGAGAATCGGACTGCGTGGCCAGCAGATAGCCCTCCCGCACCCCTTCCGCCCGGTCCCAGACGCTAACAAACTCCGCAGGCCACCCCCACCGGGAGGAGGGTGGAAGGAGTTGCCACCCCGTGGGAGGGGGGAAAGCGAGTTCGCGACAGTGGCCCTCCACTCACTGCACGGAGTTCCGAACCATGGACCTTTCAATTCAGTTCTATAGTGTAATAGAAACATTACGCCATTCGACTGTTTGGGGTCTTTTCGGGTACAAGGCGCAAAGAATGTTTTGCAACTGACCAGGTTGTGTTAACTAGATGCAGAAAAGGTCACAACAAGCTCACACATGACCATGAGATCACAGGGAAAACGGCTGTTATGTGTAATATGTGTAATAGTTCTGTTTATATTAATCATCTAGTTCTGTGCCTCAGGTTTGAGGCTGACCGGAGGAGAAATGATGTAAAGAATGACACGTCAAGTGTACCAAAGGACGGAGAACAAAGCAATCGGTTTCTCAATTTTTGGAGGGCATGAACTTGTCCGGGGATATATATAAGACGAATGTAAAAACTTTAATAATGTGATATGAATGTTCCCATAAGTCATAGCATTCCATGTGCAAAAATAACAATATTATTGTGAGGATGTCCTAAAGCCTTTGTAGTTGATGCAACATAAAATAAAATTTAAATTTTTTAAAAAATGTTTTGCAAAACTGAAAATTATTTACATGAACTTCTTTTAGATATGCTATTTATGTCTAGTTTTACGTGTGTTACCCTCAGATCACACACACGTACGTGTGTTACGCTCAGGTCAAAAATGCTACAAAATAGATTCCATGTTACACGCTTAAATTATAAGAAATATTATAAAACGTATCCATTTCGTTGTATAATATTATGTTGTTTCTGGATGAAATTCTGGCGTATTTGTCTATTAAGGGTTAGAAGTTTTGCATCAGGCATTCTCATGCTGTTATAGTGGACACCTATGATAGTTAAAGGGATACGCTTAAATGTTTTTCGTGAACCTCGCCATCAATGAAGGATTATTTATTAATTTTTATTTCCTTTTTATTTTTATTTTCTATATATTTTCCATTAACTATTTCCATTAATTATTTCCATTACTTATTTCCATTACTTATTTCCATTAATTTTCCCATTAATTTTCCATTAATTTTTTCCATTAATATTTTTCATTAATTTTTTCTTAATTTTTTTCATTTATTTTTGTTTTTCATTATTTTTCATTTATATTTCATTATTTATTACTTATTTAATTAATCGTATGTGTGGAAAATCCGCCACCATCGGGATTCGAACCTGAGGAGTGCCTGCTCGCAGAGGATTGCCAAGTGGCTGGCGCGGCCGATCGGGCGGCGCTCGTTGACGGAGGAACTAATGGGGCAATCAGCGCAATTGCGGCGACAAGACGATTCATTACTTGTCCGCGGATCGGCGCTTTCGCGGCCGGCGAGTCCGCTCCACGCACGCGATCGCCGCGCAGTCAAGCGGCGGCTGCGAGCAGCTGCGGCGTCGCGACGGCGCGGAATCTCCGCGATTGATGGCACCCATCAAAGGCGTGCGCGCAGCGAGGGGCGGGCAACACTTTGAAAGGGGCTCCGTTGCCTTGTGAAATAAAACTTGTCATTTACGTAAATATGTTAAATCCTTGATGAAAATTACGAATAGAACGCATTTTTAACTTTTCAATAAAGGCAAACGCATATGCACATAAGTCTACCAATATATTATTACCGCAGATTCGTTTTTTAGTAAATATTCTTACTCAAATAGAGGAGAAGAAGAGACTTATGAAAAATGGTTCAGTGCCAAGAAAGCGAAAAATTGGGAGGAATATAAGATCAAAGAAATAGGTTAGAAACATGATAAGGAAAGAAAAAAATGCCAAGAAATAAACATAGGTGGAACTCAAAGAACGAAATTGAGTTCATAAACAGGTCAAATCTCCCAAAGGAAAAAGTCCGCATACAAAGTTATCTGTAAGTAAATGGAAGAGTACTTAGAAAATTATTAAATGAGGAAGATTAGATTTTCTTGGAACTATAGAAAGGGAAAAGATATCTCCGGCCAGAGAAATTACAGTAAGCAAGAGGGGTTAGGATGTATCAAAGAAATGAAAGTCGGTAAGACTCGGGGTCCAGGAGAAATCTCAAGCGAATTGGTAAAGAATGGAACACCAAAGCTAGTGTGATGATGACAAGTTAATTAATAGGTATACAAATAAAGGCGATATACCAAATATTGGAAAATGGCTTATATAACACCAATATATAATAAAGGAAGGAAAGGCATGTGTGAAAATTATAGAGGGATGGCAGTGACAAAAACGTTCAGTAAGGTATATGGAATGTTATGAGAATTAATAGAATAGTAATGCAAGGACTACGAAGAAGAACAAAGTGATTTTAAGGCGGGTCGATCTTGAATAGATAACCTGTTTCGGCTGCCCCAAGTGTTGCAAAAGAAATGGCAATCAGGGAGAGAACTTCATGCAGTCTTCCTTGAAATAACGAAGGCCTATGATAGGATGCCAGTCATGCAGTTATGGGAAGTTATGAATAAAAGTAATGTAAATAAAATCTAAATAAATGCGGTGAACGAATTGTACATAGATCAAAAGGGAAAAGTGAAAGTTGGAAAACAGATGACCCAAACATTTTCTATATCAAAATTGCTATGACCAAGGTGCTGTTTGACACCTATCCTCTTTAAATTATATGTTTAATGTGGTGTTGTAGGAACGGAAAAGAAAATGTGCTAGGATGGGAATACAACTTGATGATAATACAACACTCTACACTCTACACTACAATTCGCTGATGATCAGGTGTTGATGGCGCAAGCACAGGAAGATATTGAATACATGAGTGGGAAGATAAAAGAAGATTATGAGAAATGGGGATTAAGCCTGAACCTTAGAAAACAATATACTGGACATTAGGCAGTACATATGATATATTGACTAAAGAAACTGGAGAAATAATGACAACAGATGACATAAAGTACTTGGGAACAATGAAAAACCACTCATTAAAGGAAAAAAAATTAGGAACCCTAAACCCAGTGATCTGGGATCCAAATAGAAAAAGAAGACGAAAATGAGAATATATACATGTATGATTGAAAGTGTTATATTGTATGGAGCAGAAATAGGGCAACTTTCAGAACGACAGAAAAAATTCAGAGCCCAGGAGATGGATTCCCTCAGAAAAACGGCAACAATATTTAGAAGGAAGAATTAGAATGACCGAGTTAGGAAATAATAAATCTGCAGATGATATTATAGAGGAAATTAAAAGAAACAACTCTCTTGGTTTGAACATGTACAGCGAATGATAGAAAAGACCCCAAAAGATCATTAGAATGGCAACCAAGTGAAAGGAGAAAACGAGGAAGACCAAGACCAGGGCGGAACGACCAGATCAGAAAGACAATCGAGAAGTGCAAATTACCTCCTGATTCCTGTTAGGAAATAGCGTTAGTAGCGGTTAAGAAACCGGCAAGAAGAAGAAGATATTATTACTTAGGGTTATGAAATTTGAAACGTTTTGGCGTTTTACTTATTGGTAAAAGTCAACATTTTCTGATCTGAGGTAACTAACTCCTTGACTATTTTTCAATAATCAAAATTAACTTTGATGTTTATTAATTTTTTTTTACAAAAAATAGCACATAAATGCCCAAAATTGCAAAATAATCGAACATTTCCAAAACTAAATCTGTAGAAACTTTCGCATCTATACTTGAAAGGTGGCCAATTTGGAAGGACACACGCACGGAAAATCCCCCAAAATGCGTAAAAAATCAGAAATCGGTCGAAAACATCTAAAAATGCAAAACCACTCCAAAAAAATGTCCTAGAAAAGTCAGAGACTATTCTTTATAAACTGCCTAAAAATATATTTTAAAAATTAAAAAATAGACTGAAAATGTTTGTAAACGTAATATGTCATGTATATGTAAATAAAAAGTGGAGCGGAAAGGGGCCCCGAAAAGTGGTTGACCACTCTTGTTTTAGGCTGCGCACGACAATGGCGCTGATTGCCCTCGGTGCGGTCGGTGGGCCTCATTGGGAGGAGGATGAAGAGAGCAGTTGGCGAGGACTAGGCGTTGGTTTCGATGGCGATGAAGATGATTTGAAACGAGGACCGTGAAATTGGAAACGACAGCCGTTTAAATACGACGGTGACGATGGCACGAATTCACTGACATTCGTAAGGCAAATTTTGTGACAGATTTGTTGCAGAAGTCTTAAAAAGGTGAAGTTCTAATACGCTGTAGACATTGATTTTAGAGGAATTTCTGATTGCAAAGAGGGTTTACGCATGAATAGGAATAATTTTTTTAGAAATTTGAAAGGAATCGACACACAGTCACAATTGCAGAATATATAAATATAACGATGGTAATTTTACTATATTTAAAATATTTTTTTAAAATTAAGGAATACATTATATTCAGTAACAATGAAACTTTGAATGATTTTTTTTATAAATACCTTTACAAAGAAAAACTATGATTCTGTTTTTGTCTTAAAACAACAAAATCTTCAATATGCTCTTGCCTCCAGAATATAATTTTGCTTAATGAAGATCCTAATTCTGAACTTTTCAAATTGGGTTTAGAATTCTCCTTTTTCTGAAAGGAATGAGGATGCGAGTTTACTCCGATATAATAAAAATAATTCGCATTAATTAAAAAACACGTATAAACATATTTAACTGTTATAACGTTGTGTCCATTTTTCACGTTAACATATTTTGCGAATTAATGTATTTTTATTTTGTCAATTCCTTGTACTCCCATTATCCTTTCCTCAGTGTTTTAGAGTGTCAAATACCGGGGACACCAATGAGTATACCTACCTGCCACATAAACAAATGTATTTGAAGCAGAATTCACTTGGATAGATAAAGTATAGATAGAGTTTGTCCACAATGGCGTCTTCAAGGGACTTTAGAATAGAGCGTCTCGACACTAGGTACTTGTACCCCCACGTATAACGGAACTTGACCATAAAACATAGATACGTAATTCAGAATATTATTCTGTTGTAATTACAACAACATTATCCTGTTGTTGTAATATATTTAATCTCATAAGGAAACGTGAACTGGGTCGCGGAAGTCAGTACTGAACTCCTTTGAAGCTGACTGAGTCATTATAATACACACCTAAGGCTCAAGAAGAGATTAAATGTGACAAATTTATTTAGTTCTTCGAGTTGGAGTGCATTCTACAAATGATCTCCTCCAAGTTCCTTGCCATTCATTATTTGCACATGTCATCGCTTATAATGAAGTGCTTGATGGCTTCTCCGTTGCGAGTGGGATCCTCATGCTCCGCAGTGTGCTCTGGCGGCGGCCGTGGGACAGCGAGCGCATTCCCGAGCGGCGTGGCCGAGCGTGCACGGGGCGGCGAGGGCGGGTGCTGGCCGTGTCCAGAGGCGGCGGGGTAGGGACACAGCCGGCGAGGAAACGGGGGAGCGCGGCGGTGAGGTGGCGAGAGGGCAGGAGGCATGGCGGGGAAGAGCCGGAGAGGTAAGAGGGGGGGACGGTGGAGGTGCACAGTGGAGGAGAGAGTGAGGGGCATGGCCAGGGGTGGACTACGCGGGCGGCGGGAAGGCGGGGAGCAGGGCGGGAAGAGGAGGGGGAGAGGGCAGAGCCGGGGAGGAAAGGGGGGGGGGGACGGGGGGGGTGGCGAGAGCCGCGAGGAAGGGATGAGCGGGGGGGGGCGGGGAAGCCCGCGGGGCATCACCTTTAAGGGGTGAGCGGGGGTTGCAATTAACCGAGGAAGCAATCAATGCATTCAGAGCTCACACATTGCCGTACGAATTGAATGAACGCGCTCACATATCAAATCTCGCAATTCTGTCAGTCTGCCCGACCTAGTACATCGTAATTGCTCCACAACGGCAAGAACGTACAATATCCTTGTATTCGAATAACCTGCGTCCATGCGTCCGTTCGTCATTCACTCATTGTTTGTCCCCTTCCAGCTCACCATTAGACCCAAATGAAGTAAATTGGACGCATCTCGGCCTTCTGGTGCGGAATGGTTGATTTGTTTGCGAATCCATCAAATTCTATTAAATGTTTCTAAAAATGTGTGTTTTTGCATTTTTTAGGCACCTAAAACGTTTTTTGAGCTCTCACGACACCATCAGTGGTGATCAATAACCAATAGATTTGCGTTGTTTTAGGCAGTTGTTTTTAGTACGTAGTACATTCCGTTAAAAAATGCTTTTGAGATGTTTCAAGGCAACAAGTGTTGAAAAGCGGAGAATTACAATTACTTCCTTTCGGGCGTAACCTTAATCATTGAGTAGTGATTTATGAAATTGACTTCATTATCTTAGGAAATATTTACTTTTTTAAAAAAATATACTTCTGTCGAAGTTCAGTTTAATATAAATTGAAAAACAATACATCTTGAAATATTTTCAAACGCTAAATAAAATTTGGTTATTAGGACACGAAAATGAATGATATAAGGTAGCTAATCAAAAGATTGTAATAAAATCTATTCCCCTTCAGTGATCGCGTGGATTACTATTGTAATCTCGTCTTATGGTTTAAGTTTACGTGTTTGTTACTGCTCTTGCGATAACCTCCGGATTGCAACCTCACTTCCTTAAAGACCCAGAGCCCCTCTCCCGCTTCACTCGAGGTTAATGAACTGCACCCAGCTCGGAGAATGACACGAGTTGATCTGCTTTCCGGTGATTCCGAACTCGCTGACTGAGGACAGTGGAGTGGTGGGTGTATCAACTACCGGCAAAAGCAATTGTGGGGAAATTCTAAGAAAATCCTATGATTGTTAGCTCCCATGCTTTGGAAGGATCTAGCTAATTTATTTGACTCAAATTGCGAATACGGGCTTCAAATTTTGGCACACTAAATTATTCTGATCATAGACATCCACATTAGCACAAATAGCATGCAAAAATCATCATACAACAGAAAATATCATAAGTAAAACACTTCTAAAACAAATTAACATAACATCCAAGCCAAACAAGCTTCACAATGCAATTCTGTTAAATTTAAATATAAAACTGCATTATAAACTAACCATGTAGGTGGACAACATCGTTACTCAAGTTCATATACTAAATTAAACCCAAAATGTACCTAATTTACGAACATTAGCGTAACTACAAATTGCTCACATTCGTATTCTCCAAATCTGTAGACTCGTGAAAGTTTGTACTATTAAATAGGAACAATATGCCTTGAAATATGAAAATTATACATTCAACTTCGTTCCGATCCGAAACTTTCGCGAAATCTTTACATATACTGCAGCTTTATGATACATTGTTTAATCAACTATGAATGAATAAAATTACAAGATTTATATTCTATAACCTAGCGCAAGCGATTGAGACTATTTCATCCTTTAATTTACACAAAATACTTTTATTACATGTATAACACAAATAAATACTTTGTAGACGTATAAGATAGTAATTTGAATTATTTAGCGCTTCTGGTGACGATACGTACTTAGCCTAGTCAAATTAGATCAGAACGTGGTGACCGAAGGGAAAAAACCTGGAGTATTGAAATTTGTCATAATTTTCTGTTTTCTTTTAAGGTCGCATCAACATATAGGTCATTAGCGACCATTATTGGAGTTAACTTTATTGTAAGCGTGAAGATGAAACGATATGAGGATGATAAGTGGTGAAAGGACGAACACAAATACAACCATGCCCGAGGAGGGACTGAAACCCGCGACCCTTTGGTCCGAGATTGCTACGACACTACTGCCTTAGCAATCTCGACCACCGGATCGGCAGCATGATTGTTTGTTTGTACCTACTGCATGTTATACTAAAATCCTGAAGTTGGTGGAGTGAGCCGGAGATGAAGGTGGTAAGCGTTCAAAATAATTTTTTTACGTTTTTTGCATATAATTATCAATCCTACTGAAACTTATGTTCTACAAAGGATTAAAGTATATAGAATATCGTTCAAAAACGTTCATATTAGTTTTTTTTTAAATAACCCTTTTTAAGTTTATAGGCTTTTTTTTGGGTTTTTCTTTAAAAGGAACTTCTTTAGTTTTCTTCCCTATAGAAATGATGTTACGATATGATCAATGCAAGGAAGTAATTTTATTTTTGTTCAACATTATTTGCAATATGTATTTGCACATTTTGCGCGACAAATCTCAACATTTTACTTAATATCAAATCTTGTTTTGTACGTAGACTTGCGAGTATCCGAAAACGAGACCGTCAGGAAAGTAACTCATTGTCGTATTGATTTACGGCAAGAAACTTGTTCGTTACAGGATGATTCTCTTCAAAGCGTCGTATAATGATTTCTTCTTGACTCTACAGTCACCACATGTAACTGCTGCCCATGAAGGACCAACCAGCCTTGCATTATATTAAAATTTCGTGACATAGTGTTGGTTAAACTGTTATAGATCTCGTTTGTGTACGCTTACAGCGATTTTATTTGTGGCACAAGCCACCTCTTCATCTAGGTAAGAAACGAACTATTATCAGCAAGCCACGAACATAAGGTTACATGTAAAAAATATATTGAGTTAGCTTTCAACATATTCAAAACATGTAGAAATCAATTTATATTTTATTTGGAACTATTTACATTATTTGTTATTGAACAATCAATTAAAGAGCTCTTTGACGCTTTCCCTCATTTGGGAAAAAGAATGGGAGAAGCAGGTTTTCTGTGTCACTTCTTATCCTCTCGATTCTTGGCTCTTACAAAATCCCCCAAATGCTTTCACTTATTTATCTTTTCATTTGAATTCAATTTAATTTATCTATCTTTTCATTTTTAACAAGTCAAAAGTTGCGGCTGTTGCTTCTTCTAATATTCGGACGGAGTTCCCATTATTTCCCAAATTATATTCCATTTCAAGATCCATTACATGGATAGGACTTGACAGTCTCGATATAATTAAATAAAACACAGAAAGAACAAATGATCGAATGCAAATCACACTTCATTTCATGTAAGTGTTTTTGTTTAATTACATAAAAACAGGAATAAAAAGGATCTCGAATACAATGTTGATCACCCGGCACACTCCCTTTTTATGACACAATTTTAGTTTATAATGTCTTAAAACGTTTCGTTTAAAAGTTATTTAACCATAGACTAAAGGGGTATGGTTCTTTTCTCTATGATTTAACGATATAGATTCAAAAAGTCCTGCCTAGTGTATTGCGGTTTGCATTTGCCATGAAAATTTAGTTGTGTTCTACAGCGCCATCTAATGATTTTTTACGATATTTTAGTTCTTCTGCTGTTCGGGGCAGAGATGAATCCAACAAATCAGAGATAATTAAAATTCTTCCAGTCTCTCTTGACGTATAAATGCTGTAACTAACCTGACTATGTTATATATATATATATATATATATATATATATATATATTGAAACGCACCGCGTTTCCACCCAAAGAAACGGCGAGACATCAAGCAAGGGCGCTCGCTAGCCACGAAAAACGGTTACGGGCGGCGAGGTGTCGTCGGTTGGCCGACCGTGGGAACGGGCCGCGAGAGTCAGTGTCTGTCTGGCCGCCGGCGAGAGAAAGGGCGTATCTGCGGCTGCTCCGCGATCGAAAAGCAAACTAGTATCGCGAACGAAGGAGTGCAGAAAGAATAATTGACGGACAATTTGTGCGTGATAACAATCAATAGTCGATCGGACATATTGCCAAAGTGATAGCTGATATTTGGAGTAACACAGATCAAAGACGTCGACTGGATCGGAGAATTGGAAAGGAGAACGTACGCAGCGCAGCGCCTCACCTCGGCTGGTCCCAAGTGAAACGACCCCGGCAAGCAGCGAAGGAGCGCGAGCCACCCGAGGGTCCCCGAAGCCGCCGACGCTCGTAGTGGAAGAAGTAACGGTAAATATTTCTTCGGTCGATATAAGATCGAGAGACTAACAGTGATTCTGGGTTATATGAAAGAAAAGGGTAGAGACCACCATAGATATTGTATCATTAGTAATTTGTATAGAATTAATAAATAGTTCAGTTTATTTTGTTCACGGAACAGTGGTGTTTGATTAATAACCCCTGAGCCCATTCACGAGAAAGAACACCTGTCCCTTACAAATAAATTTACTGAGAACAAGCCAGGCCTACCGGTACGTCACAGTTGGCGCCCGAACAGTATGGACTCGTGTATTTAGAAATATGGCTCAGGGGATTAATTTAACAAAGTATTTACATGAGTGTTGCAATAAATTAACAAACTTGTGTAATAATTTTAAGAAACATAACAGTTTGAACAGGAAATATTGAAATAAAACAGTGTGCATGTGCAGTTGCTTACTGAAAAATAGTAGTAGAAATTTATTATTGTCATTTATGTAAAGGTAAATACTGTTGAGGAAATATACAATTATAGAAATATTGACAGGCAATGGTAATTGTGAATGTAAATGTTATTTAGTTAACATGGTTAGTTAATCCAGAAAACAGTATGCAGAGTACCTATTATGTATGTGTAAAGGGAAAACAGTGTGTATACATTGTGTTTGTTAGAATAATTATTTAGTACATGATAACATACCATAGTTAAGTGAATTGTTTCTCAATATTGGATAAAGCAAGAAATTAGTAGAATCTGTAGGAAAGTGTAATGAATACAAGAGGTTAATGTCAATTTGGTAAATTGTATATGCTAATTATTTTGAGCATATGGGCATGAATCTTACAAGATAATTGTCAGAATCATTCAAAAGTAGAATAGCCCAGGTGTGAGCGGCATTGCTTTTATTAGCAGTGTATGGAAAGTAATTAATAGAAGGGAATTAATATTGATTTGTTGGAATGTTGGGGTAATGTTTGAAAACTGCATAGTATATTTTGTGTCATTATTGAGGGAAGGTAGGAGTGTGTGAAATGAGACTGTGATTATTGTTGTGAATTTGAATTGAAGCGTATGCCAATGTTTTCAGGAATTCTTCCAGAAGTAGATATTTGTATTATTTGATATGTGATGTGTTTTATGAAGGGTATTTTTGTGTAGTGCATAGGTGATGTTAACATTTGTTTATAGATATTTGTATGTCATATGTGGTAACTGTATAGTGAAATTGGGCTAATAAGTAGTAGACTATACAATTGTGGTTTTCATGCAAAATTTAAAACGAATAATAGTGTATTCAGCTAATGCCTAGAATCACAGATAGGTCATTGTTTCAATACAATTATTTCTGGGAATTAGACTAATTCGATCAGGAACAATTGCAGTAGTATTGCGAGCGCAGACGAGCTGAGGGCGGTATTGCGCTAATGGAAGCACTGTAAAAGCGATTGAGAAAAATGAGTGAACGATACGAATGTTGAAGACGAGAGATTAGGATTGCGGCAGTGCTGAAGCTCAAAAGGCGATGTTGGAACGTGAATAAGAAGATAGGAGCGTGTAGAAGACTCGATGAAGGAATCGGCGGAAGTATGTGCCTGGATAGTAGGGACGCTGGAGTTGGAAGTGGAATTAGATGACATGTAGGGCGATTGTTTCAATGAAGAAGCAGCCACATCAACGCCGATGAACCAGGTAGCAGGGAACCCAAGTCAGGAGTACCAAGCAAAGACATCGATTTGATGTTAATAATGAAATGATCAACGACCGACTTGATAAAACGGCAGAGGAACAAAAAGATCGGAAAAGCAGCTTATGGCGATTGAAGAACGAATTGAGAAATCGGCAGAAGAACAGAGAGGAAGATGATGGAAGAACAAAAGAAGGCAATCGAGAACAAGAGAAAAGATCCGAAAGCAGTTTATGGCGATTGAAGAACGAACTGAGAAATCGGCAGGAGAACAGAAGGAGTTATTTAAACGAACTGAGAAATCGGCAGAAGAACAGAACGGAAAATTAATGGAGGAAATTAAAACAAATAGACCTCTTCACAAGCAAATTGAGGAAACTCAGGCAGAAAAATGAAGAAGATAGCGGAAAGTGGTCGAGGATTCAAAACCAATCCATCGCCAGTAAATTTGTAGAGCAGGATCAGAAGATAGAATCCCAGATTGACAAATTGGGCGTGGACGGAAACCGACCTACATCAACTGAGAAAATTACCGCACAAAGCAAGGAGGTACAAACCAGATTCCGGAATGAAATCCAGATGGCGGAGAGCAAGAGGGGCGAACATCCAGGACCGTCACGAACGAGGTGCGCAAAAGGGAAGAAGACACCAAAATGATGCAGCAATTAATTAAAGAAGAAATCAAGGGGATATACGAATGTGCGAAGAAAGAGTATCATCTCGCAATCTGTCGTGGAGCTTAATCAAAGAATGCCGGATGACGCCGATCATTGCGGGCGGAATACCAACTTTTACGCCTCCAAAATCATTAAGCTTCGGGAGATGGTCGAGAAAACCTATGCGCATTCATGCGGGCAGCGGAACGACACCTAGCCGTGATCAAATACATCGGAAAGATGCAAGGTCCAGTTTTTGTATTTGATGTTGGAGGGAACGCCCGGACGTGGGCCGACACATTTGATGTATTTCCGGAGACGCTGAAGGAATTTCAAGACCGGTTCTATGAGCGGTATTGGAACGATGAGATTCAAACGAATGAAGTTAAATCTAATGAGTGGTTATTATACTCAGTCGATGGAACTCTGCGGGAATATGCGACGCAACGTGTTGGAGATTGTAGGACACTACGTCCTCCAATGAATGATCAAGAAATTATGTGTTTATTGACACGTCAGTTTCCCGTGTCGATCCAAAATAATTTGAGAAGTTCGAACCATACCAATTTAGAGAGCTTTATGAACGCCTTAGGAGGATATGACTTAACATTTGCCAATGCCCCGAAGAATAAGATAGCGAAAACGTAAACGCGTTAAGAACGGAACCAGTCAATAGACAAGGGAATGGTGGTGCGGCAACCAGTGGACGCGACACGAGACAGGAAGCCGGTGGCAATCGGAACCGAGTAAACTGAAGACCGGAGTGGGGGTGGACAAGACCCAAACCGTCGAGAAGAAGAGAGGAAACGGAACCGAGGTGCGCCCAATCAATCAACACGGCCTGGTCCAATTGGAGGACAGGGAAAATCTTAACAGATAGAGTCCGTGATGACAGGCGACCCCACGACGGACACAAGGAAGAAGAGCTGAATGTGGTCCCTATCAATACGATTCAGTCGGTGTCCTGCGAATCACAAACTGTGGCAGAGAAAAAAAGTTCGGAAGTTCGCATGAGAAATGTCCCACGATCAAAGTAGATTGCGAAGGAGTGGTAACGGAAGCACTGGTTGATACTGATGTACTACAACAGTTATATCAGAGGAATTTTATAATGAGTTGATTGCGAAGGAAAGGCAATGCCTGCTCATGAATAGGGCGGGGGTACGTGATAGGAGCCACCAGAAGAAGTCAAGCCCTATCACAAAACAAATAATGTTTAATGCTGGAAATTGGCGATCAGGAAGTACGAAGTGGTAGCCTTAGTAGTAAAGAAGTTGTTGTATCCGATGATTATAGGGACAGATTTTTTATCCGAACGACGCGCGATTATTGATCTTGACCATGGAGTGGTAGAATTAGGAAGCCAGAGAATCGAGATGGACATGGGAACGGGAGAGGAATTAGAAATATGTACGGGCGTGTTATCGGAGGAGGGGATAGAAGAAAGATTGAAACAACAGCTGGACTAGATAGAAGCATTGAAGCCCAAAGAAAACTAGGCTGTTAGGACCTACTGATAGAAAAACAAAAGGGTATTTCAGAAGAATCGGCACCGATCAAGGATTTGAATTCCGTATACAACTTACAGATTACACTCTTTAGGCAGCGAAACTACCTGATACCGGTAGTATTGGCCAAGAAGTAGCAGAGTTGCTGGCATCCATGGTGAGCGACGGCATTATCAAGAAAGCAAAGACGTCGTACACGAATCCCACAATCGTAAAGAAGAAGGACGGAGGATTGCGATTATGCTTAGATGCTCGGCGGTTAAATGCAGTGACGCTCCCATTTAGGGATGCACCCCTGTCAGTGGAAGAAGCATTACAAAGATTTGGGGGTAGTATGATCTTTTCGAGTACAGATTTCAGTAAGGCTGGCTGGCAAATGCAGGTTGCTGAAGAAGACCAGAAATATACGGGGTTTTCATATTCGAGGGAATATGCGTTTTGTAGAGTACCGTTTGGGCTACGGAATAGCGGAGCGGCAACGATTCAGTGCGTAGATAAATATTATTAGGCGAAAGATGCAGAACTGAGTCACAACGTACGTGGATGATATTGTCCTGCAGGCAAAATCCATCGAGCAACACTTCCAAAGATTTGCAAGAACTGCCCAGATCTCTACAAGAGAATAACCTGGTGTTAAATCTGAAGAAATCAACGTGGTTCACCAAGAAGATTGAATTTTGGTACGTCATATCAACTGTGAAGGGATAAGCATTAGACCAGAAACCGCTGAAGAAATCCGAAACTTACCGCCACCGAGAACGAATACAAGTGCGTGTGTTCATTACACATGCAATTATTATCGAGATTTTGTCCAAAATTTGCGGACGTTGCGTATCCGTTCTACTCAACCGCAAAAAAGGGTCAAAATGGAAATGGGATGACGCCTACCAGAGGCATTTGATAGAGTAAAAGATATGTTTTATAATACATTGCGTATAGCCCAATTCGATTTTTCAAAGCATGTATCGTCCAAACTGACAGCAGCGACTTTGGGATTGGGGCGATGCTGTACTGGGTTATCGATGGCCAAGAGAAAATCGTGTCTATTATCAGCCGAACCCTTAAGGGAATCTGTTACGACTTTATACGGAAAAGGAAGCCAACGCTATAGTGGCACATTCAAATTTAAGCCGCATTTGAAAGGACGAGATTTCAAAGTACGTACTGACCATCAAGCATTAACGTTTTAAGTAGATGCCACTTACAAAACGATCGGCTACATCGATGGTGACGGCATTGCAAGAGCAATTATCTGATATAGAACATTGCAAAGGAACTAATAACCATTTGCCGGACTTATTGCCGCAAAGCATTGCGGTAGGAAGCCAGATACGCCAATGCGAGAATCTTTCAGGTAATGGTGATCGATTTGGGCATATCAAGATCACCATTATTTGATTGGGAGGACTTAGTACATTACAAGAAAGGGATGATGAAATCTGCGCGTGAAGAGATTTAAGCAAGGACAACTAGCCGAGGACGACGGACGTAGCGGCACTTAGAAGAAATCAACACTGCTGGAAAGTAGTACAAGAAGCAGTACTGATCAAGACCAAAGAGAATCCAGACATTATGGAGGATTTGGGCTCCACGAAATTGCACTGGTGAATCAATTGAATTCGTACACGTCGTTGGCACATTTCGGGGCCAAGAAGACATTCCAAACAATAAAAGCTTTATGCTGCTGGAAGGAATGAGGAGGCAAATTAGAGAACAGTAAGCTCATGCATTACGTGTCTCAAAGCTAAATACTCCCAACCGCAAATATGACGGGCCGATGCATCACATTATACCAAAAGAGAAACGAGTTGGCTGCGTTGATGCATACGGACCTTGCCCGAACGACGAACAACGGGAATAAATACATTTTTGTAATCATGGATGTCTTCTCGAAGTTCGTGCAAGTATATCCAGTAAACAAAATTAACTCAAATAATTGCTTGAAACTCGTGAAAAGATTTATTCAATGTGCGGGGACGTTCAAACAGATATTATCTGACCACGGAACGATGTTCACCAGTGAAAGGTGATAGAGGCATAGGGAAATGGGGCGATACTCGATTCATTCTACTGTGAGACACCTCAATCAAATCCGTCAGAACGGATACTGGCGAAAGAATTATCCAGACTATTTAGAACATATTGTATCGAGAATCAAGTGGGAAGTGGAATGAGTTAATGGACATCAATCGCTGGTTGAATCAAATTCTCATGACAGTATTGGCATGACGCCGTGGGAAGCCTATTTCAAAGGAAACCGCCTCACATACTATACGCTCCCTGGAGAGGAAGTCACCTAGGAAGGACCACCGAAGACATCGGAACAGATACGTCAGAGCTTAGTGCAAGCGGGTAAGGACAGGAAGGCAGTTAAAGAAGAGAACATATGAGTTTTACGAGGGGCAGACAGTATTGTTGCGTAACCTTGGGCATTAACTCAAACTAAGGTTATACGCAAAATTTTTTCCATTATATGAGGGGCCGTACATCATTGAACAGATAACAAACCCGAACGTGGCTAAACTAGTCAACGATAACAGAGAAGTGGTGGGACATTAAAATTTTTACAATTTAAGACCTTGCCCAACAAGAGAAGGCAATGGACAAGAATAAACCATTAAGTCATTGAATTTTCCGGAGAAAAATCCACAAAAAGGGGGAGGGGTAATGAAACGCACCGCGTTTCCACCCAAAGAAACGGGTCGTCCTCGGCTAGTTGTCCTTGCTTAAATCTCTTCACCTTGTAGATTTCATCATCCCTTTCTTGTAATGTTACTAAGTCCTCCCAATCAAATAACGGTGATCTTGATATGCCCAAATCGATCACCATTACCTGAAATTCTCTCGCATTGGCGTATCTGGCTTCCTACCTGGCTCTTTGCGGCTTAATAAGTCCGGCAAATGGTTATTAGTTCCTTGCAATGTTCTATATCGAATGAGTACTCTTGCAATGCCATCACCATCGATGTAGCCGATCGTTTTGTAAGTGGCATCTACTCAAAAACGTTAATGCTTGATGGTCAGTACGTACTTTGAAATGTCGTCCTTCAAATACGGCTTAAATTTGATATTGCCCACACTATAGCGTTGGCTTCCTTTTCCGTCGCCGAAAATCGTAACTCGGGTCCCTTCAGGGTTCGGCTGATAATAGACACGATTTTCTCTTGGCCATCGATAACTTGGTACAGCATCGCCCCAATCCCAAAGTCGCTGCTGTCAGTTTGACGATACATGCTTTTGAAAATCGGGTGGGCTATACAGCAGCTGTTATAAAACATGTCTTTTACTTTATCAAATGCCTCCTGGTAGGCGTCATCCCATTTCCATTTTTGACCCTTTTTTAGCAGTTGGTAGAACGGATACATAACGTCCGCAAATTTTGGACAAAATCTCGAGTAATAATTGCATGTGCAATGAACCTGCGCACTTGCTTATTCGTTCTCGGTGGCGGTAAGTTTCGGATTTCTTCAGCGGTTTCTGGTCTAATGCTTATCCCTTCGGTTGATATGACGTACCCAAGGAATTCAATCTTCTTGGTGAACACGTTGATTTCTTCAGATTTAAACCAGGTTATTCTCTTGTAGAATCTGGAGCAGTTCTGCAAATCTTGGAAGTGTTGCTCGATGGATGTTGCCTGCAGGAAAATATCATCCACGTACGTTGTGACTCCGGTTCTGCATCTTTCCTTGTAATATTTGATCTACGCACTAAATCAGTGCCGCTCCGCTATTCCGTAGCCCAAACGGTACTCTACAAAACACATAGCATATTCCCTCGAATGAAAACCCCGTATATTTCTGGTCTTCTTCAGCAACCTGCATTTGCCAATAAGCCTTACTGAAATCTGTACTGAAAAGATCATACTACCCCAAATCTTTGTAATGCTTCTTCCACTGACAGGGTGCATCCTAAATGGGAGCGTCACTGCATTTAACCGCCGAGCATCTAAGCATAATCGCAATCCTCCGTCCTTCTTCTTTACGATTACAATGGGATTCGTGTACGACATCTTTGCTTTCTTGATAATACGTCGCTCACCATGGATGCCAGCAACTCTGCTACTTCTTGCTTCAATACTACCGGTATCGGGTAGTTTCGCTGCCTAAAGGGAGTGTAATCTGTAAGTTGTATACGGAATTCAAATCCCTTGATCGGTGCCCGATTCTTCTGAAATACCCTTTGTTTTCTATCAGTAGGTCTACAGCCTAGTTTTCTGCTGAGCTTCCAATACTTCTATCTGGTCAACCTGTTGTTTCAATCTTTCTTCTATCCTCCTCCGATAACACGCCCGTACATATTTCTAATTCTCTCCATTCCCATGTCCATCTCGATTCTCTGGCTTCCTAGTTCTACACTCCGTGGTCAAGATCAATAATCGCGCGTCGTTCGATAAAAATCTGTCCCTATAATCATCGGATACAACAACTTCTTTACAACTAGAGCTACCACTTCGTAATTTGATCGCCAATTTCAGCATTAAACATTATTTGTTTCGTGATAGGCTTGACTTCTTCTGAGTGGCTCCTATCACGTACGCTCTATTCATGGCAAGCACATTACTTGCTTTCCTTTCGCAATCAACTCATTATAAAATTCCTCTGATATAACTGTTGTAGTACATCCAGTATCAACCAGTGCTCCCGTTACCACCCCTTCGCATTCTACTTTGATCGTGGACATTTTCCTGCGAACTTCCGAACTTTTTCTCTGCCACGGTTGTGATTCATAGGACACCGACTGAATCGTATTGATAGGGACCACATTCAGCTCTTCTTCCCTTGTGTCCGTCATGGGGTCACCTGTCATCACGGACTCTATCTGTTTAAAGATGTTCCCTGTCCTCCACTTGACCCGCACCTCGGTTCGTTCCTCTCTCTTCTCGACGGTTTGGGTCTTGTCCACCCCACTCCGGTCTTCGGTTACTCGGTTCCGATTGCCACCGGCTTCCTGTCTCGTGTCGCGTCCACTGGTTGCCTGCCCCACCACCATTCCCTTGTCTATTGACTGGTTCCGTTCTTACCGCGTTCACGTTTCCTTCCCTCTTATTCTTCGGGTCAAATGTTAAATCATATCCTCCTAATGCGTTCATAAAGCTCTCTAAATTGGTATGGTTCGAACTTCGCAAATTATTGTGGATCGACACGGGAAACTGACGTGTCAATAAACACATAATTTCTTGATCACTCATTGGGGGACGTAGTGTCCTACAATCTCCAACACGTTGCGTCGCATATTCCCGCAGAGTTCCCATCGACTGAGTATAATAACCATTCATTAGATTTAACTTCAATTCATTTGAATCTCATCGTTCCAATACCGCTCATAGAATCGGTCTGAAATTCCTTCAGCGTCCCTGGAAATACATCAAATGTGTCGGCCCAGTCCGGGCATTCCCCAACATCAATACAAAAACTGGACCTTGCATCTTTCCGATGTGTTGATCACGGCTAGGTGTCCTTCCGCTGCCCGCATGAATGCGCATGGGTTTCTCGACCATCTCCCGAGAACTTCACGATTTTGGAGGCGTAAAAGTTGGTATTCCGCCCGCACTAATGGGCGTTGTCCAGCATTCTTTGATTAGTTCCACATCAGATTGCAGGGATGATACCTTTCTTCGCACCTTCGTACATTCTCCTGTATGTTCGCTCTCTTGCTCTCCGCCGTCTGGATTTCATTCCGAATCTGGTTTGTACTCCTTTGTGCGGTAATCTTCCTCAAGTTGTTGATGTAAGTCGGTTTTCAACTCCGCCCAATTTGTCAATCTGGATTCTATCTTCTGATCCTGCCTCACAAATTTCCTGGCGATGGATTGGTTTTGAATCTCGACTCTGTTCCGCTATCTTCTTCATTTTCTGCTGGGTTTCGATTTGCTTGTTAATAGGTCCTATTTGTTTTTATTTCCTCCATTAACTTTCCGTTCTGTTCCTCGATTGCCTTCTTTTGTTCTTCCATCATCTTCCTACTCTGTTCTTCTGCCGATTTCTCAATTCGTTCTTCAATCGCCGTAAGCCGCTTTTCCGATCTTTTTTCTTGTTCTTCGATTACCTTCTTTTGTTCTTCTGCCGATTTCTCAAGTCGGTCGTTGATCATTTTCATTATTAGCATCAAATCTGATGTCTTTGCTTGGTACTCTGACTTGGGTTCCTGCTACCTGGTTCATCGGCGTTGATGTGACTTTTACTTCTTCATCAAAATAATCGCCCGACGTGTCATCTAATTTACTTCCAACTCCAGGATTCCTACTATCCAGGAACGTACTTCCGCCGATTCCTTCATCCGAGTCTTCTACACGCTCTATCTTCTCATTCCGTTCCAACATCGCCTTTGAGCTTCCATTTTGCTGTCGCAATCTAATTTCTTGTCTTCAGCTGCTTCGTATCGTTCACTCATTTTTCTCAATCGCTTTTACTGCTTCCGCGCTTGTAATGCCGCCCTCAGCTCGTCTACGCTCGCAATACTACTGCAATTGTTCCCTGATTTAATTAGTCTAATTCCCAAGTAATTGTATTGAAACAATGACCTATCAGTGATTCTAGGCATTAGCTGAATACACTATTCGTTTTAAATTTTGCATGAAAACCACAATTGTATAGTCTACTATGACCAACCCAATTTTCACTATACAGTTACCACATATGACATACAAATATCCACTCTCTGCAAACAAATGTTAACATCACCTATGCACATAAATTCACTACACAAAAATACCCTTCATAAAACACATCACATCAAAATAATACAAATAACACTTCTGGAAAATTCCTGAAAACATTGGCATACACAACTCCAATTCAAATTACAACAATAATCCACAGTCTCATTTCACACACTCCTACAGCTTCCTCAATAATGACACAAAATATACTGTATGCAGTTTTCAAACATTACCCCCAACATCCCAACAAATCAATATTAATTCCCTTCACTATTAATTACTTCCATTCACTGCTAATAAACAATGCCCCTCCACACCTGGGCTATACTCCTTTTAGATGATTCTGACAATTATCTTGTAAGATTCATGCCCATATGCTCAAAATAATTAGCATATACAATTTACACCAAAATGACATTAACTTCTCTTGTATTCATTACACTTTCCTACAAATTCTACTAATTTCCTTGCTTTATCCAATATTGAGAAACAATTCACTTAACTATGGTATGTTATCATGTACACAAATAATTATTCTAACAAACACAATATTTATACACACTGTTTTCTCCTTACACATACATAATAGGTACTCTGCATACTGTTTTCTGGATTGACTGACCACATATTTAACTAAATAACATTTACATTCACAATTACCATTGCCTGTCAATATTTCTATAATTGCTTTATATTTCCTCAACAGTATTTACCTTTACATAAATGACAATAATAAATTTCTACTACTTTTTCCCAGTAAGCAACTTCACATGCACACTGTTTTATTTCCAATATTTCCTGTTCAAACTGTTGTGTTTCTTAAAATTATTACACAAGTTTGTTAATTCAAGAGTCATTAGTTTTATTCCCCTCCAATTATATGAATTCTCGGTACTGTCTTCAATTTATTGCAACACTATGTAAATAATCCTCTTGTTAAATTAATCCCCCTGAGCCATATTTCTTAAATACACAGAGTCCATACTGTTCGGGCGCTAACTGTGACGTACCGGGTAGGCCGGCTTGTTCTCAGTAAATTTATTTGTAAGTGACAGGTGTTCTTTCTCGTGAATGGCTCGGGTTATTAATCAAACACCACTGTTCCGTGAACAAAATAAACTGAACTATTTATTAATTCTATACAAATTACTAATGATCAATATCTATGGTGGTCTCTACCCTTTTCTTTCATATAACCCAGAATCACTGTTAGTCTCTCGATCTTATATCGACCGAAGAAATATTTACCGTTACTTCTTCCACTACGAGCGTCGGCGGCTTCGGGGACCCTCGGGTGGCTCGCGCCCTTCGCTGCTTGCCGGGTCGTTTCACTGGGACCAGCCGAGGTGAGGCGCTGCGCTGCGTACGTTCTCCTTTCCAACCTCCGATCCAGTCGACGTCTTTGATCTGTGTTACTCCAAATATCAGCTATCACTTTGGCAATATGTCCGATCGACTATTGATTGTTATCACGCACAAATTGTCCGTCAATTAATCTTTCTGCACTCGTTCGTTCGCGATACTAGTTTGCTTTTCGATCGCGGAGCAGCCGCAGATACGTCCTTCCTCGCCGGCGGCCAGACAGACACTGACTCCTCGCGGCCTCGTTCCCACGGTCGGCCAACCGACGACACCTCGCCGCCCGTAACCGTTTTTCGTGGCTAGCGAGCGCCCTTGCTTGATGTCTCGCCGTTTCTTTGGGTGGAAACGCGGTGCGTTTCAATATATATATATATATATATATATATATATATAACATAGTCAGGTTAGTTACAGCATTTATACGTCAAGAGAGACTGAAGAATTTTAATTATCTCTGATTTGTTGGATTCATCTCTGCCCCGAACAGCAGAAGAACTAAAATATCGTAAAAAATCATTAGATGGCGCTGTAGAACACAACTAAATTTTCATGGCAAATGCAAACCGCAATACACTAGGCAGGACTTTTTGAATCTATATCGTTAAATCATAGAGAAAAGAACCATACCCCTTTAGTCTATGGTTAAATAACTTTTAAACGAAACGTTTTAAGACATTATAAACTAAAATTGTGTCATAAAAAGGGAGTGTGCCGGGTGATCAACATTGTATTCGAGATCCTTTTTATTCCTGTTTTTATGTAATTAAACAAAAACACTTACATGAAATGAAGTGTGATTTTTGTTTTTATTTAATTATATCGAGACTGTCAAGTCCTATCCATGTAATGGATCTTGAAATGGAATATAATTTGGAAATAATGGGAACTCCGTCCGAATATTAGAAGAAGCAACAGCCGCAACTTTTGACTTGTTAAAAATGAAAAGATAGATAAATTAAATTGAATTCAAATGAAAAGATAAATAAGTGAAAGCATTTGGGGGATTTTGTAAGAGCCAAGAATCGAGAGGGTAAGAAGTGACACAGAAAACCTGCTTCTCCCATTCTTTTCCGAAATGAGGGGAAAGCGTCAAAGAGCTCTTTAATTGATTGTTCAATAACAAATAATGTAAATAGTTCCAAATAAAATATAAATTGATTTCTACATGTTTTGAATATGTTGAAAGCTAACTCAATATATTTTTTACATGTAACCTTTGGTTCGTGGCTTGCTGATAATAGTTCGTTTCTTACCTAGATGAAGAGGTGGCTTGTGCCACAAATAAAATCGCTGTAAGCGTACACAAACGAGATCTATAACAGTTTAACCAACACTATGTCACGAAATTTTAATATAATGCAAGGCTGGTTGGTCCTTCATGGGCAGCAGTTACATGTGGTGACTGTAGAGTCAAGAAGAAATCATTATACGACGCTTTGAACAGAATCATCCTGTAACGAACAAGTTTCTTGCCGTAAATCAATACGACAATGAGTTACTTTCCTGACGGTCTCGTTTTCGGATACTCGCAAGTCTACGTACAAAACAAGATTTGATATTAAGTAAAATGTTGAGATTTGTACCGCAAAATGTGCAAATACATATAGCAAATAATGTTGAACAAAAATAAAATTACTTCCTTGCATTGATCATATCGTAACATCATTTCTATAGGGAAGAAAACTAAAGAAGTTCCTTTTAAAGAAAAACCCAAAAAAAGCCTATAAACTTAAAAGGGTTATTTAAAAAACTAATATGAACGTTTTTGAACGATATTATATACTTTAATCCTTTGTAGAACATAAGTTTCAGTAGGATTGATAATTATATGCAAAAAACGTAAAAAAATTATTTTGAACGCTTACCACCTTCATCTCCGGCTCACTCCACCAACTTCAGGATTTTAGTATAACATGCAGTAGGTACAAACAAACAATCATGCTGCCGATCCGGTGGTCGAGATTGCTAAGGCAGTAGTGTCGTAGCAATCTCGGACCAAAGGGTCGCGGGTTTCAGTCCCTCCTCAGGCATGGTTGTATTTGTGTTCGTCCTTTCACCACTTATCATCCTCATATCGTTTCATCTTCACGCTTACAATAAAGTTAACTCCAATAATGGTCGCTAATGACCTATATGTTGATGCGACCTTAAAAGAAAACAGAAAATTATGACAAATTTCAATACTCCAGGTTTTTTCCCTTCGGTCACCACGTTCTGATCTAATTTGACTAGGCTAAGTACTTATCGTCACCAGAAGCGCTAAATAATTCAAATTACTATCTTATACGTCTACAAAGTATTTATTTGTGTTATACATGTAATAAAAGTATTTTGTGTAAATTAAAGGATGAAATAGTCTCAATCGCTTGCGCAGGTTATAGAATATAAATCTTGTAATTTTATTCATTCATAGTTGATTAAACAATGTATCATAAAGCTGCAGTATAGTAAAGATTTCAGGAAAGTTTCGGATCGAAACGAAGTTGAATGTATAATTTTCATATTTCAAGGCATATTGTTCTATTTAATAGTACAAACTTCACGAGTCTACAGATTTGGAGAATACGAATGTGAGCAATTTGTAGTTACGCTAATGTTCGTAAATTAGGTACATTTTGGGTTTAATTTAGTATATGAACTTGAGTAACGATGTTGTCCACCTACATGGTTAGTTATATAATGCAGTTTTATATTTAAATTTAACAGAATTGCATTGTGAAGCTTGTTTGGCTTGGATGTTATGTTAATTTGTTTTAGAAGTGTTTTACTTATGATATTTTCTGTTGTATGATGATTTTTGCATGCTATTTGTGCTAATGTGGATGTCTATGATCAGAATAATTTAGTGTGCCAAAATTTGAAGCCCGTATTCGCAATTTGAGTCAAATAAATTAGCTAGATCCTTCCAAAGCATGGGAGCTAACAATCATAGGATTTTCTTAGAATTTCCCACAATTGCTTTTCCCGGTAGTTGATCACCCACCACTCCACTGTCCTCAGTCAGCGAGTTGGGAATCCCCGAAAGCAGATCAACTCGTGTCATTCCCCGAGCTGGGTGCAGTTCATTAACCTCGAGGAAGCGGGAGAGGGGCTCTGTCTTAAGGAAGTGAGGTTGCAATCCGGAGGTTATCGCAAGAGCAGTAACAAACACGTAAACTTAAACCATAAGACGAGATTACAATAGTAATCCACGCGATCACTGAAGGGGAATAGATTTTATTACAATCTTTTGATTAGCTACCTTATATCATTCATTTTCGTGTCCTAATAACCAATTTTATTTAGCGTTTGAAATATTTCAAGATGTATTGTTTTTCAATTTATATTAAACTGAACTTCGACAGAAGTATATTTTTTTAAAAAAGTAAATATTTCCTAAGATAATGAAGTCAATTTCATAAATCACTACTCAATGATTAAGGTTACGCCCGAAAGGAAGTAATTGTAATTCTCCGCTTTTCAACACTTGTTGCCTTGAAACATCTCAAAAGCATTTTTTAACGGAATGTACTACGTACTAAAAACAACTGCCTAAAACAACGCAAATCTATTGGTTATTGATCACCACTGATGGTGTCGTGAGAGCTCAAAAAACGTTTTAGGTGCCTAAAAAATGCAAAAACACACATTTTTAGAAACATTTAATAGAATTTGATGGATTCGCAAACAAATCAACCATTCCGCACCAGAAGGCCGAGATGCGTCCAATTTACTTCATTTGGGTCTAATGGTGAGCTGGAAGGGGACAAACAATGAGGAATGACGAACGGACGCATGGACGCAGGTTATTCGAATACAAGGATATTGTACGTTCTTGCCGTTGTGGAGCAATTACGATGTACTAGGTCGGGCAGACTGACAGAATTGCGAGATTTGATATGTGAGCGCGTTCATTCAATTCGTACGGCAATGTGTGAGCTCTGAATGCATTGATTGCTTCCTCGGTTAATTGCAATGGCATGGCGTGCAGATTTTAAACAAAGGTGATGCTCCGGTCGGGCTCGTCCCCGCTCTGCCCCCACTTCTTTCCACCCCCTGCCCCCCGCCCTGGCCACCGCTCCGTCACCCCTCACCACGCCCCCTCTCTTCCCCCCAGCTCATCCCATTCCTCGCGGCTCTCAGCCACCCACACCGCCCTGTCCCCGCCCCTCTTTCCTCCCCGGCTCTTCCCCGCCCCCTCCCCTCCAGTCAGTACCCGCCGCCCCGCCACCTCCCCGCCGCGGCCCGCACCCGCCAACGCCGCCCCGTCACCTTTTTCCTCTCTGGCTTGCCCCCATTCTCTCTTCCCCACCTTGCACACGGTCCCTCACCGCCCGCGCCCCCCCCCCCCGGCCCCCCCCCCCCCCCCCCCCCCGCCTCTGGACACGGCCAGCACCCGCCCTCGCCGCCCCGTGCACGCATCGCCCCGCCCCCGCCCCTTCTGGGAACGGTTCGCGCACGGGCCACGCACGACTTCCCGCAGGCCGCACGACGCGTCGGGAATGCGCTCGCTGTCCCACGGCCGCCGCCAGAGCACACTGCGGAGCATGAGGATCCCACTCGCAACGGAGAAGCCATCAAGCACTTCATTATAAGCGATGACATGTGCAAATAATGAATGGCAAGGAACTTGGAGGAGATCATTTGTAGAATGCACTCCAACTCGAAGAACTAAATAAATTTGTCACATTTAATCTCTTCTTGAGCCTTAGGTGTGTATTATAATGACTCAGTCAGCTTCAAAGGAGTTCAGTACTGACTTCCGCGACCCAGTTCACGTTTCCTTATGAGATTAAATATATTACAACAACAGGATAATGTTGTTGTAATTACAACAGAATAATATTCTGAATTACGTATCTATGTTTTATGGTCAAGTTCCGTTATACGTGGGGGTACAAGTACCTAGTGTCGAGACGCTCTATTCTAAAGTCCCTTGAAGACGCCATTGTGGACAAACTCTATCTATACTTTATCTATCCAAGTGAATTCTGCTTCAAATACATTTGTTTATGTGGCAGGTAGGTATACTCATTGGTGTCCCCGGTATTTGACACTCAAAAACACTGAGGAAAGAATAATGGGAGTACAAGGAATTGACAAAATAAAAATACATTAATTCGCAAAATATGTTAACGTGAAAAATGGACACAACGTTATAACAGTTAAATATGTTTATACGTGTTTTTTAATTAATGCGAATTATTTTTATTATATCGGAGTAAACTCGCATCCTCATTCCTTTCAGAAAAAGGAGAATTCTAAACCCAATTTGAAAAGTTCAGAATTAGGATCTTCATTAAGCAAAATTATATTCTGGAGGCAAGAGCATATTGAAGATTTTGTTGTTTTAAGACAAAAACAGAATCATAGTTTTTCTTTGTAAAGGTATTTATAAAAAAATCATTCAAAGTTTCATTGTTACTGAATATAATGTATTCCTTAATTTTAAAAAAATATTTTAAATATAGTAAAATTACCATCGTTATATTTATATATTCTGCAATTGTGACTGTGTGTCGATTCCTTTCAAATTTCTAAAAAAATTATTCCTATTCATGCGTAAACCCTCTTTGCAATCAGAAATTCCTCTAAAATCAATGTCTACAGCGTATTAGAACTTCACCTTTTTAAGACTTCTGCAACAAATCTGTCACTAAATTTGCCTTACGAATGTCAGTGAATTCGTGCCATCGTCACCGTCGTATTTAAACGGCTGTCGTTTCCAATTTCACGGTCCTCGTTTCAAATCATCTTCATCGCCATCGAAATCAACGCCTAGTCCTCGCCAACTGCTCTCTTCATCCTCCTCCCAATGAGGCCCACCGACCGCACCGAGGGCAATCAGCGCCATTGTCGTGCGCAGCCTAAAACAAGAGTGGTCAACCACTTTTCGGGGCCCCCATTCCGCTCCACTTTTTATTTACATATACATGACATATTACGTTTACAAACATTTTCAGTCTATTTTTTAATTTTGAAATGTATTTTTAGGCAGTTTATAAAGAATAGTCTCTGACTTTTCTAGGATCATTTTTTTGGAGTAGTCAGGTATGTTTTCAGCATTTTTAGATGTTTTCGACCGATTTCTGATTTTTTACGCATTTTGGGGGATTTTCCGTGTGTGTGTCCTATCAAATCGGTCATCTTTCAAGTATAGATGCGAAAGTTTCTACAGATTTAGTTTTGGAAATGTTCGATTATTTTGCAATTTTGGGCATTTATGTGCTATTTTTTGTAAAAAAAAAATAAATAAACATCAAAGTTAATTTTGATTATTGAAAATAGTCAAGGAGTTAGTTACCTCAGATCAGAAAATGTTGACTTTTACCAATAAGTAAAACGCCAAAACGTTTCAAATTTCATAACCCTAAGTATAATATCTTCTTCTTCTTGCCGGTTTCTAACCGCTACTAACGCTATTTCCTAACAGGAATCAGGAGTGTAATTTGCACTTCTCGATTGTCTTTCTGATCTGGTCGTTCCGCCCTGGTCTTGGTCTTCCTCGTTTTCTCCTTTCACTTGGTTGCCATTCTAATGATCTTTAGGAGTCTTTTCATCAATTCGCTGTACATTGTTCAAACCAAGAGAGTTGTTTCTCTTTAATTTCCTCTATAATATCATTCTGCAGATTTATTATTTCCTTAACTCGGTCATGCAATTCTTACCTTCTAAATATTGTTGCTGTTTTTCTGAGGGAATCCATCTCCTGGCTCTGAATTTTTCTGTCGTTCTGAAAGTTGCCCTATTTCTGCTCCATACAATATAACACTTTCAATCATACATGTATATATTCTCATTTTCGTCTTCTTTTCTATTTGGATCCTAGATCACTGGGTTTAGGGTTCCTAATTTTTTCCTTTAATGAGTTGGATTTTTCATTCCTTTCCATAAAACCCTGTTTTCTATTGTTCCCAAGTACTTTATGTCGTCTGTTGTCATTATTTCTCCAGTTGCTTTAGTCAATCATCATATGGTACTGCCTAGTGTCCAGTATATTGTTTTCTATAGGTTCAGCTTAATCCCCATTTCTCATAATCTTCTTTTATCTTCCTACTCATGTATTCAATATCTTCCTGTGCTTGCGCCATTAACACCTGATCTTCAGCGATTTGTAGTGTAGAGTGTTGTATTATCATCAAGTTGTATTCCCATCCCAGCACATTTTCTTTTCCGTTCCTACAACGCAACATTAAAATATATTTTAAAGAGGATAGGTGTCAAACACCACCTTGGCCATAGCACTTTTGATATAGAAAATGTTTGGGTCATCTGTTTTCCAACTTTCACTTTTCCCTTTTGATCTATGTACAGTTAGTTCACCGCATTTATTTAGATTTTATTTACATTACTTTTATTCATAACTCCATAACTGCATGACTGGCACCCCTATCATAGGCCTTCGCTATTTCAAGGAAGACTACATGAAGTTCTCTCCCTGATTGCCATTTCTTTTGCAACACTTGGGGCAGCCGAAACAGGTTATCTATTCAAGATCGACCCGCCTTAAAATCACTTTGTTCTTCTTCGTAGTCCTTGCATTACTATTCTATTAATTCTCATAACATTCCATATACCTTACTGAACGTTTTGTCACTGCCATCCCTCTATAATTTTCACACATACCTTTCCTTCCTTTATTATATATTGGTGTTATATAAGCCATTTTCCAATATTATGGTATATCGCCTTTATTTGTATACCTATTAATTAACTTTGTCATCATCACCACTAGCTTTGGTGTTCCATTCTTTACCAATTCGCTTGAGATTTCTCCTGGACCCCGAGTCTTACCGACTTTCATTTCTTTGATACATCCTTTAACCCTCTCTTTGCTTACTGTAATTTCTCTGGCCGGAGATATTCTTTTCCCTTTCTATAGTTCCAAGAAAATCTAATCTTCCTCAATTTAATAATTTTCTAAAGTACTCTTTCCATTTACTTACAGATATACTTTGTATGCGGACTTTTTCCATTTGGGGAGATTTGACCTGTTTTATGAACATCCCAATTTCGTTTCTTTGAGTTCCACCTATGTTTATTTCTACTTCTTGGCATTTACGCTCCCATAATTGTTGTTTTTCTTTCCTTATCATGTTTCTAACTCTATTTCTTTGCATCTTATATTCCTCCCAATTTTTCGCTTTCTTGGCACTGAACCATTTTTCATAAGTCTCTTCTTCTCCTCTATTTGAGTAAGAATATTTACTAAAAAACGAATCTGCGGTAATAATATATTGGTAGACTTATGTGCATATGCGTTTGCCTTTATTGAAAAGTTAAAAATGCGTTCTATTCGTAATTTTCATCAAGGATTTAACATATTTACGTAAATGACAAGTTTTATTTCACAAGGCAACGGAGCCCCTTTCAAAGTGTTGCCCGCCCCTCGCTGCGCGCACGCCTTTGATGGGTGCCATCAATCGCGGAGATTCCGCGCCGACGCCGCAGCTGCTCGCAGCCGCCGCTTGACTGCGCGGCGATCGCGTGCGTGGAGTGGACTCGCGGGCCGCGAAAGCACCGATCCGCGGACAAGTAATGAATCGTCTTGTCGCCGCAATTGCGCTGATTGCCCCATTAGTTCCTCCGTCAACGAGCGCCGCCCGATCGGCCGCGCCAGCCACTTGGCAATCCCTCTCGCGAGCAGGCACTCCAGGTTCGATCCCGATGGTGGCGGATTTTCCACACATACGATTAATTAAATAAGTAATAAATAATGAAATATAAATGAAAAATAATGAAAAAAAAAAAATGAAAAAAATTAAAAAAAATTAATGAAAAATTAATGGAAAAAATTAATGGAAAATTAATGGAAAAATTAATGGAAATAATTAATGGAAATAAGTAATGGAAATAATTAATGGAAATATTAATGGAGAAAATAAAAATAAAAAGGAAATAAAAATTAATAAATAATCCTTCATTGATGGCGAGGCTCACGAAAAACATTTAAGCGTATCCCTTTAACTATGCATAGGTGTCCACTATAACAGCATGAGAATGTCTGATGCAAAACTTCTAACCCTTAATAGACTAATACGCCAGAATTTCATCCAGAAACAACATAATATTATAAAACGGAAATGGACACGTTTTTATAATATTTCTTATAATTTAAGCGTGTAACATGGAATCTATTTTGTAGCATTTTTACCTGAGCGTAACACACGTACGTGTGTGTGATCTGAGGGTAACACACGTAAAACTAGACATAAATAGCATATCTAAAAGAAGTTCATGTAAATAATTTTCAGTTTTGCAAAACATTTTTTAAAAAATTTAAATTTTATTTTATGTTGCATCAACTACAAAAGGCTTTTAGCGACATCCTCACAATAATATTGTTATTTTTGCACATGGAATGCTATGACTTATGGGAACATTCATATCACATTATTAAAGTTTTTACATTCGTCTTATATATATCCCCGGACAAGTTCATGCCCTCCAAAAATTGAGAAACCGATTGCTTTGTTCTCCGTCCTTTGGTACACTTGACGTGTCATTCTTTACATCATTTCTCCTCCGGTCAGCCTCAAACCTGAGGCACAGAACTAGATGATTAATATAAACAGAACTATTACACATATTACACATAACAGCCGTATTCCCTGTGATCTCATGGTCATGTGTGAGCTTGTTGTGACCTTTTCTGCATCTAGTTAACACAACCTGGTCAGTTGCAAAACATTCTTTGCGCCTTGTACCCGAAAAGACCCCAAACAGTCTAATGGCGTAATGTTTCTATTACACTATAGAACTGAATTGAAAGGTGCATGGTTCGGAACTCCGTGCAGTGAGTGGAGGCCACTGTCGCGAATGCTTCCCCTCCCACGGGGGGTGGCCTGCGGAGTTTGTTAGCGTCTGGGACCGGGGGAAGGGCGGAGGGCTATCTGCTGCCCACGCAGTCGGATTCTCCTCCGCGCCGTCTGCTCTGAGTTACGGTTATGAGTTCGAGCCCCGCCCGCACCGCTGCTGTCTCCCCGGACCGCGAAGACCTTACGAGCCCAACGTTGCACCGAGAATTCGCTTCAGTTTCGTCCCGGCTCGGCGCAAAATTTATTTCTCCGGACGTAGCCACTGTCTCAATTCCTTTTTTGGACGGTTAGGAAACATTGAAGGGCGTAGTGAGTTCGCCTGTCGCAGTATGTTCACGAAACATGAACTATTTTTAACAATTGTCTTCTATACCCTACAAATTCGCGAATTAAATCCATATACTTTATTAAAAGCTTTTAAAGGTTCTAAAATTATTTATTTTTGGGATAGCTAGTGATGATTCAACCTTCTTTTTGACTGATTACATCAAGTTCCTTTTTTTACAGTCAACACTTGATTTTATCCCATCATCTTCTCTATAACGTTTTGTCGCTCAAAAACAGAGGGACACTAAATTAACATCTTCGTATCATTGCTAACATCTTCATATCATTGCTGTGTAATAAAGTAATTACTATGTTTTTTTAATTACACGATGTATTCTGTTTAACCCTAAATTACAAAAGCATCGTTTGTCAGACGACGCAACTAGTGCCGAAAGCTTCTCCTACCGCTTCCCCTCACTTCCCGATTCTCAAACTCTGTGTACCTTCCTTGTGTCACTAGCCTGAGAAATACACATATCGCCGTGCTCGTGCCTATTTCCGGTATATGCCATTTTAACACGCGTCGTCCCGTTGACTAAGCCTTTGGTGTTATGCAGCCTCCGGGTCAATGACCCCATCTCGATCAGGTTTTTCGTCCAGTTTCCCTGGTCCATTGAGCAAATGCTGAGATGGCCCCTTGTTTTGCTTCTGGACATAAATGTAACTTCATTTTCTGTGCACGTCTTCTAGAATTCAGTGGGAAATACAATTATTCAAATTATCGCTTCCATGTTCTCGCGGCAGGAAGTATTATTCCGAAGGACAACATGGATAAGAGCCAAAATTTATTGCCTTTTTATCCTTGAAAATAGATTTTATTACATGGGAGCACTTTTTTTAAAAATTTAAGTAGTATATGACTTAGTGTAGGGATCACAGAATTTTGAAAATGTGCACACAATTCACTTTTCCCCATAGCACGTCATACGAAGTTTTTTAACTGTTTTTTACGTAAAATAAATAAATAAATAAATGTCAAATTTGGTGCTTTATTGGTTAATATTGTAAATAATAAGTTCAAAATCATTGTCTTGTAGCATTTAAGGTTCGTTCTGAACATTTAGCAATCGTAATGGGGCAATGGCGGTCGTAACGAAGGTCACATGACGAGGTATTTCTGCGCCAAGTAAGTATCACAGCACCGAGTGTCTGCTGTGAGAATCAAGCCATTTAGATATATCAATAATACACTTTAAAATGCATTTTGTAACTCCATTTCATACATAATCAATTCATTACATTTAGTGTGTCATTTTAAAAGGAGTTTTTCTTTATTTTTACTCCCAAGAGCCAGGCCCGCCTTTGTAATAATCTTGCTACAGGACGCCTTTGTAATCTAGGGTTAATAGTGATTAATATTTTTTATTAAAATAACATTTTATTAGTGGTTCTTCATCAACAGCATCGACCTCAGTCAGGCAAATTAGCGCACAATTCAAAAGGTATGATGAAGGAAGTTTCAGAAACTTCATATCAGATTAATTCAAGCATTTGTGCCTCTGTTAGTGAATGATTCCAAATTATTTAAAAAGTATACAACGTGAATATTAACAAGCAAACTTTTCAACCAATTGATAATTGAAGCAATTTAAATATTTAACTGACAAAGAATATTATATCTACAATCTGCGATTTTAAGGGCACTTTCCTGTATTCGAGACCTACGTTTAAACAAATCTTGGGGAAATCTTGATCAGGAATTTTGAGATATTTGTCACGATTTGGTTCAAAATGTTTCCAATGCCCACAGTTTTGTAAAATTGGTACATGGCACCAATTAAAGATTTAATTTTTAAGAATATATTTCAATAAGAAAAGTAGTGTTGATGCAGCATATACTTACTTGTTATTGGTAACTAAATGTAATGTAATACTATTGCAACTTCTATTAAAGCTTCAGCCATGACATGAAAAACACTTGGCCAAAGAAGTTGAAGTTGAGAAGTTTGGGAATTAGTTATTTTATGTACCCAGTCCTCAAAGGGAGTCTGCAAGGACCACGCCGTAAATAAGGACAATTAGCACTAAAAGTGGGAAAAAGCATGCTGGCAGAGGGCGCCAACAATGAGCGCACGAACGCGATGGCAACGGGCGAGAGCTACGCGCACAAAATTAAAATGGCACTTAATGAGCGTAGCAAACCGCGCCGCAAACTGCTTGCCCCCAAGCCTGGTGCCCTACGAGCGTGTCCTTCCCCTTTACTCCTCTTGCATTTCTCCTCCAAATTAAAAAGGTACACGTCAAGCTCGCGGTGCGAGGCGGAAAATAGGGGGAAAATAGTTCGCCGGATTTGTTCACCCGAGATTTGTTTGTTTCATTTTTTTTACTCATTATTTTTTTGTATGTATTTTGTTTTTAAAATTTGCTCGATAAACTTTTTTGTGGTGTCGGGAATGTGTTTAAATGGCTTGTTTCTGTTTGCCTTATGGTTTATTACATTTTATGTATTTGTGGAATATCGCAAATTTGCGATGTAAAAACAATTTTCTATAAGTTTTAAACCCCTTCGGGCGGACAACTTTTAACAGTTAAGAATCCTTGTTTGAAAAACCTTTAAACCCTAGGACGTTCATGTAATTATTGTACTCTTGTAAACAAGGTTACGAACAAATGTATACCCACTCAAGAATGGGGGGGATGCCTTGGGGGCCCAAATCTGGTTTTCCCAAGTTTGGGAAAACCCACGCTGACACTTGACCAATCCTGGCGTCAGGCGTATCCGCTTTTTCATTTTTTGCCCAAGTTTCAGCCCGTCCCCTTCCCCCCCTCGAAGATTTTCCTCCAGACTCAAAGGGGCGGGCTTTTTGAGTCAGTGACGCTGCCTCGCTAACGTGAGCGGGGTAACAGGAGAGGGGGGGGTGGGGGAAGAAGAGGAGGACAGGAGGGGGCACAGAAAGAAAGGGGATTGGGGCGCGGGCGCGGGATCACCCCGCCAATTGCACTGACGTTGGCTGAACCCCGTGGACGCTGACGAACCGGGGCGCGGGTCAGGGGAAGGGGGCGGACTTTTTTTATCGAGTTCTTTACCATGAAAATGAAGTCTAATTTATGGTATCTAATATTGTAAATTTTTGTGTCAGATTAAATTAATAGTATTGAAAGTTTTTTTTTACAAACTTTTAAAATGCTAATGGTTCTAGAGCAAGGAACACTAACTATTTACATAATAATTTTGGAAACACAAAAATGCATTTACATAATATAAAATTTCCTTAAACAAATTGAAATTCATTTACGTTTTTAAAAAACTTGTATTTTGACATTATTACGCCTTTATTAAGGAAATGCAAGAAACACTTTTTTATTACGCTTTTAAAAAAATGTAACGCCCATTTTTTTATGAGCAGGTATGCAAACAGTGATTTCGTTAATAAATTAAAAATCACTCCCGGGGGGCCCCAAGTAGATTATCATTAAAATTGCTTTGTTAATATTTTTAGACTATTTGAAAAATTGAAAATTTATAGTGAAAATTTTGGTAAAAAGGGAACTGGGAAACCCTCTCATTAAAAAATTTTAAAATATAATTGTCTTATTCTTCATTTTTTTTCAAAGTCGCTATTTTTCTGTTACACTGCTGAAAAGATTATATCTACCCCTTTCCCCAGTGATTTTTTTATTTATTTATTTATTTAAGGTAATATACAGGCAAAGTACAAATCTGATATCCAATGGGCCCCAACATAATTAATTATTTTCAAATATCACATTGCATATATTAATAGCAAAATTGTAATAATTGATATTTTTAATAAATAGCTAATAATATAAAAGCAAATTTTTAATTCTTTTAATTTGTGAAATCTACACTGAAGTTAAAATTTTTTTAAATATTTTTGAAAAACCCAGTAGTAAAAAAGAATAAATTTAAAACCTTAAAATGTTACGAATCAATGTAATTTTTTTAAAAAACGGCTGTTAAGAAAGAAACAAAACTTGTTTGAATAAACTTTAAAAGTTGAGTATTTAGTTAAAAATTTAAATTTCCCGGGGAAAATTTTTCCCAAATTTAAAAATATTTAAGCGGAAACAGTGTTTCGAACGTTGATTTTTCCCAATTTTTTTAGGTTTTGTATGCCCTCCAAAAAAGTTTCGGGAGTGTTTATTTCGATTCAAGAACCTTCGCAATTCAAACATCCGGAAATTTACACGGTTATCGATATTGAACAAAAAACGGTTTTTTTCCCGAAACAACCCCGTCCTTGTTTTCTAATGATTAATTCTGAAATAATTTTACCCATTGTAAGATATACGCATGAAAAAAAAATTTTGTTCTAAGATCCCAATACAATTATCAAACCTGAAAATACTTTTGGGTTTTTAGATCAACACGGAAAACAAAAATTCAATGAGATCACGATTTCCCTCAAATCTAAAAAACTAAACTACATTTTTTATTATTTTCACGAAATGAAACTTCATACCTTTTTTAATAATAAAAAAGAACTGTGTATTGTGCTCAAATATCTTGTAATTACATATTCAATATTTTTCCCAAAATTTTCTAAAAATTAGTATAAAATGTTAAAATATTTTTTATTAATTAAAGATTAAAAGAGTAAAAACAGAAAATATGACAAATTTTTAAAAATGAAATAAATGAAAAAAGACAGTGTTACATCAAAACGAAAAAATTTTGAAAAAGGCATGTTAAAAATCACCCCCTTCACGCGTATTAGATTTATAAATCCATAGCTAAGAAAGTTTAAAGAGTTTGCGGAGGACAGTAGCCAGCATCCCCTCTATAATCGAAAGCTATGTTTTCTTCGGCTCTTCCATTATCGTAGTGTACAGGACTATTTTTACAGAAAGGTCTTTTTTCATTTCTGGGGATAGGGGGGGGTAACTGCACGAGATGTCCGGCGAGAAGTGGCAGTCCCCGATCCAAGGTGAAAAAATTTTGCCTCGGGGAGCCAGGGGATGACCACGACAAGGGTTTTTGATCCTTGTAGTTTGAAAGAGTTCTGCCACTCTGTTTGCATAAAAATGCAAGTTGATAAAATTTTGGAGGGTAGATATTCCCAAAGATGTTTTCTGGTTTCCCCGGGGCCCAAACTTTACTACCTAGTCGGGTTTTTCATTTCCATTTATCCCCACGTCCGGGGAAAAGGGAAAACGTAATTCAAATGATGGAGAATTGCGATATCTTCGAGTTTTTGATGTTGGATATATGATGTCAAAGGTTTACTAGGAAAGAAAAATGGACGAAAAGGGCCCGTAGTTTCCGGGGTTCGAAGGGCCGGTTCCCCCTCGAATAGATGTGTTTTCTGATGCCCTCGTATTCTCCCACAGAAAACCAAACAAAAAATCACAGGATCGTTATATGACCTAGTATTTAAAAAAGAGACATTAAAAATATAAAAAACAAAATTTCCCAATTGTCAAAGAAAATTTCAATTTTTAAATTTCGTACTTTCAATAATCGTTCCCTAATAAAACCTAAGGACTTTATTTCCTGGGTAAAATAGTATTAAAAAACGGAAATTTATTTAATCAAAAATTAAATTTTTAATAGGTCCTAATTCGATTTTATTTAAAACAATATTCAACCTCTCAGAGATTTCAAATATTGAATGATATTCATTGTAGCCAATACATATTTTTTTCACACTTTTTTATTTCGTTGGAAAAATAAACATATTTATTAAACTGAGTACCACTGAATTTAAAATTTTCTTTCATTACAATATTCCATGTTTTTGTGAAAATGGGAAAATAATTGTCCAAATATTGAGTTAAGACCATTAAATATTTTACTATATTTTACATTCTGGAATCCCAGCACACTACAGAAACAATGATATCAAGAAAAAATGGTTTTTCGGGTTTAAGGGAAAATTGGGCTTTGAAATCACGAACCCCAAAAAAAATTTTTCCCAAAAAAGACTTGCGAACATGTATTTATTTTTAGACTCGTTGTAGGAAAAGGACCTGTGTACACATGGTACCGAAAAAAATTAAAAACATTACTGACTTCTTCGATGTATTCTTTTTAAAAATTTGATATTATATAGCAAGTTCATTGGGATTCTGAATCCAATGATATTCCAATATTTCTGGAGGGTATGTTCATTATGTCATATTGATTATTGAAACTTTCTGAAAAAGAACTTTTTCTTTTTATTTTACACTCTTCTTTCAAATACACTATACTTTTAAACAAATACTTGAAATGTCCCCTTTTTATTAATATCTCGGGGTTTTTTTCAACATTACAATTACTAATCTGTTTAAAATTTTCATGAATTTTTACTCTTTTTCCCGGTATAACAAATTTTCAAATAAAGTTAAAAAAATTGTATAAATTTTTTCCAAATTTAGAAAATTGCTTTGCGTAAAGAAAAAAATTTTCCCAAAACGCATAATCTAAATTTTCTATATTGACTGCACTTTCAAAGGGTTTAGAAAAGTTACGAATGCTACGCGAAAAACGGCGAATTGACTGCAAAAAAACGCATATTACACGGCCCTTGTGACGAAAAAAGGGAAAAACCATTGCAAAATTTTGAAAAAACCTCCAAATCGTGGTGTACCAGAATCCATGTTTTTGGGGTGGTTGATGCGAAAAATCGACTGACGGTAAAATGTCTGTCCGTCCGTCCCTAAACCCGCTAGCGGTAAAACCGTTCAGGATTTTCCCCAAAAATTGATACTCCCAATCGATCTGGCTGATGTGTAGCGCCTTGAATTTGAAACCGATATTCAATTGGGGAGGGTACTTTACATGAAGCCCTGGGACTTTTTTTTCAAATGTTCAAACAAATGGCCCATAATTTTTATTACTTTTTTGGTTGGTATAAGTGCATTTAAGAGAATATTGCAGGTCCATTTTCGTTTAAAACTGTTTTTTCGTAAGTATTCCCAAGAAAATATTGAAATTTGAGTTTTTTCCCCTTGATAAATTTTTTCCTTAAAGATAAGTTTTTTAAATCGATCTTTAATTTTTCAAACTTAGTATTTTAAATAATTTCCCCGGGAAAATACGGGTGAGAAAGTACCCCTGTTTTAGCATCACTATATTTTTTAAAAACTGTCCTACTTCTAGACATTATTTTCGAATAATTGCAAGCCCCTTTCCAGTTTTATTATGACAATGTGGTACTAAGTACGCTGGGGAAAAAAGAAAAAAATATTGTACTTTCTTTCTATAGAAAAGTTCATTCTTTTAAAAAATAAAATTTAAATTTTAATTTTAAATATTTTAATTCCCCTATATTATACATTTTATATTATATTATATATCACATATATTTAAACTTAAAAAGGATTGACCTAGAAAACGAAAAAATATTGAAACGATTATGTTCTATTTAATAGGTTTTTTATTTAATACTTTTCGGGAATTGAAAAAAACCCCTTTAGCCAAATGGTTAACGTCATAGGTACCCTGTCAGCTTGCTAACGTTGTGAGTTCAAACCAAGAAGTGATTTTTTTTTCTTCTGTTATGGGGATTTCTTAGTAATATGCCCAATATTTTGAAATTTAAATTTTAAATTTTTTAAAAAGACTTAGGGCCGAAAAGGGCCGGGTTTTGTCGTCCACATACGAAAAAACCCGTTCTGTACATCGGAGGCGCGGGCGTCCTTTTTTTCGAGGAACTCTATATTTTTGAAAATTAAAAAAGAAATTTTTAAACAAAAATTGAAAATAGAGATCATGGTTAAACTTTTTTTCCCAATTCTTTAATAGTATAATATTGGGAGCAGTGACATTAGAGAAGAAAGTATGTGCTGTTGAGTACAAACTCTTTTTTTTAATTATAAGCATTAAAATTTTTTTTAAGAAGCAATCAATCAACTTTTTGCAGAAAATTTAAAAAATATTGTTAGCATTATATCATTCAAGTTTAGGTTCAAGTTTTCGAATAACGAATGCAAATTTGTCCGGAAATTTCTTTTTTGGAATTGTTTTTAAAAATCACATATTATTTCCTTAATACTACGCGGTTCTGCATTTGACTGGGTTTCACGACGATTACAGTTCAGTCTTATCGCGTAAGGGGAGATCACCTTGAAGATATGGGGGGGGGCAAGATAGCAGTTCCAGGATGGGAAGCTACTTCGAGCCCTCCCAAAAAAGACATCGAATCGAAATATTTCTAACTAGAATCAACTTAGAATAGTATCGCTTGATGATTCCACATTCTTATAAAGAATGTGAGTTTGCTGTAACCTGAAGAAAATGTTGCATCATAAGAACAATAAATTTAAGATAAATTTCTTTCACAACCCCCCTCATCGGTGTTTAAGGTCCCTCGTGATAGCTCCGGGGAAAAAACGCGTAGTAGATAGGGGAAGGGACCCCGATCAAACCGCCGAATATGTTTTTTTTTCCCTGATCCCGGGAACACATTAATCACTATCATCAGAGAAAACATTCCAAAATTTTTGAAGGAGGAACAAACTTGTTTTTGTAAACGATAATGTGATTTATTAAGATTGTGTGCGGGTATCTTGTATTCCAAGCAATGTGACGAAACAAATTTTAAGAGATAGCTAAAATATTAACAGTGTTCAATTTGGGAAAATTTATCATTTTTTTTGTAATCTTTGAAATAAATAAAAAAGTCTGTACCGTTGTATAACCCCTTAATTTCATTTTTAACATTTTGAATAATCAAAATTTTTAACAAGTCTGTGGGTTTATTAAAAAATTTTTGCAATAAAGGTAATTTCTTCGTTTTTTTAATGAAAAGGAATATGTTTTTACACGTTTAACAAAGTTCCTTAGAGACTATTACAAACTCAAAAAAAACCCATTTTGTGTTTGTGTTTTGTGATAAATGCTAACAGAACGCATCCTTAATTTTTGTAAAATTGATAATTTTATTTCATGGTTTTCAAAAAATTTTTTAAATTTAAGCTTCGGTGGGGGAGCCACATTTCAAAATGTATGAACTCCAAAAAAAATAAAGTAAAATTTCGTGGTCATGTGAAAGAAATCAATATATTTTATTATTATCTCCTTTTTTAAATAAACCATGTTTTGATACGGCTTATTTTTGTGGGGTAGACTGAGACTAAGTGGTGAGATTCAATCAGCCCCCAATTTTCAAAAAGAAAAAAAGGGAATTTTAATTATTTAGTTATATCCAATGATTTTCGCCATGTTGTGTAGGTGACCCAATGCACAAATCACCTGTCATTTAGTCTAAATATAAAAAAACAAGGGGGTAATTTCGGATCTAAAAATGTCTGGGATAATGTTTCTTTTAAATCTAAATATTAAATTTTTTATAAAATTCATAAATATGATAACGAGTTAGATAAAAAAATATTATCATTTTTTTAAAAACATCAGGCCCTAATATTGCATTTTCTGAAATTGTTGTTTTAGAACGAATATGTTTAGGAATATGATTTCTATTACGTCTTTAAAAGTTACCTAGAGAAAAAGGAGAAACAAAAACAAATATTTCGTATTGTAGATACATTAAGGCTTGCAGAAAAAGGACCAATAACCCCTCTGAGCTGAAATCGTTTTACACCCGGGGTTTTTAAAACGGAGGGATTGAGGATCGAGTTCTGCGCAACCTTTTTTTTTTCTGTTCCGCGTTTTGTTTTACCTAAGTCTGGAATTAAAGATAAGAATGTTTAGGGAAAATACAAATTGTTATAAGATCTTTGCTGAATTTTATACTATATAATGTGTAATTAGTTTGATACCGCTTTATTCAAATTTTAAAAAATTTCATTTATTTATATTTAGTTAGTAAAATTTAACCAAACCCCGTTGAAAATTTAAAATAGTGAACGTTTGAAAACATTTTGATTACTTCCCCAAAAAATTTGTCAAACTCGTCACTTTATAGAAATGAAATATGGGGGAAAAGTTATCCGTTGTTAGTGATATCCATATTGTGACCTGTAACCGTATTAATTGAGTATAAAAATGTAACCCCTTTGGACAGGAATCAAACCCGCACGTTCGATTTAACCAGTTCTCTGACCACTGAGCTTCCAAAAAAGCGTTTTACGTTGTTTTTTCGTACCCACGCATTTGATTTTTTTCACCGCCATCATTTACGTAAGTCAATATGAGGGAAGGTTTACCTTTTAAATAATTGATATTAAAATTTTGACTTTTACACAACTCGTCCAGATTGGAAAAACTGTTTTTTGATTACATAAAACTTTTTATTTTGCAATATGAATCATTTATTAAAAATAAACTACCGAAATGACAATCAGTAATGCGAAAAATTTTCAGTACTGTTTTTTTTATCTCACCTTTTGGGAAATGCAATACGTTTAGATGGATTTTTTAACTATGATAATTGTTATCTCAGCAAAAACAAAAAATTTTATTGTTACTTTCTCATATACCCCGAATTTATGTATAAGTAGTATATGCGTATTGACGTATATAGAGTATATTCGTGGTTTCGTAGTATAGAGAAAGTTATGTAATAAACAAAATCGATTTCCATTCGGGAATACACGTTTTGGAGTCGAAAAGGGTTTTTTCCCAAAACCCTCCGTCCATCCGTCTGTGATTACTACTAGGGCCCAAACCCACGTACGATCCTTTCCAAATTGAAGAACCCCCGTTTTTCTGGCTGTAGTTAAAGGGAAAATTTTTAAAAAACTTTGAAATTTGGGGGTACTTTAATGAACCTTTCGGACATTTTAAAATTTTCAAAAAAGGCTCGAATTTTCTGGGAAAAAAATAAAATACACTTGAAGGATGAATAGTTCCTTTTTGATTAACTCTAATTTTCAAAAATTTTTAAAGTTTGAACATTTTGGGGGGTCTTCCTACAACTACAAAATTGCAGATTTGTTTTTAAATGAAATTTTTTGTCCATAATTCGTTCTTCATAAAATCATGTAGGCTTTCTTGAAATGATGGCATTTTTCGGGGCAAAAGTAAAATATTTACAATTTTAAAAAATTTTGGGGAAAAGCAAAAAGAATGAAACCGTTTTTTTTTTCTTACTATTAAAAGTTTCAAAAACCCATTTTTCAAAAGTACTTTTTTTTGTTTCTTTTTGAAGCAACATTTTGTCTTCATAGCAAAACTCAACAAGTATCATGTCAACACATTCTAATATAAACATTTTTAAATGACGCGGGGGGAGTCATGTAGTTCAGGTGCTTGTTTGAAGAACTGGAAGACTCGAGTTTAGTCCTGGCCCGTTCATGCAACTTTTATTTTTGACAATGTGTGAGATATTAATTAATCTTTTTTTTTCAATAAATTTAATATGATTTTTCGATTTCGTTTGGGGTTTTCAAAAAAGAAAATTTTAATAGTGTAAATTTGTTATATATTGAAAAAATTACCAATAACACGAGAAAAAAAGAGTTTATTTTATATAAATGGAGGATGAACAAAAAAATAATAACTGCGTAAGATAGTGATTTTTCTTTGGGCAATAAATGTTTTTAGATTTAGTAATTACTTGCAGCAAATGAATTCTGAATGTCCCGGGGGGTCGAAAAAGGTTCTGCCCCAAGTTATCACAAAAATACCTTGGGGGAAAGGGGATAAGGGTTGAGCGTCAGGCTAGAACCAAGCGCCCGCAAAAAATTTCAAATACTGAACTGAAAAAATTTTTAAGAAATTAACTATTTTATAGTGCCGCGTAGATTTCTTTGCTTTCTTATTGTCTCTTAGAGGTAATTTTTTAATATTTAAATTGCAAAATGGGGGAAAACAATGAGTTTTAAGACAAAATTCGTAAGATTCTTAATTGAGTAAGTTCACGGAAATGCTTACGTACGACGGGGTCGGGAGCGCAATCCTTTGGTGCGTTTTAACTAAAGGGGGCCCTGCAAAACCGAGATATCAGCGGTTTTTTTCTTGACGAGCAAAAAAAAAATTCCAATAACGATGTCGAGAATGTTCAAAATTCTTTCTTTTTCAAAAAATACCATTACAAAACTGCGGAAAGAATTTGATGTATTTTGATTACTGGTCGTTTTTCCAGATCATTCACTCTCCCTATTTTCCTGTTCAAAGGGGTTTTGGTTTTTTCATTGGTACGTTCTATCCTTCCCCAAACCCCAAACAGTTTCTCCTTTGTAATTTAAATTTTTTTTTTTCGCCCCCGTGTCAAGTTTTTTAGCTGAAATTTTTTCTTTGCTTTTTAAAAATTAAGAAATGCTTACACTTGCACTACCAAAATATGAAGAACTAGAGGTGCTGAATGGGAAACTTTTTTGAAATGTTTATAACCCTTTGTGGATTTTTAAAGGGTTTTTGCCAGCTATGGTTCTTTTGTTTTTTTTTTAGCTGACATCTATCGCCGCACAAAAAAATTTTTTTACATTTTCAACTTTTCGGGTTTAAAAGGAGCTCTTTTTTACAGGAATGTATTGAGTTTTTTAAAAATTTCCCAAACATTTAAACACTTTACTCGTTAAAAAACTATACAAACTATTCAAATGCTCATGTTAAAGCGTGAAAGGTTTTTAAAAATTACATTTGTAATTTTAAAACAATAGAATAGACAATATCTCGTTTATGTATGGATAGGCTGTTTGGAACCAACCAAAAATTTAAAAAAAAATTTTGGGGCCGTTTTTGAGAAAATTTTTTTGTAAAATTTTTTTTCCAAATATTGCACGCCATATTGTGCAAAATCAACTAAAACTTAAATTTTGGATTTTTTAAAATTAGAACCCTGAAAATTGGGCATATTCCCTTTATAAACGTATTTTACTATAGAGTAAAAGTCCTCAAAAAAAGAAAAATTTTGGGGCCGTTTTTTAAAAAAAATTTAAATGTCCGGGAAAGGTAGAAATAGTCCCCAAAATTAATGAATGTTTTTTAAAATCCTGCTTTAGGGAAAACGAAGGGTTTCTTCAATTTGGAAAAAAACGTAGCCCTGGTTTAGGCGCTGGTTGTATCAGACGGACAAAACGTTTTTCTTCCCAACCTTTTTTACCGGATATACAAAAATGGAATTATGGACACCCGGGTTTGAGGACTTTTTTTAATTTGCAATTTTTTTTTCAGTTTTTCGTCACCAGAGCGCGGAATGATTTTTCGCAGAAAATGGGAGTTTTTTATCACTTGTATCACATGCGTATCACGAAAAAAAGGTAGAAAATAATATTTTTTTTTTCTGTAAAAACCAGAAATTTAAAAAACAAAAAAAAGGAGACCAAAAAAAATGTAAAGTCAAGAAAATGGTTGTAAAAACTATATATCAGAACAGAAATAGGAAATTTCATAGGAAAGGAATTTAAAAATTACGGGGTTATTAAAAAGGGGATCTTTTAAAATTGACTTTATTAAAAAAAAGCTTTGGGGAAAGGGCCCAAATTTTTAGTAGACTTCATAATATTTTATAAAAAAAAATTTTGAAAAAAAAACTAAGAGACAATATACAAGACAATGGTGGAAGCTGTGTTAGTATGAATCGGAAATTGACTTAAAAAGTGAAAAAAACTCTCGGTTGAATGCTATGAAAATGAATTTTTGGGGACGATGTTGTCAGTATACTGTTTGATAGAATATCAAGAGATTAAAGGGTAATAAGATTGAGAGACAAGTGGTGAAAAAGTAGAATCCAAAAACCAATGGAGCTGAGAATGATGCGAAGAATATCAAAAAATTTTATTTGATGAATCCTTTTGAAAGAAGTAACGGGAAGGCCAAGGAAATCGGTACGTTGGGTTTGACAATGAAGGGCACAAGAATAGAGGAAAATGCCTGAGGAATAAAAACATTGGTGTTAATTGAAAAAAGGGCATTAGAACTGTAAAATACTCGCTTAAGAATTAATAATAATTTAAACCCGAAGTGGGAAGATACCGGGTGAAGAAGCCTTTTTTTAAAGTGCTGGGAATAGGGGGCAAGATCTGTTAAGATCTTTCCGGGAAAACCAAACCAAAAACCAGTTACGTTCTTTTTAAAAAATTAAAAAAAAGAAAATTTTATTATTTTCGAAGTCCTTAGATAAAAATATCAGATATTACTCATTTGGTATTTATGATATTTGTAAACTTTTTCCATTTATCGGTGATCGCTTTTTTAATGGGAAAACTATTTTCCCCTTGACAGGCGAAAAGTAAAATTGTATTTAGGTAAAAAAAAATGATTGAATTATGCAAAAAATTTAGGGGCGAAGTGAAAAAAAAAAAGCCAAAAAGTAAATTACATTTTTGGTTGCACCAACGAAAATTAATTCCACAATTAAAATCTATTTTCGATCCACCAAAAATATTGGGCTCAAACCCAAATCTTTCCTTTAGGGCGATAACATAATTCACCGGAAAGGGGCGTTTTTTCGACGAATGACAAAATGTAATTTCAATAGCCGTGGGGCTTCTGATGGTATTTGGGAGATTTTTTTTTAAAAACAGACATTTGTTCATATTTTTCTGGTAGCAACATTATTCTCAAGTTAATGTTTAAATATCAGTATCACTTTAACCAAGATTAAAAAAGGAAACCCAAAGGACCCTGAAGATTTGGTTTCAACCCAGGCAGATTTCTCCTTCCCGACCTTAAAAGTGGTCGCCAAGGGGTTGGGCCAAATGCCAAAATTAAAATTTTATTATTTGTTTTTATTTAGATTTTTTTTGAAAATCGTTCTGCTGAGATATATAAACGAACACAAAATCATAATGGGATACATTTTAAAACGTTACATTTTTAAAATTGAAGAATGCGTTTCAACAATAATAAATATTGTAGTTATAGTTTTTAAAAAATTTAACCTTAAATTATATTATAGTATTAATTAAATTACTTTATAAATTTGATAACTTAAAGAAATTTTTCCCAAATAAAAAAATTTAAATTTTTATTTTGTTTACAATATTTATTAACAATTCATTAAAATTATGAATATACAGTAATATTACTGAAGATGCGTTAGTGAACAAATCCAATAAATTCAATTTTATGAAAAAGTAAAAAAGTATGAAAAAAGAAAAATTTTATTTTGCAACAATATTTTACAGAAGAGGATCCCCATTCATTTTCTAATGAATTTTGTGACACAGATATCCAAATTTGACAAAATTTTGAAACATTATTAACAATTACAATTTTGAAATAATTTATGACAGGAGAATTCTATGATTCGGATTAGCAAAACAGTGTTTGCATAGGTCTGTTTTTCAGAAGGGGTGTGTTGTTGCATTGCTCCTTTTCGAAAATAAAATATCAATGTAAAATATACTTTATAATAATATAAATATATTAATTTCATTGCGTTGGGTTGAAATCAAAATAAATTCGGAATATATTGATATGACTGTGTGTGTGTGTGTGTGTTCCTCCAATGTTCACGCAATAGACGAAAGGTGGTTTTCTATTTTAAACATTAAGATATTAAAATGTTATATAAGAGTCAATGTCGTTTTTGATTCTCACGCAAAAATCCTCAAAGATATATCCCTATGTTTTTATTTGGGTAAAAAACTCCCTGTAAAATGCAATCACCCTAACGTTAGATTGAAGGGTAATTAATTGTGATCCCCAAAAAAAAAGATCAAAATCATTATTTTTACAGCTGCACTTACCAATCATAATGTCTGCAGAAGAAAATTTTATTGTATAAAAGAACTTTAAATACTTTGTTTTTTTAGTATTTTTATCAAAACATTTTTTTACAAATTTTAAAGTTCGCGACCATATAGTATATTTTTTAAATTGGGGCATCTGGGAAAATTTATGATGAAGTATTTCAACTGAAAGCTGCTATCCAGACGTGTTTTGAAACTGACTCAAAAAGATTTTTTAAGTTATTAATTTTCTAATGAAATAACATTTGAAATGCCCTTGCAAAATTTGCATTTTTTATTAAATATTTAAAAATAAACGACGAAAAGATATGGGCTTAAAGTCGTTGTCCCGTGTTTTTTTTGCAAAAACCCGTTTTATAACAGTTTTAAAATATGTTTTACTGGGGAAATTTGCCTTTATTTATGTAATTAAAAATATATACAAAAAAGTATAAAAATGTTGGTTGATTTAATATTTTATTCAAATTTTACTTAATATAACCGCCATCACGCCATTTTGTAATGTTCAAGATGAATAGTCCCCCCTCCCTGAAATGAAGCGCGGATTGGTCAGCCGATTTCCAGGGGGCAGGGGTCGGAAAACTCTGGTAAAGTTCGGCTCAGGACATCGCCCATTTTTTGTGCAAGCGAGGGTACTTTCGATTCAAAATGTTTAATTCTACTCTCCATTGACAGTTTGAAATCTGATTGGTGTTGTATTATTTCATTCTAGTGGATACTTTTTTTTCTTTAATAGAGGAAATGTGAATTAATGTATCTTCAATTGGTGAAATAAGTGTCGACTTGCTTCAAAAGGATGTCATGGACCAAAAATCCAGATTGACGGACCGTCACTCCAGCATTTGTACAACATTTACTTTTAAATTTCCCACGAGTTGCGCTTTTAATTGTATATTTTTTTTAAAAAAAAGGAGCAAAATGGCGTAAATGTCATCTTATATATTGCATTTAGCACTATCTATACGAAAGGTTTGTAGAAAGGAAATTTTTTAAAATTTAAAATTTGAAAATGTTTTGAAAAAATCATGACATGAATTAAAGAACTAAGTGTAGAGAAGAAATTTTGTTTGAAGAAAAACTCTCTATTCTATTTTGTTTTAAGAAGGCCCCAAAAAATCAAACTTTTGCAAGGAGTAAAATGAGCTAATGGTGAAAATTTGACCTATGCCATCTTTGTAAGCGTATACCAATATATTCATAAAAGAAAAATAAAGAAAATATTTGTTGCCATTTTTGAAAAAGAATTGAAAATATCCCAGGGGCTTCATTTCAAGTACCCCCAAAATTTAAAGAATGTTTTCAAATCGCAAAGTTTCATTCGGGCTAGATCGACCGGGGAATATTCATTTTGAAAACATCCTACGAATAGTTTAGGCGCTAGTGTTGTTCACAGTCGGCCGGACAGACAAGCAGACGGATGGACGTTTTGAAAAAACATACGAACAAATAGCTTTACGGTTCAGGGGTGAATTTCCGTTGAAATCTCGAAATACATTTTCGCAGTATTACATAGATTTTGCTGACTAAGTACAATACTCTATCGATTACGTGCACGAGAAAATAAAATATTTTCTCAAAACACGCTCCATATTTTTTCTCATTACAAGCAAGATACGATAAGAACTACCGAAGAAAGGCCTTGCATTTATAACATCAATATTTAATGCAATGCTCCGCAATAGACCCAAGTTAATGGAAGTACGCCCAAATAACAGCAATAGTATATCTGGGAAAACCTGCCACGGAAGTGACCTCTTATAGACCCTTTCTAGATAGTCTCTTACCAGTACTGTCAAAAGTTCTGGATTCTTTTATTACCGCGCTTTAAGCCTAAAATTAGTGATATAATCCCGTACTTCCAGTACGAATTAAGAGAAGGGCATTCGAAAATTCAACAAACTCGTCTATTAATTAATAGTATAACGAAATGTCGAGAAAAGAAGTAGTACTATTCTGCAGCTTTCCTTGATATCCAGCAAGCATTCGACAAAGTCTTCTATATAAGATCAAATACTTGCTATCACATCCTTATTACCATCTCTTCCAATCGCAATTGCTTTTTCCAAGTGAAATATCAAGATGCCCTCTCAGGCTTCAAACCTATCTTCGTAGGTGTGCCACAGGGCAGTGTCCTTGGTCCTTTCTGGACCGGTATCACTTCGACTTCCAACAACTGACTGCACTACTATTGCTACTTTCGGCTATGATTCAGCTATCCTTTCAGCAGACGAAGATACCAGCGTCTCCTAACATTTGCAAACACACTTGAACAAAAGAGAAGAATGGAACACCAAATCGCGGGTAACTACAAAAGCAACGAAATCAAAACATATAACCTTTTCATTAAGAAGAAATCAGTGTCTGAAAGTTAATATAAATAATACTGGACTCTGAGACAACAACTGTCAAATATCTTGGATTACACTTGGACAACCACTTGGCATGGAAAACTCACATCATTACAAAACGAAAAGAAGCGTAACTAAAGAATGAAAATTGTCATGGCTCCTCAACAGAAGGTCGCAGCTATCTAACAAAGTGCTGTTATAAAAAACTGTTATAAAACCCACATGGACGTACAGTATAGTATTATGGGGTTCTGCCAGTGAATCAAAAATTGAGGTTTTCAGAAAATTTGAAACAAAAATATTAAGAAAGTTATCCCTAGCACCGTTGTTCGTCAGTAACAAAAAAACTTAATAGAAAACAAAACATTTTCTTTAATTTTTCCACGGACAAAATAAGGGACGCTAAAAGGAATGGCTCTGATCTCATTTTCGTTCAACTATCTGAGTTTTGGAAAATTATGGGGTTAATTGAAAATAATTCGTAACTTGAGCACTATTCTATTAATAAAGTTCCCCTCTGTGTAAGGGTTCTTTAGCTTGGCAATATTATGAGCCAGCTTCGGTTGTCAATCTGTTTCCTTGGTCAAAATTGAAATAATCCTACTCATGAAGATTTCCCTCTCTGATTTCAATTTAGTTTTCCTTAACAAGGGTCAACAGAAAAATCTTTACCAACACTGATTCATGATGGCGTTTTTTATTACTGTCCTTGAACTGTGACAAAAATTTGACACAAGTTACATTGGTTAACCATTTCATTCTTCAAAAACCAATTCCTCGTTCCTCTTTGTAGTAAAAACTTGATTCTCCACTTCATATTTACGCTTGATAGTTAGCATCGTTACGACTTACTTTTTGGTTTAGAAGCTCTCGACTGGATAAACGGGTCCCGATTGATCCCACGTCAGAAGTCACTACAATTTAAACCGGAGAATGGCGGATGGTCTGGAAAGATCTTCCCTTCCCTTCTATCGACACCCCCACTTCAGCCATCTCGACGGATTTTCGCGGTACTAAGGTCGTTTAATCCGTTCACTGAGCTGCTTCCGACTGCCGCCGGCTGCGGGGTGTAGCCATTTAATTATTAAAATCTGATAGCTGTTAGCTTGGTTTCAAGAGCTGCATGAGGATTGCGAGCCTTCTTGTGGTCTCCTTTGTCATAGAGAATTAAACGGATTTGATTGCTTGTTAGATCTCTCAATAACGCTGTAAATACTTGGAACATATCGATTTTCACGGCATGTTTTAGAGTTTTATAATGAGAGTTTCTTAGAATGTGGGCCAGGGGTGCATTATTCTTCAGCCGATGGAAACAAAGCCCCGTTGAGCGATAGCAACAGCCGTGCGAGGGCCGGCGGGCGCACGTGGCAAAGATGGTGTGAGGCGCGGCGGGAGGGACGAGGGGGGAGAGGGGGACGAGACGAGGCGGGGCGGGACGAGGCGAGGCGGGAGGGGCCGGGGGGGCGTGGCGGTCGGCGAGGGCGTGGCGGTGGGCGGAGGGGGCGGGGGGGGGGCGGGGCGCAGGGCTGGCAGGGCGGAGGGCTGGCGGGGCGGAGGGGGGGCGGGGCGGGGCGAACCACATACCGCCGGGGGACACGAACCGTGCAATGTATAGACGACAATCTCTATGTCGGCTCGAAGTAGCGAACCACCAAACCAACTGAGGCGCAAAAAAATAACGAAAAGTAGTGTACGAACCCGTTCGAACTTCAGACATGAAGAACGAAACGGGTAATACGAGTGAATGGAGTGATGTTCCATTTGATGTTGTGGGCAACGAGAGTAATAAGAGCCGGCGGGCGCTGGTGGGTGGCCCGGAAGGGCGTTCAGAAGCCGAGCGCCTGCAGAGAAGAGCGCCGGAAGCGGCGACTGCGTTCCATTCGCCAGGTGGCGCTCGTCCCAAGCCCTCCGCGGCGCCGCTCCGCCTCCGCCTGACAAAGCCCTCCCCCCCCCCCCAACCCCACCGCGGGCCCCCGGGCGCGGCCCAGCACGCGTTGTGTCGGAAGCGAAGCTCAAATCGTCGCCGCCCCGCCGCCTGCGCTGGCGCCGCGCCGTCGCTCCAAAGGAAATCGTCCGACTGCATCCCGCGGTCAGTTTTCACTCACCCTCGCTTCCCAGCTAATCCCCTTTCCTTTTCGTTACCTGAGATCATGGCCCGACTGCATCCCTTCCTTCACGAGATATTTCGGAAGGAATAAAATCGCCCGACTGCATCCGAGTTCATTTTCACTCACCCCGCTTCCCGCTAATCCTCTTTCCTGGCTGGCCGACTGAATCCCCGACTGCATCTCGAGTTCTTTTCACTCACCCTCGCTTCCCAGCTAATCCTCTTTCCTGGCATGGCCCGACTGCATCCCGTTTCCTTTTTGGAAGGAAAAGAAATCATCCGACTGCTTCCCGCGGTCAGTTTTCACCACCCTCGTTCCCAGTTAATCCTTTTTCACTTTTCGTTACCTGAGAAGGCATGGCCCGACTCCATCCCGTTTCGTTCATCTGGTGTTTTGAAAGGAGTAAACATTTTTTGTTTTCATTCATAAGTAGTGCAAATAAATGTTCTCGTACCCGTCTGGAGAAAACTTCGAACACTAGTGAACATGGCAGAATCTTCGAAATTGTGTATGTTCGGTCAGCGAGGTAACAAGATGCTCGTCATAGATGATTTCTTGTTTTGTTTCCACAATTTTTAAGGAAGTTATTTTCAACTTTGGCAGTGCATGAAAAGACGTGCAAATGTTTCTTCAAAACTGAACGAGTTGGATCAATTATAATCGATCATTGTAATATTAAGCAGACCACGGTAAACGTAGAAATTGATGCTTACAATGAGGAAAAGCAACGAGATGCAGTCTGTCAGTGTATGCTTTTTTTGGGGGGGGGTAGGTAAAGGAGTCGGGAAAAGTTCACCGCGGGATGCAGTCGGAATGCACCCGACCGCAGATAAGGCAAAGCGCTGGGAGCAGCTGCACTCGCTTTATGGTGCGGATGCAGATAAAACTGATAAGGGCGTAAATGTTTACTATGATTGGAGATATTATTACATTCGCTTGAAAATATCTTACTTAATTTTTAATGTAAACGATGTACTATTATCTATACATATCTACGTATCAGTGCGCTTTGGTTCAGACGAATGATGTCTCTGCCAAAATCAGCGAAGCCTTCGCTCCATTTGAAGATTGAAAACGTACTTGAGAAACACCATCACACAGATATGATTCAATAATGTTATCTGGCACAGACATGGAGATTAACTGGACCTTTTCAACACATACCGGTTTGCAGCGAGATTTATAGCGCTGGAGTTCTTGGGAGATGATTCTAGTACTGGGATCAGGGGTTGGAGGATGAGGAGTGTAACGGAGAAGTTCCTCGGGAGTTGTATTATGGAAAGTTATCGTAAATAAATCTGTAAATAGCCAACATAGTGCCTGTGCCCTTAATCAATCCCAACGACTTCACATTACCAAGAATCTCAAGAAAGTTGCTGGTCCATTACGGAACATGTAAGTAGGAAATACTTAGGGGCAAGGGGCAGCCTCTTCCTTTGAGACTTGCTGTCAAATGACGTCAGCTTTGTCGTAAGCGGTGGCAGTCTGTGTATGAACAATTAGTAAGTTTCCACAGAGTGATACTTGGCAGAATAGCGCAATCAAATAACTATTGAAATAACGCATTTTCAGTCAAAATCGCATCTGTGTCATTGATTTTAGATATTTCCCGAGTGGATATCTAATACACACTTTTGACATTCCCTGAGGCTGCAGAGTTTTCTTTCAATTTCTGCTACCATTGGAAATAAGTAGAATAGGTAATCAACCTCAGTTGTTTTTTACGTTCGTGAAGGGAGAGTGATAGGAATTGCTTTAAACATAATTTTTTATAGACAAATAACCACTCTAAATCGGAGATATTATTAGCACGTTTTATTGACTTTACAGCAAACCTCTCTTGGTTTTTGTATGTTTATCACATTGTGCTGTTTGAACAAATTATCATTGTAACGGCGCATGTGCTTTAAATCCTCGTGCTCCAGTAAACGGTAGGAATAGTTGTGAGCACAAGTCCCCGCGTGCCCTGCAAATTATTTCGGAAAAATTTTGCAGCTTTAGATTTGCACTCTCGTGGGTGATTGGCGCCGCTTCTGATTGCCATATGGCGATACATTTGGGAATCTCCGAGGTAAATGCAATCCTTAAATACAAATCTTGAAGTGTAATGAAACAGGCTATCTAAATCTTTTTTATCGGTTAACGAAATTAAATTTGTTTCAAGTATCATTGTTGTTAGTGAATTTGTCATAATATTATTGTAATATGTAAATAGGTTATGAATTTGGCCTTTGCATATGATTTTAATGCCATGAAAGTATACGAGGCAAGCGAATCGTGAAAAGTAGTAGATCTTATTGGCGGCGCCCATAGTCTGGCCACAACATATAAATGCTTGAGATGCTAATGTCATAGGAAATGTGGTTATGAGAATGAAGGACATGTTCCACCATTTTGATTTTTTAACGTGGCATTATTTACTTCATATGAATTATGAATACAATCCATGTCCTGAATAAGCCATGAAAAATTAATGTAACTAAAAATGCTTTATGTTCTGTCTCAAAACTCCAACTTCAAATATTCAACAGACCAAGAGAATAATAAGTCGTTTGTCTACTCCAAGCTCATTATTCTTTCTGACGAATGAGCCTACGTTGTATACGTTCAAGCTTCTAGAAGAAATGCACATCCCACCTTCGATGCTATAAAACATACTGCCGGAAGGTAAACATTTCACGTGAGGTGAAAAATCGATTTCAGGCTTATAACACGTTTTTCTTCCCTGACCATATTCTCAGGATTTGCACTTTTCGTCGAATGCATAATGTATTCAGGAATGTACAACAAAAATAGATGACTTTCTCATTAAATATTTACGTACATTTTACGAACATTTGTGCATTTGGAAAAGTAGCTGAAAGCAGGCATAAATTCCATTCTTTGATAATGAAACTGTTGGTGACAATGCCTCTGCTTTTTTTTCGCAGCTCCTATGAATAGCTTAAACGTGGAGTACGCGTGTGTGTGGCTCGAGCGTTGCCGTTTCGGGAGAAGCCTACAGGTGCGGCTTCCGAAGTGAGCAGCGAGGTCGTGCACCGCGGGGCGGCTCATGCAAATGCGCGACAGCGGGGGCCGCCAACCCTCCCTCCCCCCTCCATATCCCCCTCCCCCCTCTCCGTTCCCAACGCCGCGCACAGTGGCCTGAAAAACGAGCATTGGAAGAAAAAGCGAAATTGTCAGAAATGCCAAATAGTGTGACTATGTATACTATTTGGAAGTTCCTGAATCCCATTTCAAGTTTTAAATGACATTTCGATCGCGAAATATATAAGAAAAATGCATTCAAAACGAAACATTTTTGTCAATTAAATTAACCTCCATGTTCTTTAAATGGGAAATTAAGTCACACTTTAAAAAGCTGTTACTTTTCCCGCCTCCATTCACCCGGATAGGATTTTTAGGGAAAATAGTCTATTTAAATACATGCATGTTAAGATTAAATGCAGCTGCGTCCACCTGCATCTGTGAATAAGATAGTATTTTGAGAAAAGTTTAAGATACCAGAAAATCCTGGCGCAATGCCAGAAAGCTGCGCATGTGCGGGTGCATGCGTCCATCTTGTTACTAGTGGCTATCATGCTAAACTCACCTACTTTTTATCATGCTAAATGCTCCTACTTTTTAATTGGACGTTAATCACCTATATTATTTCATTGACAGTTCATTGATTTTAACAAGTTAAGTGAAGTAAAATAATCTAAAAATTACGACAAAATAGGTGTAAAATCGTGAAGAGATTCACATATTATCGTAAAATCGTCAATATTAGGTTTGATTCTCTGCTAGAGTTGGTAACAAGGGTTACCTTTACTTCGCTCTGCCTCAAGTTGTGTTTTAGCTGGTGACTGTCGAATATGATACTATTATGTTCATCATTTTTGTGACTTTCGTTTTTCATGAAAAATTATTTGTTTCAATTCCAGTAACTGAAGGATAGAGTGAACATTTTATTTTAGAGAATAATAAACAATTTGAGTGTCTGGAGTGTTTATATGCTTCCGCAAGCCCCATTTTGCCTAGAAAGCATATTTTCAAAACCCAAATTTGATACAAAATTGCAGCTTAGCCATTCTGAATATCCATGTAGTTTATTAGACAAAATATGCTTAAAATTGTCTTAAAAACTTATTTTCGAAATTACGACGCTTCCTATCTAAATTCACCAAAACCTCTGAAAATAATTATTCAAAAGTGAACGATGAACGGTTTTGAATAACTATTCAAAAGTGTAATTATTCAAAGTGAATTGTAATTTCAATGCAGAGAATTTATTATTTTAGATCGTTCATTAAAGATCTGCGCTCGCAACCAGTTTGAAGCATTTTTTAAAAATTCTCGTAAATTTTTACGCGCGTTGGGGCCCAATTCAGCCCACTGTCCCGCGCTACAACCCCCGTACCACCAAACACGCGAAGCGACCCCGCCATCAGCCACTTTTTGGGTCAGCAATTTTTTTCTCATATATGACAAGCTACCGTGAGCGGTAACTCAGTCATCCATCCACTGCACCCCTCTGACTGGGGGGCCCTGGTTCGGTCCTCACGGCGGCAGGGTTTCGACCTTTTTTTTGCGGTCAATTTCAGCGCTGTCTGGGGGAAATTCGCCCGCTGCTCAATCGATGTTTTCCGTGGTTTCCCCGATCACCCCAGGGGGCCAGCGGGCCAACAAACGTACTAACAACGCGCCAATTTTCCCCTTCCTCTTCCTTTCCCAGTCCTCCCCCAAAAACACACATTTAAAAATTCGTTCGTACTCATATTCCCGGGGGATCGGGACCAGAGTCCTGGTTGTGAAACCCGCTCCGAGGGAGGGCGGGGCCGGATTTACCATCCCGCGGGGGAAAATCACCCCCTCTCAGAGGAAAAAAAATAAAATACATTGACGGACTAATGAGCTGCTGTTGACACGCCCGAAATTTCTAACCAACCAAAAATCAAAAGAAAAACTACGATTTTTTTCATTGTATTTAAAAAATTTTTTTTAGGTAATTTAAAATATTGTTTTATTTTATTACGATTTTTTGTAAAAATTTATATTCTTGCAAAATATTATATCTTAATCGTGGAAGACCCCAAAAAGGCTTAAGAGCATTCTTTTTCAAAACGAATTTTTATTACATTTTTATTTTTACTAGGTGCATCACCCCAACATGGTCAATGTGCCCTTCCTCTTCTATCCTATCTCCTACCGGGAAAGGTCGGGTCCAAAAAACTTCTATTTCTAAGGGAAAAAGGGCGTGACTCTCCTGGAGTAGCTGGTCAGTAGGTTTTCAGATATGTTTCTGGGGGAAATTGTTACAATTATCGAACTTATAGTTGGGAAATTTTTTAAATTTTTCTCGTGGGAAACGTTTTGAAAAAATAACAGAGATCTTGAAGAAAGAAGGGAAAATGTTGAAAAATGGATAAAAAGGTAACGGAAAAAAAGTTTATTAGAAAAATACTTTCAGTATAAAAAATCGTAATAATTTGAAATAAATTTTTAAGACAGGGATTTTAAATTAGATCCCTTTAAAAAAATTTCAAAATGTAGATATCCGATCATTAGAAATTTATCCCAAAAAAAGCAAGAATTTTGAGGGAAAAAATTTCTAAAATTTTAAAATATACCATTAATATGACAAATCAAATTTTCCTTTATAGAACAAACATTTCTTAGAAATGATTTATTTTGTTTGTATATTTTTCATTTATTTTTTTATTTTATTTTCTAAATGTATCAAAAAACCCTTTTTCTAACACCCCCAAAAGGGAAAACATTTTTCCTATTTATTTATATTAATGTTAATAAAAAAATAGACAAGTTTTGTATAATGTTAATTTTACAGCTACACTTTTTAAATCTTTGTTAATTCATATTCAAAAACTCAAATTTAAAACAAATTCTACGAAAGTATAAGTTCAGGCTTATTTCTTGTAAAATATCTCTTAATTAGTTATTTTCAAATATTATCTTCGCACAAAGCAAAAGCATTGTAAGGTTTATAAACTTCTGGAAAACTTAAGTGTTTCGACCTCCTGGTTTCTAAAGATATTTTATACATTTACCTGAATCAGTGAATTACTTTAAGGATAGTTTACATTGCAAAGCCTTAACTATTTTTTCCAATTCAAGCGATTCTAGAATTTTAAAGTTCAATTTGCGAATAAATATTATTGCAATATAATTTTATATCATTATCATTTATAAATATGTAACTCGTTACTTTTATTTACCCTCATGTTGCACGTTCTGAAACATTGTCATGGTGTCCAACAGAGGGCCTCTTGGGGCGTGTATATTTTCAGACGACTTGATGTTCCTTATAAATAATTGTCCATTTATGCATGCATACATTTACGACGTCATACTGTTCTGAAAAACATATATTTTAGTGGCACTTGCATTGTGCGCGTATGATCACCATAATGACTTAGAGGAAAAGAAATATAAATGAAAGATATTGAACACATCGAGATGAAATATTACAAAAGCTGACAAGCTATGAAAGCGTTATTTCCCAAAAAAGTAAAGACAGATATGAGGAGAATTTCACTATCTTGAATTGAAAAGTAAGACGAGTCCTTGGGGACATTTTAGAACAGAAAAACGACTGCCGTTTATATTTTTACATTTCTTATATCTAATATCAAATGTTGAAAATAAAAAATTTAATTTTTCATTTAAATATTTTTTGTTGTTACATTAGTCAGCAAGGTCAACCAACATTTAATTCAACAATTTTGTTTTAGTCCTTGTTGTTTCATATGGTTAATGTAAGTGCTGTGTGATGTGCATCTTGTTCTTGTTGAATGGCAGACTGAAAATACAATGCACCAAGAGTGTTTCTGCAGTAGCACCTTGCTTAGGAGTGCCAACAGAAATAGTGTTTCAGCTTGTATCCATAGAAATGCATATTCGTACTCACATCAGTCTAGCAGATGCTGAAGGGTTGTCCCTCACGGTTTCCCAGTGACATGCTAAATTTAAATCCCAAAATTTTTAAAAAGAGGCCGGACACGGCCTTGCGGGATACTTCCTTGGACCCACTGTACCTTGGTCTCGTCTGAGGGTTTTAGTAACTTAGTTAAACGATTTTATCCTTTTCAAATTCTGGTTTGGGAGTTGTAGGTTTTAATTGACGGGGAAGTTTTAATTGCAGGCCACAATTAATATAGTGATAAACGATTTTCATGGCATTAATGAGTACCTTTTCTTTATCTATTTCTCGTACCTCCTGTTACCGCCACTAGTCATTGATTGATATTTCGGGAAATTCGAACCGGGGCGGGAGCTCGGTGCATCAACTGATGTCACTGGAGCGCCTCTGATCGGAGGTCCCGGGTTTGAGTCCTGACGGCGGCAGGATTTTCGACACTAGCTTTCAGCTAGGTCAATTCGTCGCTGTCTGAAGGAGAATTCTAGCGGCCGGCTGCATGATCGGTAGTTTTCGAGCCCCGATCAACACCAGGCGAATCCGGAGCAATTTCCCTACACGGGCTACGGACGCGCGCGATCTGTCCTTCCCCTTCTGTCCTATCCTCTCCCCTTACACACACACACACTTACACTAACATGCACTACACTCTTCATTTCCCGGGGAGACTGCTGCTCATTGCCCCGTTAGAATAGGAATGATTTAACCCGGGTGGAGGTGTTCTTCCCATTGAATAGTGGGATCAAGGTTCACCACATGTCGAATTGGGGGATACCCGTGCATAGATTTCTTCCACTGCGGGGCACGGACCCAGTCGGAAAGCTCTAAGTTTCCGACTGGTGTAGGAAAATGTCTGTATGTAAGTGTGTGGGGGAGAGGATGGGATAAGAAGATAAAGGAAAGATCTGGCGCGGTCCTTTGTTGGGATACTGGCTACTGGTATTCTTTTGTGTTGATAGGAGAAACGTTAAAAAGAGCAGCCCTTGTCTTTCAGATAGCGCGGTGCGAGGATTCAGCGCAGCTATAGTGGTAGTGTCGAAAATTCTTCCCTGTCTGGATTTGAACCCTAGGAACTCCACGAAGTCGCTTAGAGACAAGGCAGTGTTAGACCTGAGATAATCAAACCGGTTTTTATTGTTATATACTTTCACCATTTTGAATAGGTTTTGTTAATATTTGATGATTTAAAATGTTATAGTTTGTTTACATTCATTTGTTTGGGGATTTAAAAGTGTATTCATTTTAGTATGCAAATTTCACGACGCTAGTGGTGAGGGAAAGTTGAATGGGTTGACTGTCTTGGGGCTGATATCCAGTCGGCAAATACAATGTACCTGGAAAGGGGTCATAAATTTTTTCTTTGAATATATTGTAGGCCCCCAGGCACTAGTTAAAAACCCAATTTTTGACCACCTAGACCTTATGCTATCTCCGAGCGATCTGAAAATTTGTGTTTTTCGGGTTTCCGGTTTTGTCTATATTCTTTGCTCTACACAGACTTCCTCTAAACACAGTAGATTCAGAATTTACGTTTTGTTGTTTTTGATAACGAAAATTGGTTTGCAAAATCATCTACCTATTCTCCTCTGCCTCTAAAGTGAAATCGCTAGCGGCTGTATTCAGGAATTCATAAAACCCTGTTAGTCTCTATCGATCGCGATGTCGAGCCTCTTGAATTTAAAGGGATATTTTGTTTTGAGATATTACGTTTCAAGATCTTTGAAATTATTTTTGAATGCCGAAATTTGTTTGATTGTTTCCCAAATTAGAGTAAAGATGCTTAAAAATATGGTAATTTTGAATTTGGGTTAATTTTCTGAATATTTTAAAATTATAAAATTCAATTAAGCGTCTTCCTACTACTATAATTTTATAGAAAAAGGATCTTAATGAAATCTGTCGTCAAATTAGTTTTAAATAAGGTCATTTGTTTTTCAGAATATGTCATTCAAATTTTTTTTCAAAATGTCTCAATGTTTTCTTCAACTTTTTAGGATGTGGTTTATGGGATAATACTTATAAATATGAGTTCTTCTGACGAAATTCTCTGCTTCTCCCTCAGCATTACATACCATTCTCTCCTTCAGAGTTCCTCTTAACGACGAAAAGTAAAATGAATCAAGCCCAAATAGAATTATCTGAATTTTCGAAAATTGGAAACTTCTCAACGCAGAAAATATGAACTGTTGTAGCACTTTTTTCTTAATGAAATATGTTCTAAAATTT
>CAXIVR010000003.1:66674986-66721679 GCA_964035755.1 Teleogryllus oceanicus | reverse complement strand
TAAAAACTATTGGAGAATGCTCTTTTTCTTCTAAGAAATTTGAAGCCATTTTTCAGAAAATGGAATTTTAGCGTTGTGAAAATGCGGTGGAGTTCATTTTCACAGAAAGCTGTTGAGTTTTCCAAAAATTTTATGACATTATTTAATGCACATGTATTCATAAATACCATATGTGAACAAATTTTCGGTAATTTAGATATTAACGACGTGAGAGACGAGTAAAAAATTACATTTATTGTAATTTTTGAAAAAACAAAAGAACAGGGCAATATGGCGTTTATGTCATCGTATTGGGTATATTTGGTACTAACTCTACCAAAATTTTAAATAAAAAATTTGGAATCGTTTTTGAGAAAATATGTTTCGTATTTTTTTAAATTGCAAATATTGCACACGATATTGGACGAAAAGAACTAAAAGTTTCAAAAAAATCAACATGATTTCATTAAAAGAACGGATTATTAGCAACTAATTTCATTTGAAGGAAAAATCTCCATCTTTAATTTTGTAGTTGCAGGAAAACGCCGGAAATAATTCAAACTTTTGGAATTTTCGAAAATTAAGAGTTAACCGTGCAAATAGGACCTATGCCACCTTTATAAGGGTATTTTACTCTATTCTTACAAGAAATTTAAAGAAAAAATTTGGTGCCGTTTCTAAGAAAATTTTTAAAATGTCCGCGGGGCTTAATGTATAGTACCCCCAAATCTTGAAGAATGTTTTTCAAAATCTCAAATTTTCAACTAGAGCCTGATGGACAGGGTTTCTTCAATTTGGAAAAAAAATTCCGCACGATTTATGCGCTAGTAGTATTGACGGAGCGACGGACGTTTTGCTTCCAATTGTTTTTTCGGCATCAAGGACTCACAAAGCAGGGATTCTGACCACACCACGTGTTAAACGAATTTGTTTTCGTAATTTAGGAACTGGATTTATCCACTTTTTCAGTCGGGGCCGGGCAATGAAGTTTTTTGTGCCGAAAATTCTCCGTTTTATCGCGCAGCATTACATAACTTTCACAGTTAAGAGTTTTCTGTTCCTTTTTCCGAATTCTCTATGCAGAACCAATACAGATTTTGCCTTCGCTTCCACCATCACTTTCTTTGACTCTATTACTTTCCACATTACCCTTTTCCTGCCCATCATCAGTTGCTTTCTTTCTCTTTTCCTCCCTCTCTCTTCCCCTCTCTCCCCTCTCTCTCCTCTCTCACTCCTCCCTCCTCTCTCTCTCTCTCGATTTTAACGTTTTCATTTCAACTTTCTGTATCCTTCTTCACGTATTCCTTCCATTTATCTTTACCACCTCTATTTTTCCACCAAATAATCTTCAATAGTCGTCTAACTCGTACCTCTGTAGAGCTCAACAATCATCAGCAACGGTTTGAGATTTTTTGGGACTCGCAAAAGACGGAGGCAATGGCGTTTTAACATTCCCTTGCGTCAAGAAGGGTCAGTAGCTTATGAACTATGCAGTAACTCTGAAATGAATTTCAAAATTGCCTTATTAATTAGCCTGATTAAGCTAGGTGAAGGCTGGCGAGAGTGCTCTGGACCTTTTAACTGCAAGTTAAACTAGAAGGACGTACACAGTGTTGCTCCGTTTTCATTATTTTCCTCCACTTCTCATATGTAATTAATCGAGATTTTATTATTTTTTCTCTCTTCCTTTTTCGCTTTAGGTCTTGGTATTCCCTACGTCCCCATGTTCCTAGACACCTGGGTTCTAACGATGGAGCCCCCAACTGCAGCTCCATTATTCAAACTGTGGGGTATTAACCAATTCCAGCTTTAGTGTATTGCTGAAAGTTTAATGACCTCTTGCTTTTAAAAAATGAATGGTAGCTCATTTCCAAAAATCTTGCCGAAACATTATATCAGATTATTATTATTATTATTATTATTATTATTATTATTATTATTATTATTATTACGACATGCTACATTTTTACAACCAAACAAGGTGTAGAAATATACCACAGACACAATACGAAATTATTACAATTCGACAATCAGTCAAAAAGTAATGCGTCCTACTTTTTAATGTTTAAATGAAATTAATTAAATGAAAATTTGACTTGTAGTAACGTTCTGTCAACATGTGGCAACACAGCAGTCGTTTGAAAACTGGCCGACATAGATGTTCGTAGTAAAGAGCGTTATGTGATTCAATTCGTTAATGCAGAAGGTGAAATGTGACCGATGTATTGTGATCCTCGTTTCATCTGCAGTCACCCAGCGGTCACCACGAATGCTGTGATTGACTTGCTAAATGTTGCATGGAGTGACTGAAGTTAACGACCTGCCGCTCCGCTTTCCGTGAGCCAGCGGTGTTTGCTTTTCAGCTTCGTTACAGCAACGACCCATCATCGAACAATGGTGACATCCACTGTTGCATCACAGTACACACCTTCAGTCTTTCCTAAATACGAATTGATATTTCACTTTCTGCATTCAACAATTCAATCACACAACGCGGTGTCTTCCGAACATCGATGTCATCCGTTTTGCAAACGACTGTTGTGCTGCACATGATGATGCAGAAAGTTACAACTGGGGTGGATTGTAAAAGAAGGTTCTACGAATAGTGTCAAATTCAAATTGTTCGCTTAACTAATTTTATATATGTAGAATAAAGTAAAAGGCGTTACTTTACGACTGACCTACTTACATTATTTTTGTCTATGCAACACGAAAGAGTATCTTTGTCATAAACAGACCAGAATAATATTAAATTCCATTATTTAAAGTTACTTCCATTCTTGATATAATTGTGAATATTTATTATCACTATTAAACCTAATGTCTATTACCTGAGTGAATTATATAGAATTCTTGGCAGTAATAAAATAGTTTTATTTTAGACATTAATTTAACAAGATTTTTCTTCTTAGATTCTGCTAAATATCAAAATTACTTAAAAATAACTTTCATGAAAAAGATTTTTCAGAAACTTGAACAATTACTCTAAATAATCACTTTATAAATAATATTCCACTTACAAACATCAAAAACGCAATATTTGTCATCAAAGGTGAAAAATGCTGCTGCCAAAAACAAGCAAGCTGAGTGAAAATTTGCATCAATTTATGCTGGTTTTTCGCAAGTCATAATTCTCTTAGGGTATATTTAATAAAGTTGTTTCATTGTTTCGAAACATGTCCACAGGAACTTATAAAATTTATTTTTGACATTGATAAACAAACAAAATTTCTGAAAATTTGTAAAAGTTTACTCTTATAAGCATTGATAGTTTTACAGGCAAACTTTCCTGATAAACTATAAATATAAAACTTTGTATCTGTAGGAATATGAAATGAATGGGAATATCTCTGGGAGCGATGTTTTAATAACTTTTTAAGACACTCGTAAAGTAGTGGAATAGTTTCTCAAATAATGCGAAACATATAAATAGATAGATTTATTAAAGTTCGCTTTGAGCTAATGCTCGGTGGCAAACATTATTACAACTAGATATACGACAATTACAAAACTATTACGAATATTTACAAATATAATTACAATTAGAATTAGAGATTAATATCCTAGTTATAATTAATTGTGCTGTTGTAGCCCATGTTGTAGTATATGTGCTGTTGTAGCCCATTACTTTGTCTCGCACGTACCATACCCTTAGTACAATCTCTCTCTCTCTCTCCTTTGCTTCCGTACGCTCTGTGGCACAATCCTTCGAGATTCATCTCCCTTGCAACTCCACTGACGTTTCTCAGAGCTTCCCACACAAAACCCAGCGATCTCAACCGCGTCGTTTCATTTGCACCCACGACGTCGCTCCCGGCGCGACCTGTTGCACGTTCTGAGAATGGAGAAAGTTTAATTAGAGCGAATTACCAATGCTCTACGCATAAAAATACTGCTGATGTACCACCAGAAGCTGTTAACGTCTTACTCAGCTACTAATTTTCATCGCGTACCAATTTTATCCACTTTCTCGTTACGAGGACTCGGAGTTCTTTCGGTCGAAAATTCCGGCTCAAGATTACAATACTTTCTCTTGTACTAAGTCAGTGCAGAAAGTAAATAATTGCGAAATTTTAACATTTCAAAACTATAAAATAGAAGATAGAGATTGTTGCCTTAAACAAATCTGTTCTGAAGGATCAGATCTTTAAAAAAGGTCATGTGCATGGTTTTAAAAAATCATTATTTTTTCCTAATTTTGCGTGAAATTAATGCAATTTATAAACCTCTTTTAAAAATGCTAAAATCAATTCTTCATTTTTTCACAGAGAGAACAAGTAACACTTAAAACAATGGCTTAGGTCGTATTTCATTGAACTCTCTAAATTTTCGAAAATTGCAAATTTAGAAATAATACTATGGGGTTTGTGCTGCCATGGCACTGTTAGTTTATTTTAGCACATACAGATTTTCCTGCGCCTGTGCTGGGACATTTTTTAGAACTTCCATTATAAATCTCATTATTTAGAAAACAATAATTTGAACAATTAGACTAATTAAAAGTAGAATGTAATAATATTCTTCGTGGTGACTTTCCTTAATAACATATATGATGGTGCTGTAGCACAAAACTAAATATTTATGTCAAACGCAACCCGCAACACTCGGCGGCATTTTGATTCTATATCGTTAAATAACAAGAGCGTTAAAAACGTTCTAGAGAGTTAAAAACCAAAATACTGACGCCAAGGGCCTCAAAGAAACGTTACACACACAGCAATCTACAAGATGAGTTCTTCTTGAAAATTCTAGTTCATTTTTGCTAATCTAGCACTTTTCGATATCACCCCACCTGCTCAGAGACGTGAATTTGAACTAAATGTAAATGAGAGGGGCAGAGACAGACAGAGAGAGACACACACACAATCAGACACAATCAGAGAGAGAGAGAGAGAGAGACGGACAGAGAAAGGAAAAGGAAATAGGGAGATGAAGGACAGAACATCGTCTGCCCGATTCCGCTAGTAACAGTATATAGATAACAAATGGAAGTCAAGACGAAAGATGTATTATAACTGAAACAATATAGAATAATATTTAAGATATAATTTGTAATAATGTTATAAAAATAAATATATAACAAAAGTATTATATAACAAAGAACTGAAACAATATGGAATAAGATTAAAGATATAATTTATAATCATTTTCAAAGTAATTGAATTTTGAACAATTTTCTTGAACATTTTGGAAGATATGTTTTGTTGAAAGTGTCTCGTAGTGTGTTAAATACTGGGAAAATGTTAATGTTTGATATTTTTCTGTGTGTTCTTCAGCCAGAGCTAGAAGAGCTTTTCGTTTCGTCGAAAACTTCTAGTAGGTCAAGTATTGCACGATGCAACCAAACTGAAATCTAGTGTCAGTCCAAAATATCATTGATTATAATATCGTATGATTTTTCGGAGGGCATTCACATATTCTTAATTTCTTCATTATTCCAGCCATAAAATAAAACACATTTATATTTAAATTAATAATGATTACACATTTGCAGTAATTCCAGCCATAAAATAAAACACATTTATATTTAAATTTATAATGGTTATTTGGATTCTTAGAATAACTATGAATATATCAATTTTCACGGTGGTGGAAATGTGACCATATTTTAAACATAAATTAGAGTCAATAAAGAGTTACAAAAAATAGTTTTTTTTAAATTTCCATTGTAATTACATCATTGCCTGGAGCTCTCTTACTTTTAAAGGTACTAAAAGCTCATTCTAGCTCTCGAATTGTGAAATCTTTGGTAGAAGAGGCCTTAAGGATGGAGGAGTTCATTTATTTATGTGTTCAAATGTTTGAATGTGTCATCATCGGGTAATAGAGTATTTAATAAACAAGAGGCTATATCTTGCCAAAAGAATGTATATTCGAGATTTAATTGAATTGTAGACAGAATGTGTGGATGTTTAGGTTTATTAATGCAAGTTTTAAGAGATTAAAAATTATATGACTAACAATTACTTCGCGTATCTCTAGTTTAAAAATAAAATATATTTTTTTACCATTCATTTTTAATATAAACAGACTAATAGTGCAGGAGCCGCTCGCTTGTTTCAATGATGTTCTGACAAATTGCCCAAAATGTTGCCTGAAATGAGGCTTCGGAGCTCCTCCAGACCTTGACAGCCACCGCTCGGGCCTTTCGGTCTGACTGTTCGTGCAGATTTTGGCTCGAGATTCGCCTTTCTGATGGCCCTAGGTTAGATCCAATCCTCCAATCCAATCCAATCCAATCTGATCTTCTCCATTGCACGAATTACTTCGCTCAAAATATATCAAAGGCCATAAATCGTTGCCTTCTAGTTTGATTTAACTAATATTTCTGTGGGAATTGATTGATTGATTCATGTTTCCGGCGCGTCAACTGCTCTGGTCATTAGTCCCGTTAGTGTCGTGCATGTTGGTGTGTGTGTGTCAGGGGAGAGGATAGGACAAGGAATGGGATGGACAGATCGCGCGCGGTCCGTGGCCCGGTTGGTAGGGTACTACTCGGCATTCGCCTGGTGTTGATCGGAGAAACCACGGAAAACTACGATCAGAGCAGCCGGCCTCTAGAATTCTCCTCCAGACCCGACTGAATTCGACCTAGCTGAAAGCCAGTGTCGAAAATTCTGCCGCCGTCAGGACTCGAACCTAGGACCTCCCGGTCAGAGGCGCTGCAGTGACATCAGTTGATGCACTGAGCTACCGTTTCCGTTTTCTGTGTGAACATCAATATATATATATATATATATATATATATATATATATATATATATATATATATATATATATATATATAAACAGAATCTGAATATACCCAAAACAAAATGTTAAAACAAAGGTATATTTCTGAAAAAAAAAGCTATCAAATTTCGCTCGATTGCTATGTCCTATAATGTGTGATAAAGATGTGTATTTTATCGAGTCGGGAGCAGGACAGGAAGGTGGGAGGTGCAGGACTGAAGATGAGGAATGAGCCGCCGTGCGTGGTATAGAGACCGGGCGACGTATGGCCAGGGCGCCGGCCGAGGTGGAGGGACCCGGAGCCACAAAGGCGCCTGATTGACTCGGACGGCGCGTGCGGAGACTCCGAGAGGCCCAGGGCTCGTTCTCCGCCCGCTCACGACACGCCCCGCCTTTGGACATTTTTACTCTCTCGCCTGCGGCTTAAGGCGGCATTCGGCATTCGCCGAGCAGCCAGCCAGTGCTGCCCAATCCCGAACAGTTGATATGCTCAGGGAATGTTCGCTCCCTTTGATGTGTCCTGAAGTTCGACATGCGGTGGGTAGGGCGAGCACCGAATGTTCGTCCCCGTGCGAGAACTCTCGCGTTAAACCCCCTACCTCTTCCCTATTTTTCCATTTCCATGTTAAGCCTGTAATATATCGTTTTTTTCAAGACCCTCATCTCCTCCGGCACTTGTTCTATATGTCTTCTTGTAATTGATAACAATAATATATACCCTTGTCAATACAAAATATTCTTATTTAGCGTTATTACCGTGCAGAGAGGTACACACGTGTAGTTCAATCGCGTAGAATATCAAGTAATTGCTTTAATTTCACACACAGTTGTAGATTCTACAGGCTCTTAACAAGTGCAGTAGCTCCGAGAAGGGTCGAACCAGCGAAAGTGTAATAGAATGTTTAAGAAGATCTCATCCTACAGATGACGGTTTGGGAAATGTTTTCAACAAATCCTTCATATTGTGAAAGTCAGTCTCGAAAAAATCGATTTGAATGAAGCAGTGTTGCCTAGTGGGGCCACAGGAGAAAAATAAATAAAATTTCATCAGACAATAATAATGATATTATTGATTTATGTTAAAAGCATCACTTAATATATCTATCTATCTATCTATCTATATATTATATATATATATATATATATCCAATTACAAATATCAATTGTCTAGTGGACGTTTCCATCCTGACTCTGTATTGTAGAAAGCGCAGAAACGTCTACCTTCGCGCTGACTTAAGTTTATTACATTGTATAATTCTCCTGTTCTACACGGGAGATGTTCTTGAAATTGCGCATGGTGATTCTCCCGATTTCATTGCTACCTAAGCAATAATTTTTTAAAACATATTCAATTGCTAGTTTCTCACTATTTTATTTTTTCTGGGCGGCTGTCAAGTCACCATGAGAGCCTACTATAAAAGAGCATATTTTACGGTCTTCTTACTCGAAAACTAGATAGTGAAATCGATTAAAATGCTGTTAGTACGTAGAGGAACGTCTGATGTTTCAATTAATGCTCTGCGAAGTGCATGTTGAAAGCATAACGCACCTGGCTGTAAGCATGTGATGGCTCCTGGAGCGCGCCGGTCCGCCGAGGGCAAGATCCGCAGCTTTTGCTTTGCTCCGTCTCGGTGCACAGTCGAGCCTAGTTTACTGATCAAGAGCTGATCAAGAGTTAACTAGAAAAAGCGTAGAAGCTTTAAAGTACAATAAATGCTTCTGGTTGTACAAACCAAACGAGACAAAAGATGAACTGTAATGTACGTGACAAAACAATAGCTTCTCACTACATCTATGATGAACAACCAGCAATCTGTCATACAGAAGTATTTTTTTGGCAACGTAGTGATAACAATTATTTTTGTAAATCAGAGAAAAAAAGCAACATTTTCGTAAATCCATTTATTTCTCAGTTGGTGTTTTTACAACAGTATGCCTTCTACATCGATTCTTTGAACACATTTGTAAAGCTTTTGCACTATTAAGTTATTTTCTGGGATATATTATACGATCTTGTGTTTTTACAACAGTATGCCTTCTACATCGATTCATTTGAAGACGTTATTTTATATAATTGATGGATTCCATTATATAATTGATTTTATTTAATTGATGATTGCATAGCTGCATTTAGTTCTAGCTAGGTGTAGCGCAAGGGCGTCCCTTATAAAGAGTACTGTTCCAAGCTTGTGAGCTAGGTCGAATTCAGTCGCTGTCTGAAGGAGAATTCTAGCGGCCGGCTGCTTTGACTGATAGTTTTCCGTGGTTTCTCCGATCAACAGGCGAATGCCGGTGCAGTACTCTAACAAACGGCCACGGACCGCGCGCCCATTTTTCCTTCCTCTTCCTTGTCCTATCTTAACACCTTCCACACACACACACACACACACACACACACACACACACACACACACTAACATACATTACATTACCACACATCCCGGGAGACCGGTCGGGGACTTAGAGCTTGTCCCGGCTGGGGCGGTCCCCGCTGGTGGGAGATACCTGATTGGGGAAAACCCTGCTAGTCGACGGTAGGTCGGCGCTGGATCTCACCATCCAGTGGGGGAAGATCACCGCCACCTCCTGATGGAAAACATGCACCACACTTACAGGAATAATGACGTCAGTAGTTGACACACCCGGAATCACTAAACAATCAATCAATCATACTGTTTTACCGGAGTCTTAGAGTGCATGTACTGGAATGTTATTGCCACCCTTATCCACTACGAAATTTGCAGCAGTAGGGAGTAGGAAACTTAATGGTTTTGTTCTGCTGTAAGCTAATACGTGCTGGGAAATGCTTTTTCAGTGTTCTGTAAATCGGATACATCTGAAGAACATTCTCCTGCATTCTGAGAAGATTCAGATTGCACGTTAATATGAGATAATAACTTTAATTTGGATGTTAGGTTAGTATGCACTGTTTTAGTCTCTGTACGATGTGCCTTTGACGACTTTGGTTCTGCTTCTTATAAGTGAGGTCATGCAGGAGAGAATGTTGTGCTCTGATACATCCTTTCATCGACGCTGGCTGCACTTATGTTCCGGAACTGATCCGGACTCATGCACCGAGTGTTATTTCGACTCACCTTTACACGCTCCTTAACAGGTAATTGTTGAAATTGCATACACTTGTAGGAGGATGTTTCCCATTATACGTGGATTTAAACGTAACATCACTTCCGGAAATCAGCTGTTACGGTGTCATCCAATCGGCAGGTTGAACATCGCCATAGTGACGTCACTGTAATGACGTGTAAGCTCCAGATTGGATGACACCCTAACAGCTCACGACCTGTCAAATGCAATTCTAAATAAATTGCAGTATACACATTATGCACAATATAAGCGTCTCGCGAATCCCTGGCAAAGCTGGTTCTATAGCAAACATGACGAAACGTTAATAGCAAACCCCTTTGATGATGCAGGTAGAGACACTTTTCTAGAATTTGCTGCAACAGATGGGGCGAATTTTTAGAGAAATATCCATATTGAATTCTATTTTTTTCCTGCAATTCAGATAATCCAATAATTCTTGTAAGTTTTTTTATGCTCTTAAAATAATTACTAAGTTACAAAGATTATCTAGTTTTGAAATTCAGCCTGGGGAATATTAAATGCTGTAGAATTATTTCACTTGAAAGAACTTTCTATATTGGGGACTCTAACCCACTCCAATTTGTAGAGATCTGAAATATAACTGCTCTCAGCAAGCTGTATTATTATTATTATTATTATTATTTATTCATTCACAGTTCACTGGTACATAGATTGTAGTCATACAGATACAATACATCAAAGCATGACAACAATAAAATCAACAGTAATAGACTAATAAAATTTAACATTTATAATATTCATAAAGTCTAATGTGATTAAAATAGCAACTAAACACACTCATTACTCCCAAGAATTTTCGGACCAATGTACACATACAAAGTATGACACATTTCTGGATATTTATTATGGTATTTTTGTTTATTTTCAGCGTTTCTAGTGAATTCTTTAAAGTCTTCGGATGACGCCTGTTGCTGAAAGAACCACGGGAACGGTTTTGATCTCGAGATGTTCCATTGCTCCTTCACGACATGTGCCAATTCTTTGTACTTCTGGATCTTCGTATGATATGCTGTAGCAGATTGCTGGTGTCCACAACTGCCATGTCTACAAACCATACTTTCTTCTCTTTTATTCCAGAGTGTTATATCCGGTCTGTTATGATGTACTGTACGGTCCGTCAAATACTACGATCCCAGTACAATTTATAGTTATTGTTTTCTAGTACATTCTTTGGGATATACTTGTAGTATGGTGTATCATGGCATGTGCTAAACCACAGATCTTGACGAGTTGGGCATGGATAATTCGACCCACCATATCATGCCTGTTCTTATACTCCGTTGGGGCGAGTACACTGCATCCTGCTGTAATATGTTGAATTGTCTCGCCGCTTGGCCACAGGCCCAGCAGTTATCAGAGGTCATCTCTGGATCTTTGATGACATATTTGAGATAGTTTCTGGTTGCAATGACTTGATCTTGAATGGCAACCATGAACCCTCAGTCTCTGGGTAGAGATATCCAATGCTGAGCCATTTGTACGACATGTCTACGTCTACATTTGGATTGGCTATTTCAGCTGGTATCTCCCATGGATTGCTTGTAGCTTCCAGAGATCTATCTCTTGTTGGAAAGAGGGCTGTTGAAGTTCTATATTAGCTTGATTGAGACTCAGAGGTGTATAATTGTAGTCCGCTTCAAGTACCACTTTGTGTAGTTGAGAAGATAACGCTTTCTTCCTGAAGTATTCTCTCATACTGGTAATCTGTTTGAATTGAGATTACTTATTTTCAGGATACCACGACCTCCCATCTTCCTTGGAAGCGTTACCCTTTGAATTGAGCTTTTGGGGTGGTGGTATTGGGAACGGCTCATTTGGACTCTAATAAGCCTTTCCAAGGATTCAATATCCGTCCTGGACCATTTAATGATGCCCAGTGAGAAAGTTATTACTGGTATTACATACATGTTAACCGCTGCAGTTAGGTTTCGTGAATTGAGGAAGGTTTTGAATAAACCTTTCATTCTCTTCTCGAATTCCACCTGCAGCTTTTCTTTAATTTCACTGTGGATTATCAGCTTGTTTTGTTGAATTCCCAGGTATTTATAAATTCTTTTCATTCTCTTCTCGAATTCCACCTGCAGCTTTTCTTTAATTTCACTGATTTTAGATGACTCTATGTCGGTTGAGAATCTTTCGGTGACATGAAGGAGCTTCTTCAGTCCCTGTAATGTTCCCGAGTACAGTTTGATATCGTCTATGTATGCTAGATGACTCACATTATGTTTGCTCTGACCTTCAGCTCATATCCAACTCCCATGCTTTCCAGCAAGGAGGAAAGGGATTCTAGCAAGGCAGAACCAGTAAGGGCTGAGACTGTCGCCTGGAATATACCTCTGCGGATTTTCAGTGTCTTAGTGACAATTCTTTCACTACTTGAGGACATATGTATTGTTGTTTGCCAGTGATTGATTACGTGTAAAGCGTGTATATTATTATTATTATTATTATTATTATTATTATTATTATTATTATTATTAAATTAAATATTTTGTGAAACGATTCAAACACTTAAAATCGATAATAAACACATTGGTATTTTGTGAATACAGGTAAATTAATATATCTTTCAAAATAATTGAATGTTTTTAATAAAGCAGAATTGGTTATAATATAAATGCAAATACACGACCTCGAGACTTTTCTTTGGTTGAAAATCAGTACTCATCTGAAGTGAGTGAAGCCGCCTACTGCAGACTACAATAGGGCGCGGGGAAGCATAGGCCAATGCAGCGCGCAGGAAGTGGTGTCGTAGGAGCGCATTGCTCTGGGGACCGCCCCGCCCCGCCCCTCCCCGCCTCGCCCCCGCCCTCGCCGCGTCCTCGTTCGCCATCACGAGGCTAATCGAAGACATCTCCGGCGGCGGTGGCGGCGGCGGCGGCGCGCGCAGATAATGCGACATTGTTCAGATAATGGCGACGTAATCGTCGTCCTAAGCCCTTGCTCGGCCGCGCCGCGCCGCGCCGCACCTTGTGCCTCCGACTCGACGCCGCCGTCCGCCCGACTCGCCTCTCGCGGGACTCCGACATTTGCTTGCTCTCCATCTAACGCATTTGGATTGTTGCCCTACATGCGCCCGACACGTATTATCTCACTCATTAAATTAATTATACAGAATTAATCATTTCAGGTGGTAAAAAATACGTTTCCACATCGGATGTTAGATTTTTTGATTGATTGATTGATTTTTTCGTGTTTCCGGGCGCGTCAACTGCTGTGGTCATTAGTCCCGTTAGTGTAGTACATGTTTTTTCTCGAGAGATGGCGGTGATCGTCTCCGCTGGAGGCGAGATCCGGCGCCAACCTACCGTCGGCTAGTGGGTTTCCACAACCAGGACTCTCCCACCAGCGGGCACCGCCCCAGCCGGGACAAGCTCTAAGCTCCCGACCGATCTTCCGGAATATGTGATAGTGTAGTGCATGTTAGTGTAAGTATGTGTGTGTGTAAGGGGAGTGGATAGGACAAGGAAGAGGAAGGAAAGATCGCGGCCCGTGGTCCGTGGCCCGCTTGTTAGGGTACTACTCCGGCATTGGCCTGGTGTTGATCGAAAAAACACGGAAAACTACCGATCAGAGCAGCCGGCCGCTAGAATTCTCCTTCAGACAGCGACTGAATTCGACCTAGCTGAAAAGCTAGTGTCGAAAATCCTGCCGCCGTCAGGACTTGTACTGGACCTCCCGGTCAGAGGCGCTGCAGTGACATCAATTGAGGCACTGAGCTACCGCTCCCGGTCGGATGTTAGACAAATCTTATATTTTTTGACAACTTCGAACGAAGTAATAATGATTTCTGTTAGATAACAGGTGGGCCCAGGTTCTTGTATTGCGTTCTCTTTAGTTTTGAATAATTTTCTTACGTGCTGTGTAAATATACATTAATCAAATCTATTTCATAATTTTAGATACTGTCCATGTGAATGTTAACTTAACAAGTTTTTCATCAGTTTGTTAAAAGGTTGAATCTCCTTCTTTATACAGATTTATGTAAATCCGCAGATGACAATAAAAGGATTTGTCAAAACGTCTGTCTTCTTTGATTTTAGTTTCCGCGCCTTCATAACATGCTCTTCCCGATTTGGGTATGTGTGCAGCGTGGGCGCTTGGGTATAACAGCAAACGGAAAAGGGTGGGGGAGGTCGGAAAGAGCCTCTCGCTATCCCAGACTAGCTGTTGTCTGGAGAGGAAGGATAGGGAGGGGGAATGAGAAGAGGGGAAGAAAATAAGATATGTTTGTAGTGTTTACGGAGGGAGTGGTCTATGATGCGGGGTTTGTGAATTGCTTTTCCGGCTGGTATTTGGGTTTGTATCGGTTACGGCGGTGGTGTTTGGAGGATAGTCGAAACGTCTTGTTTGTAATGTGCTTCAGTGAAATTCGTAAAATGGTTTTTATATGAAATATTCAATAAACTGTTTTTATTAACATGGTTGTTCAATAAACTTGGAATTTTTATTATATTAAAAAAGCAATAGGTATTTCATATCAATACATTTGCGAAAAAATACGCCACCGTATTCTCTTCAGTTGGATAAAGTTATCTGTCTCGTGTCGCTTAGGTCAGGAACGCTTCAGTTCTATCAAGCGATTGTCCTTGTACCGTGTCGAAGCTCATAGAATAGTTCTAAGTCTTTTATCCAATTTGTCCTAAAAAAGTAGAAAATGTCCTTTTTTCGGATACAAACGTAGAAAACGGATCTTTGTAAGTTGAAGGAGTCACAGTGTAAATTATGACATCGCTGTAAGGCGCGCTGCTCCGCGAACGCGCCCGATTTTAGGTCGTCGTTTTAAGCCGTTTGGGTGGAAGCGCAAGCCGGCCGCCAGAATGGCAGTGCATTCGCTGTTGACAAACGAGGCTAATCAGCTCCAGATCCTTTAACAGCGCGTCGACAAAATTTACACACACACAAACAATACATAAAATCACATAAATGAACTATTTACAATAGTTTTTGCAAATAATTCAGTCATCAGGTTTCATTAATTGTAGTAATAAACAATATACTTTTAATCTGGGTCAGCTGTGCTAAATGTATCAACATTTATGTGATTTTTTTTCTTTTTCTATGAATACTTCATAATTGTAATCTAGGGATCAAATAATTTTTGAAAGACTTACTTTACAGAATTAAGTGCCTTTCTTTGCTCTGATCTATTTGATTCCTTATGTTTCATTTCACCATCAACTATTAAAATCCGTTAATTTCGACCCTTAACATCACTATCGACCGCCATTTGGGCATCATCAAATATTTTATTCAAAACAGTTAACTTCTCCCGTACCGCATTTTCTAAACGATCAAACCTCTCAGTCAAATTTTGAATCATTCCCAATATCTTTCTGTTTGTACATTATTATTTGGCGTTAAAAGATTCCTTTGAAACTACTTACTTAAACTTTGAACAAACTAAAATGTAGTTGGTTCGTTTTTTTCTCCTTTGAACCATAAATTGTGTTTCTTTATTGTCTCTTACGTATTGATAAATCGTCATAATCTCTTACTTCTGGTATTTACAATTTTATATATCTGTTATCTATATGTATAGTCCTAAAGTACGACAAACAAATGGTCGGAATTTTGGCACTCTAAAAAGCAGACTCTGTTTTATTGACATGCCTTCACGATTCTTCGTATATATTTATTTATTTATTTCATTTAAGAAATGGTTTTTGTTTCTAATTCAACAAATTAAATTTTATTTAAAAATACGTTGATACGTTTTCTGAATGTTACACTCTCCAATATTTTAACAGGAAAGGGACTTTGAGTATAATACCGATAAAAAAAACCTACTAGCAATGACAACACACGAGTCTGACGCTCCGTCGGCTTGCCATTGCACAGCATAGCTGAAGTGGCTTCCATCGTCATACCAGCAAACCAGCTGTGCGTTACTCATCCATTTGATCATCGACTCACCAATTCCATTGCTGACCTTCACCTTTTCCCCACTGCAAAGCAGCTGGGAAACGTCGTGCTAGTCAGTTGCCTGCCAGACGGTATAGAAGGATTTTTCTAAGGATGAGCCAAAGTGGCAGTTCGCGTAACAAGTGAACATCACATGTAATTCAGAGAAGTATCCCTCCGCCACGACAACTGTTCAGCCACGCTTCTTCGTAAAGTGTTAGGTTATGGCTCCTGTGAAAACATCCCTTTGCAGAAATCTAAGAGTTTTGCTGAGGTATATGCACATACGCCAGTCCGGGATATATTTAAATTTAATTACGTATGTGGAAAATCTCTTAACAAGCTCTCACAATCGAAAAAGAAAATGCCACGAATGTAAATAGTAAAGCTCTCAACTGACAGCTCGCACACAACAGCACAATAGACGGAAACACGTGCACCAGCACGCATCTCGGTTTTAAAATAAACATAATATTTGTCACACAAAAAGTAAATTCAATGTAATGTTAATAGAAAAACCAATTTTTACAGAAGAGCACATAACACTCACTTCGTAATTTCAATTATTTCTCAAAGCGCACTATATTTTCGTCGGACGAGGACATCACAAAAGAAAGCGTCGAAGCCATTTACAAGTTAGCCAACTGCAAACGAACGAATCAGGGAAGGGATTGTAATGGGCTCAAGGGCACGACGACCACAGAACATTTTGCTTCAGTTATGTTGCCAGCACTAGCTGTCACATTGGCTCTTCCTGAGAAAAATCGTTCTATATTGAAGTGACATCGATAACAAAACATCGATGTTGACAAACATCCATATTCTTAATTAATACATCGTTATTAATAATACATCGACCAAAAATCATGGATGTTTTTAAAGATCGTTGTTTTAAAGCTGGTTTAGTAACCTCTGACATTAAATTTACGCGCAAAATGTAATTTGACAGTGGCCCTGATTTTCAATTAATAATTAAGATTTACGTGAAAAATAAAGATAGAAAACGGCTCTTCGTGTACGAAGTACGAAGAAAGCCATAGGAAATACCAAGACGTTGGTGTCATCTCGGACGAGATATAATGTGTTCGATGAAGTTTAAAGCGTTCGTTCGGGCCGTACAAAGTGCTACCATAAGTTATTATTAGATATTTTAACTTTTACAAAATTTTAATTATAAGAATTTTTCATTCAGAAAACATCGATCACAAAACACCGATGTTAAAAAAGTTGGCCTTAAAATATCGATGTTTAAAACATATATTGTTTTATAAAAGCAACGATGTTTTGAAAACATCCATGTACTGAAAACATCGACATCGATGTTGCATCCCTATCTGAAGTCAGAGGCCTCGAGGCGCAGCCTTTATCACCGGACAGGATTTTTACGTAATTACATTTTTTTTGCCTTTCTATTTACCTTTCTCAAAATTTTAATCTTGGCGAATTGTCGCCGTCCAAACACAGTATTCAATTTCTTCGTTACGAATTTAAATATATTCACTTCCATGTATTACATAATTCATATATTTGGCTATTTTCTGAAAATATTTTTATTCTATCAATTTTATTAAATATTTTTATGAAAAGTTGTATTTAAAAAAAATCAGCATTTTTCCCCACATTATTACTACGTACTGTCTCTACTCAAGGTTAGGTTAAGACACGTTAAGACACGTTAAGACACGTTAAGACACGTTAAGACTTCGTTAAGACACGGCCGGATATTCTCACAGTCCGGCGCGCCTGCTTCAGTTATCTCAGTGGCAGCAAGTTCACGTCAGCGTCTGAGATCATTTTCACCTTTAGGACTGAAAAGTATTACTGACGCCGCGTTTCGTGAACTTTAACCTTAATCTCCGAGAAGCATTGGCGGTCGCCGATGTGTAACAGTTCGATGAGAGTGCTGCACGATGCAGTGATTGTTTGCTGGCCGTATATATCGCCCGTTTGTACGAGGGCTTTTATTGCATCCAGTCTGTATGTTAAACTGGGGTCCTGGATAGCAATAGATGAAGCTTTTACTACTGACGTGAAAGTTGTATGATGCCAAATGTGCATCAGGTTATGCTCTCCAAATGATTTTTAAAAGTGTGTATTCTTTTTAAAATTTGTTTAGGGAATATTTTATAGACTAAACGTCATTTCGTATTACATAAATGTGTTTTATAATAAGTGTATTTTAATATTACATATTATATCCGACTTGACATATTACATATTCTCACTGTTTTCATTACATATTTTGACTTTTATGCTACATATTTTGCGGTCTCTTCTTATTTATCACTAAGGCGTGGAGACTCTTCCCTAGTGAGCAGACGATGCGCTTTCTGCCACTCGCCGCTACATCGACGGCTGCAGCAGCTCAGGTCTTGTTCACCAACAGCCAACTCATATTCCTCCATTTTCCTGCTCACTAGAACTTAAGTGGCGTTTTGGATCTCGTATCTGAAAGAACTGCCCTATAAGATACTTCCATTTCGAACTGGAACAATTTAAAAGATGTAATATTATAAAATCATAATAACATTATCAAAACAAAGTGACCATTTTCTATAAGAAGTTTTCATTATCTGCGTTCCAATCGTTAGAACTATAAATGCACTTGTTACATATTCAAGAAGAAAAACCTGATTCCAAGGAAAGTTTTCATAAATAGGCTTACGTCCGATTGGATTAGCACATTAGAAAACATTCGAGAAATCGCAATTGAGGAACTTCTAAACCTTCATTTCATATAACAAGTAAACGGAATATACCTTCGACACAAAAAAATGTTTAAAATTCAAGGCACTCGTGTATTATTTCGTGAGATCGTCAGACGATAAGGCCTTCACAGAGGCACGAAGCCAGATAGCCCGGATCATTGGTTGGCGCTGCCAACGCCAAGTGCATGTGCCAGTGCGTCGACGCCTCATCCTCTTGCTTGTCAATTAGCCCCACACGAGCGGCCATTTGCACGCCTCGCCTCTCCTAACTTCCACCTCACCCCGCCCGCCCCGCCCGGCAGGATCTTGACTCACTGCTCTGGGCTTTCTCTCCCGACTTCCGCCTCTCATACGTTGCCCCGCCCCGGGCCTCAGATCCTGACTCTCTGCTCTGGCCTCTCTCTCCCTTCCCCTCCCACACCTCGCCCCACACGGCCTTAGGACCTTGACTCACTGCTCTGGTCTCTCTCTCTCTCTCTTCTCTCTCTCCACATATTCCGCATCCCATGCGTTGCCCCGCTCGGCTTTAAGATCTTGACTCACTTGTCTGGCCTCCTCGCCTCATTGCCTCCCACACCTCGGCCTACTCGGTCCTCGGATCTTGACTCACCGCTTGGTCTGCCAAGCCTCACCGACTCCCACACCTCGGCCTGCTCGGTCTCGGATCTTGACTCACTGCTCTGGCCTCCTCGCCTCACGACTCCCACACCTGGCTGTCGGTCCTCGGGGTCTTGACTCACTGCTTTGGTCTGCCACTCCTCCCACACCTCGCTCAGCCCGGCCCATGGATCCTGACACACTGTTCTGGACTCCATCTCCTCACCGCCTCCCACGCATCGCCCGGCCCGACCCTAGGATCTTGCTCGCTGCTCGGCCACCCTCTCCTCAACTCTGCTTCTCAAATCTCGCCCCTACTCTCTCCTCTAGCATCTCGCTCAGCTTCTGACACTGCTGTGGCGTCTCCGCCCTTGTCTCTCTCTCTCTCTCTTTCCTCGCCTTCCCCCCTCGCCCCGACACGGCTCTTATCTCCGCTCTTTACTCCAACGCTCTTCCCTCTCTCCGCGCCTTCCAACTCCCACATCACTCCCCCCCCTTCTTGGCTCACAGCTCTGGGCTCTCCGCTCTTGCCTCTTTTTCATCGCCTGCCGTTTCCCACACTTCGTCCCGTCTTTTTGACTCTCGGTACTTATCCGCTCGGTACTTAGCCTCCTTTCTGTTGCTTGCCCGCTCTGGAACACCAGGTGAATGCCGGAGCAGTACCCTAACAAACGGGCCACGGATCGCGCGCGATCTTTCCTTCCTCTTCCTTGTCCTATCCTCTGCTCTTACACACTCACTTACACTAACATGCACTACACTACCACATTTTCCGGGAGATCGGTTGGGAGCTTAGAGCTTGTCCCGGCTGGGGTGGTGCCCCGCTGGTGGGAGAGTCCTGGTGAGGGGGATCTCGCCACCCAGCGGGGGAAGATCACCGCAATCTCCCGCGAAAAAAACATGCACTACACTAACGGGACTAATGACCGAAGCAGTTGACGCGCCCGTAAACACTAAGAAATTAATCAATCAATCAATCCCCTCTCTGGCCTATGTCCAATGCCTCTTCATACTCGCATTGCCGCTCTCGCCTCTCCTCCGTGTCCTCGTCTCTCGTGCCTCTTGTAACGTCCACGTTACCTTGCCTTTATAACTGGCCGTTACAACTTTATATGTCCATATAACATCCCTTTATTATGTTGTATCTTTATTATGTTCTTTGACATTCTTCACTTTCAAATATCATATAAGATAGATTCTTTCTTTTAAAATAACAATTTATTTAACCTTTCAGAGGTTACATACAATTCATACAATTCCTAGTTCCAACTTTTTATCAACATCGTTTTCGTCTTTCAATCTCTCAACAACTTTTTATTTCAAATCAATACTCTCTGTTACTATCGTAACCTTTAACAATGTTTCCAATATTTATTTACATCTCATGTTAACTTTGGCAAATCCGCCAACGAAGTTGAAACGTTACAAACACCTCCCCTCTTTCAAGAATTTTGGTCACCTTGGTGCCAAAATTTATAAATCTTATAATTAAAGTCTAAAAATTAATATACAATAATAACTTTTATTTTATGACAACTAGATTAGTCCGGAAATGAATTTGCGGAACCTTTACTTAAACAATCAGCATTTCCATGTGCCTTTCCATGTCTATGCTGAATCTGAACGTTATATGCTTGAAATATCAAACTCCATCTTAAAATTTTACAATTTGCATTTGTTTTTTCTTTTATATATTTGAGAGTTAACTCTTTCTCCAATTTATGACACAGAAGACTATCTTTATCTGCAACTAGCTTCTGAAGAGATTCCAATTCAGTATTATAAACTTTATTGACAGAATTCAATTTCCCCTGCAAGGAATTAATGTTTTCTGCAATTCAGAATTATCATCACGTATCCTTTGAACAGTACCAGTGAGCCCGGAAACTACTGCCACTTTTGACGAAAGTTCTTCATCTTTCAAAATTATTTCTTCTTTTAAAAGGTCACTTTACTCTCAGTATCTAGAAGTTTCGCATCTTTCTCCTCAATTCTTTCCTGAAAGACTCACGTTCTAATTGAATTGATTTCGAAGATTTTCCAATTCATTTTGCAAATACAATATCTTGCATTCATTATCAAAGTTATCTTTTTGAAACGTATTGATTGTTTCAGATAATTTGTTGATTTCTCCTATTTTCTCATCAAGATTCTGGTTCTTGACAGCAATTTCGTCCCTTAATTCAAGAATTTCTTTATTATCCTCACCGATTATCATTTCCTTTTAGCTAACATACTATCTTTCTCAACAAGTAATGTTTTCTTGTTCTCTATTTCTTCCTCCAAACCGATACTCTTTCCTTCAATTCAATAATCTGTTCTTCTCCAGATTTGACTTCATCCTTCAAAGATAAACATTCCAAATCAATTGAAGTCTTGCAAACAGATGGTTCAGAATCCTTTTCTTTCACAGCTCTATCTTCGTGAAATTTGGTGAAATGTTTATTCTTGTCATCTATATCATAGTTTTGATTTTCTGTTTCATGGATTCTCCATTCTCTTCAGCCTCTTCGTTCGTTTCTATTTCATCATTATTTTGACATTCCTCTCCTTCATTAACGTTTAATATGTTAATTTCATCTCTAAGATTTCTATCCAATTCTTTTATCAATTTTGCAGTTTTATTTCCTAATATATACTCATCTCTGTCTAACTTATCTGAAACTACTACGCTTTTCCATAAACCTTTCCAAATTGGCCACAGATTTCTACTTGCTACAGGCAAACATATGGGATTTTCTTTTAAAGGGAGACATACTCAGACACTTTCTCCAATATAATGTTCTTTTCTAACATTTTTTCTTCCTATTAAATCTATAGAAGCACCAGAATCACGCAAAATTTTCAATTTTTTTCCATTTATATAAGCTTCGAACGTAAAAGTGCTAATAAATCTTTACTGAAGTTTTTAAACAATTAACGTGCTCAGATCCTATATTCTTTTCAACCATTTTTTATATTTTGGGCAAAATGGTTTATATATCCTATACCGTTACAAAATAACAATGTACTACTTTCCTTTCTTCGAATCCTTCCTCAATTTCCTGTTTTGTATCAACTTTTTATTACTTTCCTTTGAATTTTGGATTTTCATAGAATTTGGTAGTATCAGCTGATTTATAAATCTTATTTTTTGTTCTAGTAAATATTGATCACAAGTCTTCAATTTAAAATTTTCTCTAGTGATGTCATAATTTTCTAATTCTTCAACTATGTCACGAGGTTTTGTATATTTAGTCCATTTGCTAACTAGATGCTCTTTAACTACAAACGGAACGCATCGTTTTATTTGTTCCGTTATTAGTAATTCCTTTATTTCTCAAATGAGTATACATTTACGCCTTCTAACCAACCATTAAGACTTATTTTTAGCTCATAAGCAATATCTTTCCACGTTTTATCTGGTGTTTTCTGATCGAAAGGAATCTCTGTCGTAATTTTTCTGCGGTTACTTTGTACTTACTCAATAATATTTTCACTATTTCATCATAATCTTTTACTTCCCTACCATTTCTCTCGTTATATATTCCGCATCATTTCCTGCAAATGTGTCATTAACAAAGGTCCCCATTGGTCTTTAGAAATGTCATCAGCAGAAGCAAAATTTTCAAATTGTTGAAGGTATAAAGAAATATCATTTTCATTTGATTGAAAATGTTTCATGCACTTGTGAGTTTCAATGAATTTTACTTTGTAATCCCTGAGTTAATTGACCTCATTATTTATATTGTTTGTTTCGAAGATTTCTCGACATCACCTTACATTTTTCCAACTCAATTTTTGCCCGTTCCATTTCGTTTTCCCCTTTCTCTTTTCCCTTTTCTTTCCTCCCCTTTCCCTTTCGTATTTCTCCCTTTGTATCCTATCCTCCCTTTCTCGTTCCTCCCTTTCAATTTCGTGTTTCTCCCTTTGTAATCTATCCTCCCTTTCTCGTTCCTCCCTTTCAATTTCGTGTTTCTCCCTTTGTAATCTATCCTCCCTTTCTCGTTCCTCCTTTGTAATCTATCCTCTTCCTCCAACCTTACTGTTTCTAAAATCTCTTTACTATAGTTTCGTCATAATCCTCTGTTTCCGATATTTTTTTTATAATATTCTTAACAGTTTTTTTCTCCGAAACCTCGCAGTTCAATTCCCTAGCTAAATTGATTAATTGACTTTTCTTACATTTGTTTAAAAAAGCCATTATCTTTGTTTGACCAGTTCGACAAGGAAACACACTTAAATTAATCTATCTGAATACCCGTTTCACACACATCAGCTGTCACTCAGTTTCAATCTGACAGTTTCTAGGCTTCTTCAAAATCTTCAGATATGGTTAAAACATTCCACAGTTCTCCTTCGTATAATGTTTCACTCCACGCAGAACCACCAGTTTCAATCTGACAGTTTCTAGGCTTCTTCAAAATCTTCAGATATGGTTAAAACATTCCACAGTTCTCCTTCGTATAATGTTTCACTCCAAGAACCACCACTGCAATTAATACGTCTTGATTACCAACCACAGCAACCAACACTGATTCTTTGAACACTCTTTCCCGAACTACAAATCCAGGCACACCGCGTTGTTCCACCAAGTTAGTTGCAACCATTTCTTCTAACAATTTCTACGTCGTACCACCGCTTCTTCAACAATTTCCACGTCGTACCACTGCCACTCAATTTTGTAACGTCCACGTTACCTTGCCTTTATAACTGGCCGTTACAACTTTATATGTCCATATAACATCCCTTTATTATGTTGTATCTTTATTATGTTCTTTGACATTCTTTCACTTTCAAATATCATATAAGATAGATTCTTTCTTTTAAAATAACAATTTATTTAACCTTTCAGAGGTTACATACAATTCATACAATTCCTAGTTCCAACTTTTTATCAACATCGTTTGTCTTTCAATCTCTCAACAACTTTTATTTCAAATCAACTCTCTGTTACTATCGTAACCTTTAACAATGTTTCCAATATTTATTTACATCTCATGTTAACTTTGGCAAATCCGCCAACGAAGTTGAAACGTTACACTCTTCGCATGCATTCGCTCTCTAGCTTATCCGAATTTCTCGTCCGCACTTTCCTCTGTTGTTGTCTCTCAGCTCTGCCCTCTGCTCTCTTGCCTTCTGAACGAGGCTACCTTAAAACTGAAATGCATGTACGATATGAGGCTTCTCTTCCGATCACCACGGAGCCTGTTTAGCGCATGCTCCCGGCTTGTGACGTGCGTGGGTTGCGTGGGAGGGCGACGCGGTGCGTCTCGCTCCAACGGGCGCTGTTTAGCATGCGCCTCTCGCGGGCGCTGCGTCTGGGACCCGCTGCCGCCGCCGCTCCCACCGCCCCCTCCGCCCGCCTCCGCCCGCCTCCGCCCCCGTCTCCACCTCCGCCATCCGCTCCGCCCCGCCCTCCTCTCCGCCCCGCTCCCCGCTCCACCCGCCCCCCGCTCCACCCCGCCCCCCGCTCCTCCCCACCCCCGCCTTCGCCACCGTCCCGCCTCCCACGCTTCGTCCCCGCCTCCAACCCCATCTCCCCCGGCCTCCGTCTCCGCTCTCGCCCCTTCCCGCCCCACCCCGCCCCCGCCCCGCCAGAGAGGCTGCTGCTGCTGCGGCAAGGCGTCGGTCGCGTCTGAGGCGCAGTTCGCACGCGCCAATTGACGCGGTGCGCGTGACGTCATCGGCCCCCGGGATCACAGCCCACTAAACATCAGGCCTGCGCGCTTATCCAATATGGCGGCGATCGAAGGCAAACGAAGGAATGGGCGGGGGGAAGGTGCCTCCCGCCGTGCTACAAGGCGGTATTTCAGCGGTTGGATATTGGACTTGTCGTCCACTTCATACGTTAATCGCTTAATCAGTTACATATTTACTGAATGAAAATAATCTAATGAAAGTGATGATCATAGTTTAATTTAAAAAAATAAATCAGAACTAGAAATACTTATGATAACATTTCTGGTTCCATTTAACTGAATAACGGAATTCTAAATAAGCCATGTGTGTGTTTGATCAGTCAAAAGGCGACATAAACTACAATCAACTGTGAATCAAGAGTCACTGTTGTATTTCTTCTTCCTTCAGAAGTATCAAATCCAATACTCGAAAAATTTTCCCTTTATCCAGGTGGTCTCAGTCACAAACGCACATGCTGTAGCAACTCCGTTACAAACGAGCCACGGACCGCGCACGATCTTTCTTTCCACTTCCTTGAGCTATCCTCGCCCCTTACTCTAACATGCACTACACTACCACAAATTCCCAGAGCCGGGAAGCTTTGTGCATGTTCCGGCTGAGGTTGTGCTTCGCGAGAGGCACAGACCTCGCTGTGGAAACCGGGAGCGGTAGCTCAGTACATCAACTGATGTTACGGCAGCGCCTCTGATCAGGAGGTCCTAGGTTCGAGTCCTGACGGCGGAAGGATTTTCGACACTAGCTTTCCAGCTTAGTAGAATTCAGTCGCTGCTTGGAGGAGAATTCTAGCGGCCGGCTGCTCTGGTCGGTAGTTTTCCGTGGTTTCTCCGATCAATATCAGGCGATTGCCGAAGCAGTACCGACGAAACGGGCCACGGACCGTGCGCGATCTGTCCTTCCTCTTCCCTGTCTTATCCTCTTCCCATACACACACACTTACTACATGCACTACAGTACCACATATTCCCGGAGACCGGTCGGGAACTTAGAGCTTGTCCCGGCAGGGGCGGTGCCTCGCTGGTGGGAGAGTTCTGGTTAGGAGTAAACCCAACTAGCCGACGGTAGGTCGGCGTCAGGTCTCGCCATCTAGCTGGGGAAGACCACCGCCATCTCCCGAGAAACAAACATGCGCTACACTAACGGGACTAATGACCAGAGGAGTTGACGCGCCGGGAAACACGAAAAAATCAATCAAAACTAGATGAGATCGCTTGATCAACATTTCCGTTAATACAATAAAAAAGTAGTTATAACTGTTTGAGCGGCGGTGTCAGAATAAATGAATGAGGCATTGGCGTGCATTCCGTCATGTTACACACGTAGGGTATGAAGTAACATTGATGATATTAAAAAGGAAATTTTTATGTTGTTTAACAGTGATGGTATTAAACACACAATATTTTGATGGGAATTGGGACAAACATTTATTAAATTCTTCGTAAAAGTGTAAATGGTGAGCATAGGCATGCAGGCAGGGCGTTCCTTAGCAACTAGGGAAGCGGACGTAAGTAAACATAGCGCGGCAAGTAACGGACAGAAGATTGTGATATAAGGGCATGTAGGATTGGTGGTAAACTAGTAATGGGGTATGACGTAGAAAAACTGGAGATTGTTTTGTAAAACAAGAGACAAGAATGTATGACAGTTATGGAGGGTTGAACTTTTGTATATGGGAGATGAGCTTTAGACCGCGTACCGTGCACATTGTACTGCAGAGGTCATTGTAAATGATAGATGCACGACTTGGTGGAATTTTGCTGGAAATAATTGAGCAGTGAGGACTTATATTTTGTGTGCGTAACTCTTTTTGGAACTTTTGAATAATTCTGGCACCGCGAGTAGTAAGTGAAACAATTAATGTTGAGGGGGACATTGACCCGGCAGCGGGCCGAGGGAAGAGTGGTTGGAGCGGTGGATTCTTCCTGGCCTCATCGTCCAAGAGCGCATGGATATCTGGATATATCTAAAATAGTAAGAATAATAGCGCTATAGACAGTTTTTTCAATCGGTCATGACCAGGGTGACATTGCATGTTAGAAAGAATTAATTGAGAAATAAACTTATAACTTTCTCATTCTGAAAAGGAAAAACTGATTATCATTTCTTTAGCATCTTGTGCTATCCACAGTTTAATCATTTCTTTCCAGAAACAAATTTCAGATTCCTCGCTTCTTCCGTATGGAGAGCGGATCGAATGATCGTTTGCTAGGAAGATTATCTTCGTAAGAATTCAGCATAGTAGTTACCAATGCAATAAACATTTCATTTATACAACTTGTATTTAAATTATTAGTTGTTCAGTTCTACAGTAATTATAAACTCCTTTCTTTAGACAAAAATAAGCATTTTATTTAATTTGTTTATTTTTTCCTCCATCCCGAATTTTGTTCGGATTATCCAAAATTTCGGATCAAGGGGATTCGGATTAGTGGTGTTCTATTGTATGGCCAAAACCCCTTATGTATTAAACCTTTTAGCGACTGTTAGGGTGAGTGAACGAGGATGTAGGCAATGTCTGTGTGCCACTGACTCTCCGTTGACAGTCTTGCAGTCTTGACAGTCCTGTAATAAGAGATTTATGAATAAACAATAAACAATCGAAAAAAGTCACTCGTGTCACTTATCCTTATTCCATTAATTTCTGTAGATTACCTCTAGAATAACACATGACAATTGAATAATATTATCATAAGCTTTAACGCGAACAGAATATTTTTTAGCAAAAGAAGCCTCTTATTTTGTGAAGATATTCAAAACCTGAATGGTCAGTACGTTATTAAATTTATAAAAAATTAATATTGCGTCTTTTAAATTATATGCGTATTTGTTTTCTTTCTTTCAAAACATGTTCTGTAATCGAAAATCAGCATTCCCATGTTGACCTTGTGGACACCGACTCTCCGTTCGTCGGCGTGCTGGGGTTGAGGTGTGTGCAATCGGTGCAAATTGCGGGCTCCGTGTCTTCCGCGTGACAGTCGCAGCTGCCAAATGTCGCCACTGTCGAGGCTGAGCCTTGCCTCGCCTCCGGCTGCACATCCTCTCCCTCCCTCTCATCTCACCCCCTCTGGGCGTTTCTGGCTCCGGCCTCGGCGTCGCCCGGGAATGGCCAAACAAAGGAAGGGATGCGCGCGCAGAACGTGGCTTTTCATATTCATAAACAAAGAGGCCCACTGGTGGTCGGATTTACCGCAACTGAATGCCATTTACATGAGTTTCGCATAGAGGCACACCGGATGGAAGGATATCATTACGGAATCGATTTGTTAGGGAAACATATTTTCTACGCTTCCTTTCTTCTCCCTTAGGAATGTCAATTTTCGTGTGAATTTTGTTGACCTGATATTCAAACATTATAATGATCTGTAACGGACTTTTCAGAACATAGACACATTACCACTCCTCAGTGATGTTTTCTAAATGAAATGGTGAGGTTCTAAGAAGTGTTTAACTATATGTGTATTTTTTATTTGTGTATATTTACGCTGCTGGGTGGTTTTTACCATAACATACTATGGTGATATGGAAGTGAGTTCTAAGCATTACTCCTACCTGCCCTTCTAGGTCACCTTACATTTATACATAACAATCTAAGATTCCCAAAACAATTCATAAAACATAAACCAGTGACTTTTAACTACATAAATGCTTTTCTACATAAACCATTTAATAACTGTACACACACACTAACTTGTTTCATTATCTTACTTATAACTACACCGTGTGTCTAAAACTGAATGAGTATATTCACCTTTTAGCCGCCCCGACGAGGCAAAATTGATTTAATATGATTTAGACAAAATATGATTTAATCATACCGTGGTGTTTCCGTCCCTGGCGCCAGGAGCCGGGTGGTCGACCATCAGCGTTGGTTTTGTTTGCGCATGTTTGTCAACTGTGTGCACTAGTTGTGAATAATGTGTGAAGAAAATGTGCTGGGAGAAACTAGTGGGAAGGAGAGTGACAGCTCTACTCCAGGAAAACAGCCCTTCCTCTCCCCTCACTCGCGCAAGAATTATCCGCGAGGCACCCCGGAGGCCGTTGCGAATTCTGGCGCTGCATTTCAGAGAGCAGCCGTGGGGGACGGGGTGAGCGTGGCGGGGCGGGGCGTGGCGTGGCGTGGCGTGGTGGGGCGTGGCGTGGAGGGAGTGGCGTGGCGGGGCGTGGCGGGGCGGGGCGGGGAGGGGCGTGGAGAGGCGTGGGTGGAAGGGCGTGGAGGAGCATGGCGTGGAGGGACATGGCGTCCCGGGGGCGTGGCGGGGAGGGGGTGGCGGGGATGGGTATGGCGGGGGGGGACATGGCGGGAGGATATGGCGGGGTGGGGGATTGTGTGGCGGGACGAGAGGGGGCGGGGGAAGGGGCGTGGCGAGAGGGCGAGGGCCAGAGGGCGCATGGCGTGGAGGCGCATGGCGTGGAGGCACGCATGGCGTGGAGGGCCAAACGGGGAGAGGCCGGGCGGGAAGAGGGCCGAGCAGAGCGAGACGAGGCGAGCAGGGCGGGGCGAGACAGGACGAGGAGAGGCACGCAGGTTACGCCACCGAACAGGCGGCGGCTGCGGCTGCTGGGCGGGTTAACGCAGATTGCGCCGGCGGTGAGCGCGGGTTCGATCGCGGGCGCGCAATTTCGCCAGACCATCGCGCGCTCGTGACCTCTGCGCTCGCCAGAAGCGCGCCCTCGGCACACCGTGCGCCCCGCACGCTCAATATTGCCAAAACACGGCAGTGCTGGGCATGCTCGCGGTTTCGTTTCCCTATTCGCCTCAAGCTCCAAACATCGCGTAAACTTACTTTTGGTATATTGCAACATAATTCGATTCTTACAAAATATTTCCTTACGCTTTTATCTTTTTCGTTTTACCATGTTAGATGTTACAGTTCCAAGTTTACCATTTCTCTCGGCATTGACTCAAACTCCAATGTTTTCGCGCAAACTTTATCTGTTGGATATTGCAACATAATTTGATTCCCATAAAATATTTCCTTGCGTTGATATCTTTTTAATTTTACCATGACTCGTCCCTTTTACCTTTCAGTACTGAACGTATATTCTAGTGTGTCTTCTATAGAAGAGTGTAGATACGAAAACAGAATTTTTTATCGTATTTGACATTATTAACCCTAAATAATCTGTTATCTAGCTTAATCACAGCATTATCCTTGCTAAGTTGTGTTATTTCGTACTATCAGAGAGGGTCTGATATTTTGTTGCTACTTTCGGGACACTTGTCAAATATTTCAGTCCTCTAGTAAAGGTACAAGCAGATTAATGACTTAATGAACTTCTCTTGGTTTCAGTTTGGTGTTTCTAAGGCTCAATTTTAGGCGCAGTCTTTTATATTTATTTAAGTGACTCTCTTGGCTTACTCAAACTGTTCACAATTCCTCATTTTTGTAAATTTGGTCTATTTCTGATTACGTGTTCTACAGTGGAGATTTTTAGGTTGCTTTCGGTTGCAACATTAGTGATCTTTCGTTAATTTAATTAAAGAGAGTGTTAGGTTATACAATTTTAAACTGAGTTGAAGCTTTCCACGTAAAACAGTCCTTGTCGACAAGGACTGTTTTACATGGATTGCTGGTCTTGATAAAATGATCTAAATTATTGCAAAATGTATCGTACTTAATATTTCTGTTTGTTATACTTTATAAAATGTATCTATGGTCACTTTGCATTTAATAATTCTGATTGTTATAAAGTAAGAGTTATTGATATGTAAATTAAAAGCGATGATTTTAGTTTCTTATAAAGCGACCACAAATAAACAAATTAAAAACACCAAGACAAACATCAAGATTCAACAATGCGCGTTTTATATTTTCTTTACTTAATAGTAAACACTTTTAAATAAATTACGAAAGATCACTAACATTAAATCGTTATTGTATAACGCAGGTATTGAACAAGAGAAAAATGAGTTTCGACTTTTGTATGTAAAGGTGAGTGTACAAAATGTGATACTTGAAGAAAATTTGGTCTTTTAGACACTGTGTTGAATAGAAAATGCATTCGAATTCATTTCCATGAGTCATTTAGATGAAATTTATTTGAAAATTTTATATACACGAAGTATAATTTGATATTTCGCAACTTATTTATTAATAAACTCGAATTAACTAAAAAATAACAAATAAGACAAAAAGACAAGTTGTTTGATTTATATACAGATAAATCAAGGAACATTTTAATATCGCTGCTTCCTGAAATGATTTTATATAGGATAATGGAAGATAAATAAATTACGAAATAAATAACGAATAAAATACGAAAAAAATTCTAGAATGTTTCATTTATATTATTTATTATTTCATTAAATTCTTTATTAAACTCACATTATAATTACAAGAAACAAATATTAAAATAATATGAAACTTATTGAACTAATTTAATTTAGGGAAATAATATGCTTTTCTGGTCTTTAGACTTCGTATAAAAGGATCTACAGGCCGAATTCCTACTTCTCTATTGCCGTATAAGATTTGTTTTAACAGCAGGTTTGATTTGAATGCTAATGTGGTGAACTGAACAGATATTTTTAGACGTTTCTGTTCTTGAATATTACCTTGTGAGACATAATTAAAGTTCAAAAAAAGTATATCATTGAATCGCTTCATATTGATTTAATAATAATGATTATACTGCCTGTTTGCACAATTGCGCACTGATTGTAGTATAGAGTTCATAGTAATTTGTTTTCATACAATGTGCATAATTGAAAAATTTTCCTTAATTGACTACAGAAAGAAAAATAAACGTATGTACCGTAAATTACATTGAAGGGGAAAAGTTTCTTACTTTTTCTGTTAAAGGTGGATTAGAGTTAAACTTTCAATTCCTCTTACTTTCAGTCAGTGAGCAAATGCATGAAATGGTGAATCATTTCTGTGAGCAAATGAGTGAAGTATTTCAGAGTCTACTTTTTACCCTGTTAGGATCAGTTGGAGTGTCAGTCTCTTGGTCACTGTTAGATGTTGGTTCATGTACGTTAATTTAATTACGTTATACGTTAGCTTTATACACATATTATATTGTTTGGTGTTTCAATTTAGATACAGGTTCGAAATTGCAATTTTGTGCCTTTAAATTGTCCTAACGGTATTACATTTGAAACTTTTTGTTGCAATATAGTAACAATTAGGGACGGATTTTGATGTCTAAAACATCGTCAAAATAATTAATAAATTGCTTTAATTTTTAAATCTTCTATAAGCAAAAAAAGTACGGAAAAAAAGATGCAAACCAGTTCAGATGAACAACTCAACCTGTTGGATTATATACTATGTAATCAAGGCTTCTTTCGTTCAAGTGAAATCAGCTTCCTGACATTTGGTTTGGACTGTTCTTTATGCGGAAATCTCTGTCTTTAGATATCTCAAAATCTACCGAATTGACAATGACGCCGATAGTCGTCACAATAACCATAAATTACTCACAACGGCTGACGTTACTAGTTCTGAGCAAAGAAATTGAATATGTTACTCAGGAATTTTCTGGAGACCATTTGTTTGCAACTCTAAATATTATTTGAAGCAAGTACTATTAAAATGTTTTCAAATAGATGAAATCAGCAAAAAATGCTTAAAAATGACTTATCAGTCGAAATCGAGAAATTCAAAAAATTACATATAAAAATGACTCATTTTCATTTGTTATAACATAAAATTAATGTCTATACGAAAATCATTGTTCTAAAGTGAACAGAAACAATGGCATTACATTAAAATACGCCTCTAGTAATAATACCTGTGATTCTTAGTTGTGTTGGTGCATATTAAATTGTATTCTCAGATTCACTACTAAAGATGTTATGAGTCTGTTGAATGAAATCTACTCAGGTTGCTACCACCTGACTTCTAAGGAGCAGATCTGGGGACTCATCAAGTGCCTCTCATACTTTTACAGAATTTGTATTTACTCCAAATAAAGCAATGTTTTACTTCAATGTTTTCAATTAACTGAAAGTTTAGTCAAGTTCTTGCACAAATTTTGCGGAACAAATCCTAAAGCTCCGATAACTATCGGGACGACCTGTGCATTTACGCCGCAGATTTGGCTTATTTCGATTTCCTAACTCTTGTTTTTAAGACTTCCCTACCTTCTTGGTTACATTTTGATCGCGCAATTCAGCAACATCTATAAGTAAACACTTTTTTTCAAATCCCTGATAACAATTATCTGGTTTGTTTGCCGCTATCGTGCGATCAATTTGAATTTGTTGGTGATACAATATTTACAGAGTCCAACAGACGTCACCGATTTTGGTGAGTTACCGTACTACTTGGAGAATGAGTTTGAAACTTCGAGAGTGTTACTGATCTGCCAGTGGAGGTAACTACACACCCTGTTATGAATTTCATATATTTGCTAGAATTGGACAAGCTAACACAATATGATCGATGGTTTCTTCTCATTATCTGGCAAATGCCGCCATTAAACGTGTTGTAAAATTTTAAGGAACCGCTTTATCGCAGGTGTATTCTCAACGACTGATCTTAGGCAGCTATTATAACTGTTTTGATTGTGGCTTTATTCTTCCCTTTTAAGCCACATAAATTATTGATCTCAACTTTGTCCATTCTTTTTAAGTATTATTTCATTCCGTTTGTCTATTTGGATATTGTCAGATGGAATGGTTCTTTTTCACATTTCAGTAGCATTAGAAGTTCAGTGTCTGTGTTATTCTGCGTGTCTTGCATAATTTTCTTTGCTATGCTCCTTTCTACACTCAACAATGCCTGATTCTCACTTATCGGTCAGATTAAATTATTATCCTCTAGTGGTTTAGTGGTTCGTGTAGATAACTGACTACATACTTTCCCATCAGACTATTACATTGTGCCAAGGGGCTGTAATTTGTCTGAGGCCTCCTCTTTCTTTACTTACGTGACGCACAAGTCTATGTATACACAGCGCAGAGTGGGCGCATGATGCTTGTAAGCCATTATTATTATTATTAATTATTATTATTATTATTATTATTGGATAATCTCCAAAATCAGATATGAGAACTTTGTTCCATAGACGACTGGAACTTCTTCGGCCCTGTTTACTGTCAGTTGTGTTTCTCCATCTCTTCCTTCTCCTCTCTTCTACCACTTGCTGACAGTTCCGTGATTTACCTTATACATCACAAAGGGATTGAAAACCCTTCAAGCCCGGATTGCGGTTGAAATCTCTTAATTGGAAAAGTTCTGAGAATAAATAATTTCTTTGATTTAAGTGCATATTTAAATTAAAGAGACCTTCACATAAGTACTTAAGTGTCTGATTAGTTATCACAAAATAGTTACACACATGACATCACACGACGTGCATGCCTCTCCTTCAAACATAATTGAAATGTTGGAAAATAATTGAAATGTTGCTGGTATCCAGATAAACCCTTTGCATCTAGTAGATGTGAGACGCAAAGAGTTTCATTTCATTAAGGTGTTTCATTTGCAAGAAGTACTTAGAATAAACCATTATATAGGTCGAGAAAGTAACGAAATTACTTTAGCCATACGGCCATCTCAACTGAAGATCGAACTTTCATTTACAAACCCGCTTAGATCTTTGTGCAGCAAGGCTATATAGGATCCCCTTAACGTTTCTGGTCAAGGACAGAAGAAGTGAGCCGAACTGCAACAAAAACTCACAGAATATGTTGCTTACTTTCATTAAATGTCCGATCCGCTGACCATAAACATGAGACGTTTGGGTTGAAGAGCAAGGTTACTTCAGGTTCATAGACGTTTATTTCATGTGTATTTCACCGTCATTCTGCAGGGTGTTTTTTACGCAGCTTAGCGACAAGCCTGTTAAGTCCATGTTTGAGTATGGAATGTAAATATAATATTTGATATGTTATGAGTTATTTTGTACAAGTAATATTGTCTTTTGAGGTACGTTTTACAAAGAGATCACATGACCAAGCCGGTAATCAAAGTTTAAAGGCATTCTCTCAAACGCCCACTATCAATCATGTTACAAAATTATAATTAACATTCGCATTCACGACATATTTGTACACGTAAAATAGCGTTAAAGGATAAATTATTAACTGATAATGTTTCCAGCGGGTATCCTCCATATTTCGTAATGACATTAAAATCACCCGATTCTGTTTTTGAGTTTATGTTGCATATAACTAAAAAAAATCGAAAACAGTTGAAATGAGTTATTTGCACTGTATTAAAAGCAAAACGTTATACCGCTCTATAACAAATTTACCGTTTAATATGAACTCTTCCCATGCATATAGTACATGAATTGAGACTGTAAAAACTACACTTAATTTTAGAGCGAAGCGGTATGGCCGAGAAACAGTAATTTTTTGTTCTTTCCTTTTCTCTATCATTGTATTTACATTCATCTAAATTCGTTTGTTTTGCTTCCAATTCTAATGTGGACTAATATTGAAACAGCATCGTTTCCTTCCATTCAACATTCAATCACAGTTAAACTCTGTCGGATTTTGGTATCAAACCCAACCAACACGCGATTTTAGCATATTAATGATCAATAATTTTTTTGTCAATATCTCACTTGTTTCATACTAGTTTAGTGCCACTTGAATATTCCGATTTTGCCTCTTCGTGAGGTTATTACAATTTATATGTTGTAATAAGACTCTTTTTGAATTACTTGTTCTACCTTAGCTGAGTTCAAAGCAGTAGAGAAATAATGATAGGAGTTTTATCTATAGAATATCCATACGTTAACAATTAAAAAGCAGCTATATTCGGGAATATTTCGCTCTTTGTAAATCATTATTTCTGTGAGAATAACTTGAAATACTGAAATATTTTTGGGTGGTTAGTGGTGTGATTCTCATTTAGTAGGTCTTTACTTCGTTAATTTGTTTCTGTTTTCTAAATGGCCATGTATTGATACACATTCAATGTATACAAAAAGTATATATTTAACACATTCAGGTCGTAGCCTCAGCCCAACTTTTTTCCATTACAGGTGATAAGGTTTTAGGGTATGTTTGAAGGAACATATCTTCTAAACCAATAAATAAAAGCATTTTTTATTTTAAAGAAGCTGTCTTCTACTTACTTTTATATAAAGTTCCAACTCTTATGTTTATACATTACATTTTTTTACGTGTGTGGTAGTGTAGTGTTTGTTAGTGTAAGTGTAAGTAAGGGTGAGGAAGACGAAGGAGAGATCGCGTGTCCGTGGCCGGAGGTCCGTGGTCCGATTGTTACGATACTGCTCGGCATTCGCCTGGTGTTTATCGGAGAAACCACGGAAAACTACCGCTCAGAGCAGCCGGCCGCTAAAATTCTCATCTAGACACCGACTGTCGTATTTTAGTATTATCAGAGTTTTGCAAAGACGCAAAATTCAGAAACTTCTTACTCATTGAAAACAAGTAGCACAAGACGAGAAATGCCTCCAGTGACGAGAAGAAACAGAAAAATTGTTGCAATTGATAAGTTACGAAGCAGTTCGGTATTATAATAAATTTCATTTAAAATCAGCTGCTACAATGTATTTATTCAATCACTCTGCTAGAATTGGACACGAATGTTTTACTTGTTATATGAAGTCGTAATAAGTGTTAAATGCTTGATGCGTGTGATTAAGTTGGCGACCTTGTGTGCGCAGGTGGACCAGGAGAGCGGGGAGTCCCCGCTGCCGCCCGGCTCCATGGAGGGGAGCGGCCGGGGAGACCCGGGGATGCCGCCCTTCCCGCCCCCGCCGCCCGGCCCCGACGGCGGTGAGTACCTCCAGCCAATCACGACACTAGCCACAAGCCCCACCTACTCAAGGAGAAACGAAATGAGTCTACATGTCTACCACAACCTTTCAGCAGCCTCTCAGCACACTAGCCACAAGCCCCACCTACACAAGGAGAAACGAAATGAGTCTACATGTCTACCACAACCTTCCAGCAGCCTCTCAGCACACTAGCCACAAGCCCCACAGAGAAACGAAATGATTACACTAACAACCTTCAGCAGCCTCTCGCACACTAGCCACAAGCCCCACCTACCAAGAAACAACGAAATGCGCCTACACACTACAACACCTTCCAGCAGCCTCTCAGCGCGCTAGCCACAAGCCCCACCTACACAAGGGGGAAACGAAAGTACCCTACAAGTCTATCAACACACACCAACACTACCAGAAGGCTGTCAGCCCTCTAGCAAAACGCGCCATTTATACGAGAAGAAACAAAATGAGCCTACACACCTACCAACACCTTCACCTCTCAGTAAACTAGACAAATGCTCCATCTACATAAGAAGAAACGAAATAAGCCCAGACGTCTACCAACACTACCAGCAGCCTCTTAGGACACTAACCAAAAGCCCCATATCGAGAGAGGAAACGGAATGCTTCAATTTCAAGCCTTTCTATAAAAAAATCTAGAAAATCAAGATACTTCACCCCGAGGATCTGTCCGAGAATATCTTCACCGACGTTTAGATGATACAATTTAGCTTAGGTGATTGTCTAGTTTAAGTCTGTATAGCCTATAGCGTTCCTTGTAGATTTGGAGATCTTGGCGAGTATGTCCCTGCAAACACTGAGTGGCATAGGCGCCAACTGTATGGGGTCTAGATCCCTCCCTATCCCACTGGCTTAGTAAAATTTAAGAGGGACCGGTCGCCTCAATAACTGGATAATGATAATCAAATTAGACGTGGTATTGTAAATGAACATTTGGAAAATATTGCACGTTTGGTGATAATTTAGATTGGAGGATCGCAAACAGAATGTTCGGAAGCTAACGCAACAAAAAAGACCTATTTTATGTTGAATTTGGAGAAGAAAGGGAGATCCAGTTTTTTCGGAGAAAATTGGATTTAATTGTACATCCAGACGTGTAATTTGAACCGACGGTAGTGTCACAGCCAAACACTGAAACCAAGCAGGCAGATGCGTCGTTTCTTCAAGTTGTCCGTGTCTGAGTCTGTGAGAAAAATATACCAATCAGTAAAAAGGCATGACCCCTTAAATCATTAATAATTATTTGTGTACTACTTCACTCAATCTGTTAAATTTACTAAATATTCCATTTTCCTTAACTGTAACTACGGTATTTCCCGGCCTTCACGTTGAGATTAACCAGTCCAACACTTATGGAATTAAACACTTCTGGATATTCGAAGATTATATACCAAATCATCGGTGAAGACTTAATAGATAAAACACTCCAACTTCTTAGTGTATGATACCCTCAATTTTCTGTGTATGGAAATTTTTTCTAAGACAATCGACAGAAATTTCTGAAGACACTTTTCGAATGGACTGGATTTTTCCCGAAATTTAACTTACAGGATGAGTCACAAAATTTTTAGCACCAGTAAGTTTTGAAAGGTAAGTTATTGAAAGCAGTTTTCATGGAAGGGATGGAATGGAGCAAATTGATGTATGTATTCTTTCCATGTTATCAAATGTATTTACAGATATTGAACTTGTTCTTGAATGGAAATGCACATGCTTTAGTCATCGAGCGTAAAAGACAACCCAAGATATGCATATTGTCATATATTACATAACATTTTTTGCAGTAGTTTTATTTTTTTGTTTTTTGCGTCTGATTTAACGGATATTTTGAAAGAGCCCAAAGCCAATTATATGCGTAGTGAAGTTCCACCATCCAAGGTCATGCAGCGCTCAGGGCATTACAATATTCGTTAAAACACGAGTCGCAAAAATCAAATTACTGAAAACGCTTATCTCATATGACAAACGTATGTCATTGGTTGTGAATTTTTAAAAATACCCGTTAAATCGAGTGCAAAATAAAAGAAAAAATGTTTATCAAATATATTACAATATGCATGTCATTCTTCTTTTACGCTCGTCATGATAAACAAACAAAACATGTATGTTCCATTTAAAAAACAATTTCCCTTCAATATCTCTAAACTACAAAGTGATAAAGGGAAATGAATATATGTATAAACTAGCCTCATTTCCCGCTTCTGTGAAAACTGCATTGCAATAACTTCACCGTCAAAAATTCGGGAGGTGCAAAAGTTACGATTCATCCTCTATAATCTGAGGACTTTGAAACATTTCTGGAGGAGGGGAGAGGGGCTGGTACCACGTGCACCCCGGATCGAACTCGGACGTACTTTCACCTTAGATTTCTCGCGGAGTCCCACATAGTGCTGTGTTTCTCTTTTGCACAGAAAAATTCGTTGCTCAATCAAAAAGGGGGTCGCACCCAGGTCGCAAGTTGTTGCCGAATTCGGGGCTGGAGTTTTATATTAAAATGAATATTTTAATCAAATGGACGAAATGTTTATTGCAAGTGGAAAAGGCACAGCAAGTGTACAGAGACGACAAGGCTACTGGCATTGATACTAACTACTAAACCTTAGAATAAATTATAATTGGTGACAAATTACATGCACCCACGTGAAAATTTTCTTCGTTGGCTCCGCTGCCGAGTTAGATCTTTCTCCTGAAATCAAAATGAAATGGTTAAATTCCCAAAAATATTACCATTGGCAACCATAATGCACAAGTCACAATGTGTAATCATAATGTACTAAAAAACGTGTCTTGGAAAAAGTGACACTTCAATAACTATTGTGACTTATCTAGAAGAATTTTCTATTAATTCTCATGTAAATCTTTCTCATATGTAATTCTCATATATGTTTCTCATATAATTTCAGTTCTAATGCCCTAATTCAAAATCACCTGCTTCAAAATCCACAACAGGGGATGAATGGCACACGAAACCTCTCCCGTCTTAGTCTTATGGAATGCAAAAATTTGGGATTGTATTCATTTGTAGGACAAACAATGCGAATCATTTCCTCGGGTACACTAAGTATTGAGGAAAATCGAGTTTGAGATTTCGCAATAAAATCTATTTTGAGGGTACCTAAGATAAAAAGTTGTTAATATGCTTCAATGGATAGATGGTGGGGATATATCATTTACAACTGGGGAGATTAGCTTTGGGTCTCTGACTGGTACATTAGTATGAAGTAAGGTTCTTGTGCAGTTTCAAAGATCGATAAGTTATTTTTAAAGGGTTTTTTATGAAGTCCGCAAACTTTTTAAATTTTTCAATAATTCTCTAAATATTTTCTTTAATTTTTTTCCCAATAGATAGTGCACTTTTAAAAAAGGTAAAAGTGTTTAGTCAAATTCATTCAGACAATAAACAATTACTTCTAAATGCGCCATTTGCCTATTTCAGTTAGTGAAGAATTAGTAACAAAACCGTTTAAACAATCCCAGTCTCACAAATTTGCCAAAATTACTAGAATTGATACATTATAAAAACATAAGTTATTCCATTGCCATTCTTGCTGTGTTAAAGTTGTTGCTGTAAAACACTGTAAAGAAACTACTATAATTTGCAAATTGATATTATAAAATGGGTCATTTCCTTTTTTTATAGCATGAAAATATCGTATGTACTAAAGGCATTGTTCTAAAGTGAAAAGAAAATGAAATTTCATAAAATCCGCTCTCTAATGATTAGAAAACCTTGGAGAGCCTTTTCCATCCAACTTCCATGAAACAAAACTAGTACGAAAAAGTCTGTGCCATTCTGTAACACACTAGTAGATTTTTTTTATAGCCAATTTGTGTAATTGTGCGTTTGCGTTGGTTCGTAAAGCGCGCTCAGAGTTCTCGTTGCGGGACCAAAAAGGAGAAGGGCGAGAAGGGCGAGCGGGGCCCCAAAGGAAAGTGGGGATTATTCTTTGACTTATTCTTTGACTTCATTCTCTCCCAAACATCTCAGTTTTTTCCATTAGATGTGTTGTATAAACAGTATTTGTGTTGTTGTGACGCGAGAATGGAAAATGTCCAAAACGAGCCCAAATTTTAATATTCAAACTAAATTTTTGGAAACCAAGCTTAGAATGAACATTTTTTAAAAAGTTTGTAGATTTTTTTTTTAAATATCAATTTTAATTATAAATATTTATAATAACAGGAGTTCCGTTCCCAGCTTCACTACAGTTATTTATGATTAGAGGTAATAGTGGCATTTATTTTGGAGTACGAAATGTTGGGACACGAGGTCGATAGACCGAGTGGTCCAATCTGAGCAGAATAAAATCTTTTTACCATGTTGCCATACATATTTTTAGACAGCCTTACTGATTTCTTTTTTTAATTCTAGCATACAAATCACTTTTTACATTGGTTGTCAAAAGACGAATGAAATGAAAGTATTTTCCTTTCTTGTTGTATCTGAACTCAACATCGTTTCACCCTTTTTGCCAGGCTAACATTTTAACTTTGCACGCTTTACATGCTCTAAAAAAAGGGTTGTCTAAAAATGTATTTCAATATTTCACCATTACGTGATAATGTTGAATCCCGTTTTATAGAAATGAATTCACAAATTCGAGTATCCAAAGCTAGAAATGTTTCACATGAATTTTGATGTGCACGATATTTCCATACTCTATGCATACTTACCCTTTAGGAAATTTATTCAGTGTTTCTATAAAAATAGATTAGAAAAAGAATATAATTTTCACCTTTTAATAATATAATTTTTGTTACATAGGTTTTTTTAAAATATTATAATAATTGAAATGAAGAAGATGTATAAAAGTATTTAAAAAATCATCCACCTAAACGCATGTGAAAAAAATTTTAAATAAAATAAGATTATGCCAGACTTTGTGAATTGATTGTCTATAAATCTGACGATACAATAGCATTTTATAGTGAGTTAAGATAATTAAAATGTGGTTTCTATCAATACATTTTCCTGTTACTTTTTCAACACTCGTTTATTTCTTTTTTTTTTTTCCGAAATGTGATGACGTTATCGATTTTTAAGAGCAATAATGACGCTCTTTAATGATCTCTTGATGATCTGATAATGAACATATGGAGGATAATGAACTTTGCAAAATTAATAAAATTTGTTTATTGTTTTATGTTGTAGATTTTTCATGTTTTAAAATTTTTTGATATGACTTTCTTTCCCAAAATGTAGAAAGTTATCACCTCATCTAGTTTTTTTTTTACTTGAAGACAGTGAAAATGATATAATCTAGGGTTGTGGCCCAAATCAGAATGTGCCGAACGCATTTTCGTTTGCCTGCGCTGAGCTCGCGGACGCGTTTTCGACAGGGCTCCCCGGGGCCCGGGCGATGCGCGCCCCCTGGGCCCCGGGCCCCTGGCCGCCGGGCCCCTTCTCCAGCAGCAGCGACCGCAGCGCCGACGCGGCTACGAGTTCGGCCCGGCGAGGCCTGGGAGTCTCCGCTCCTCGCCCGCGCGGCACGCACAATGACGCCGCCCGCCCCGCGGCCATTCACGCGCATTTGAGCTTTGTGCGCGGGCACGTGTATTTAATCAGAAGTTTGTGCTGACTTACTTTTTGATTGATTGATTTTTTTTTTTCCGGGCGTGTCAACTGCTCGGTCTTAGTCGTTAGTGTGTGATGTTTTTTTTCGGAGATGGCGGTGATCTTCCCGGCTGGATGGCGAGATCCGGCGCCGACCTACCGCCGTCTAGGGGTGCTTCCCCTAACCAGGACTCTCCACCAACGGGCCCCCCCCCAGCCGCGATAAGCTCTAAGCTCCGATCGGTCTCCCCGAAAATGTGGTGGTGTAGTGATGTTTGAGTAAGTGTGTGTATAGGGAAGGGTAGGACAAGGAAGAGGAAGGAAGCGGCGCGGTCCGTGCCGTTTGGTGAATTTGCTGGCATTCGCCTGTGCTGATCGAGAAACCACGGGAAAAAAACCGATCAGAGCAGCGGCCGTTCATTGCGACTGAATTGACCAGCTGAAAAGCTAGTGTCGAAAATCCCGCCGCTGTCAGGACTCAAACCTAAGACCTCCCGGTCAGTGGCGCTGCAGTGACATCAGTTTATGCACTGAGCTATCGCCCGGTCTGACTTTGCTCTATCTCTCGTCAATAAAAGTTAGAACATCCAAAAGACATTGCGCAAACGTAAACCCGGCTGGCGGAAGCCGGATCTCTGTTTCACTGAGTTTAAAAAAATAATTTTATGGAGAGATTCTACACGCTGTAACTGTCCAAAGCAGGAGTGGATAAAGAGCTCATTACGTGTGTCCATGTAACATTGCACGGAATGCCCGTTCGAGCGCCATTGAAGTCGTGAAAAAACGGGCACCAAATAAATGAGGGAAAGGGGAAAATGGGTTGTGATCCAGCCCGACGACGCGCGGAAGGTCAGCAGTCGGGCACATGGTCTGGGTTCCTCTCCGCACCCCCGCCCATCCGCGGGCAAAATTTACCGCGCGTTAAACGGTTTATAATGAGCAGGGCAATAACAAATGCCGGCGCCGAGGCGCTCGGTGGGAGGCCGCGGGGGCGATCTGGTGACAAGGCCGGGATTGCGCCCGCGCCTCGCCCGCGCTCCGCGCCACGCAACACGCCGGCACCGGGGGACAGCGCGGACGCCCTGTGCCTCGCTGCGGAATGTTTATGCAAAAGTATTTGTTCAAACACGACTCGCCTCTTGGGCGCGCTTTCCGATTTGTTCGTTCCGAACGACTGCGTACAACTTTTCACTGCTCAGCTAACGACATGCGGATGCGTAAATGCAAGTTCGGAAATTTGGTCAAATTTCTCTATTGATGTTTGAAAATAAAAGCATTTGCATACAATGGCTAACTTCACAAAGGCAAATACGAAATAAAGGCGGAAAACTCTGCATATTTTAACGAAATTAGGAAAAATAAGACCAAACTGAGCAGATGAATAGACCTTTTCAATTAAATCTAAAAAGCAGCAACACATTTATAAAAGCATTGACGTAGAGGTGTCTTAGAATAAATGTCACAAAGTTCTAGGTGATATAGCGTTGTCGAAACTGATCCCTTTTTGCCAATGAAGATGTAGTGAAAATTTTATGTGAAATATGGCTGATTGTGAGGCAACTTCTCATGACAGGTGTTCTGCAGGTGTCCTAATACTGGTTGATAGCAACAGGAGCAAGTACATGTGTAACTCTGAATTTACTACATTTCTACTTCATGAGGCGTTCAGGATAGAATCAAGTCAATTAGCAAACTTTTGGAAAATGGGCATTGAGTTTTACGGCACATTTGTTTTCTTTTGGTTTGATTTAATTAATAAAATGACAGTTACAAAACTTTTTGTAAAAAACTGTAATGTGACGTTTTGTGAAAGTAGCATCTCAATTTTCAGAATTACCATTCGTTTCGAAACTGACTGGGCCTATAAGCCTCTTTTCAACATTGGGACATCAGTCTTTAGTCTCAAAATAACTCATATGGAAGTTTTAAATATAAAATTTTACAAAATGAGAAATTGGACGATTCCCTTGAGCACTGAGAACGTCCATAGGTTCATTGAGAAAGGGACATTTTGACTTCTACATGCGCAGAACATGTAATATTTAAAATATCGGTGATGAAACAGATATCACCCACAATTGTAGGCTACAAAAATTACTTTGAAAAAAAATTAAACCATACACGTGTTTCGGGAAAATTTTTTCCCATCATCAGTGGCCCCATAACATGAATTAAATACATTAATTAACCATTGTAACTTCCTTTGTGGACGAAGGCAGACCATCGTCCCAAGCAAAAAAGTGCGTCATGCTGGGCTGTTCCCCATGGTTAATTAATGTGTTTAATCCGTGTTGGGAATACTCAATTAAATAAATAATTTAATGCTCAAGTCGATTAGTACACCCTCAAGATATAACTTTTCATATGTTAATTTGTGAATTTAATTTTAATGTTGTAAAGCCACTGATGAGGAGGAACTTTCCGAAAAACCCTGTTTACTGAATTTTCTGCAAAATAATTTATATCCTACTTTTGTGGTTGATATCTGTTATCCCGGATATTTTATCCCGGATTACCACAAAATCTCCGCTGTCACTACAGAATGTACGTAATATTTACCTGAGACACTCTGCATGTAAGTCCACGTGAAATTTCCACCAATCCGCGCTCCGCGGAATGGACCGTTTTTAGAGTTGCGCTGCGGGGGCGGGGAGGCGTGGTCCGCAGCCGTCAAGCGGCGAAATGTTGCGCTGTTTGACGACACTTGGGACAGGGACGCGCGAGCTGTGCGTAGGGCAGGACGATATTGGTCGCTGCGCTTTATTTTATCTTCTTTACGGCATGGCCTAATTAATTTTCGCCCCCATTACCATTCGTTGTCGAGGTGGGACTGCTGTCGCCGGGAGCCGAACCGACACCTCGAGTGGTGAGCTACCACGAGGGGATTAAAGTTAATTCAATTTTTTCGTCAAAAATTGTCATTTCGGTAATTTTATTGGTGATTTGCTATGACTTCGAGGCAATTTTAGTAACGTCGTAATTGGATATTTGAACACAAATTAAATGCGAGCTCTTTCGGTGGTTTGTTCAAAAGTGTTCACATTTGGGGGATCATCAGCATTTTTTACAACTTTAAATGTGCCAATTCCTAATTATGATATTGTTAGTGTTAGCTAAATAATAAAAGATCGTTTCATGTTCCTAATCGAAAAGAAACCCAATGCACATTTTTATTTATCCTCCAAATCATTTAGGATATTGACAATTTTGGAATTGTTTAAATGACACTTTTTAACAATTATACTAAAGATAAAACAAACTGTGAACAACTTGTAAATTTTTTGAGCCTGTAAAAAAATTTTCATGGAGACCGTAATTTAGTCTAAGCATTGAAATAGAACGATTATTAACCCATGTATTAAAAAGATTCTTTCTTTGCAAAAAAAAAAACGATCATCCATGATTTTTTTATTAGTAGAGTAGAAAAAGTCAGCAAAACCTTCCATAAAACGTATCACAAATCTTGAAACCCAAAGTATTCTTACCGTTCGTATAGATTGAAACTAAAAGACGTTTTTTTGGGTTGTTTACTCATATAATTACCATTTATCTGACAAAATATTTTAAAATATTTTACAATTTACCTCCTGCCAGCGTTGTGCGTTTCTACCTTTCCCAATCACCTGGGGTTTCCCCACCTGACTAGTGATGGCAAATTTTATCGAAAAATCGATATAAAATATTTCATACAAAACCCAAAAAAGGTTTTTCAATGTTGATAAAAACATCAACAAAAACATTGATGTATAAAATATAGATTTTAAATGTGATCAAACAGATGCTTTTCCGTTTTTACTAGAAACTTACATGAAGTATCGGTATTTTAATGTTTGGTCACGGTAAGTAATACGTTAATAATTTTGTTAAATTTAAAAAGGAAATAAAGTAAGGGGCAAAGTGTTTTGCTTTTTTAATTGGTTACTTTCATTCATAAATCATCGACGATTTTAACTAATAAACTAATGGATTAATTTTAGGAGAAGTATATTCTGTCTTAAAAAACTCTATCATCTTATTTTTCAAATCAATATTCTATACAGGAAGGTTTAAATGCAGTTTAACAATATTACCACGTAAAAATCATCAAAAGATCCCAAATTTTTTTTATATGTTTTTGTGAAATATACAGATCTGAAAAAACATCGAAAACAAAACATGGGTGTTAAAATATCGATGTTTCCCGTGGAAAAAATCGATTTTTAAAACCTTCGATGTTTTGTTTTGCCATCCTAACTCTGAGTGCACTCCCCACCATCATTTTTTGTTTCACGCGCGGGAGAGCCATAGACCCAGGTAACGTATGACGGCCGTCTCCCAAAACGTCCGCAGCCCGGAAGGAGCGCTAGTCGCCCCGCCGCCGCGCCACCATTCCGTCGCCCGCCGCCCACGCTTTAAGTAGCAACGCTGACGGACGGCGCTCCACAATTGATATGTAATGCCCTATCATTACGATTCATCTCCCCGTGGCACCGCGACGGTGGCGGCGTGGCGGCGACGGGGGCGGGAGAGGTTCTACTGGTTAAGTTTCGAGCACCGAAACAAAATCCTGCACGCCTTGTTATCTTCCCCTTTCTATGGCTTAGAGTTGGCGCTGGTAGAATGAAATGTAGTAAATAGTGCACAATTTTGGCCCAGCATTGTACAAATATAAAAATCTGCTGATAAACTATCCTTTAACAAGGAGTAAAAAAAA
>CAXIVR010000003.1:66651934-66674886 GCA_964035755.1 Teleogryllus oceanicus | reverse complement strand
ATGTAAGACTCTTTGCCGATGAGTGTATCATCTATCGGTTATCAAATCACAGGATGATGCAGGTATTTTGCAGGAGACAGACAAATTACATTCCTAGTGACACAACGGCACGGAAATATACAGTGCAAAAGCAAAGATTCACCTAGCAATCTCGGCTATCGAGGCCGCATCTTTTTACTTCTCGCATTGCTTACGCAGTATAACAAAATATTGTAATGGCGCGGGAAAATGGCGACTTTTCGACGGAAAAACTTATTGCCGATCCTAGTGACGAAAAAGCAGTTAAAATTTATCCTATATATAGTAAATTACTTCCTCTAAAACGTTGTGTGGCGAATCCATGTTTTTGAGTCCTTCATACTGAAAAGTGATTGACGAAACAATGTCCGTCAGTTATGAACAATGCTAGAGCTAAACCGTAAGCAGGATTTTCATCAAAATCGATATTCCCCAATCGAATCGGCAAATTTGGCAGAACAACTCTTGTTACAGGGCTCTGAAACGGAAAAGTGGATAACCGAGTTACTAAATTTAGGGGAAATCCACTAAAACACATGGTGTTGCCAGAATCCATGTTTTGTAGCTCCGTGATACGAAAATCGATTGACGTCAAATCGTCTATCTGTGGTCACGCTACTGCCTAAAATGTTCAGCAGATTTTCTCCAAAATTGATATTCCCAATGGGTTTAAAGGGACTCGAGGTCCTTGGATATTGAAACGGATATTTTGATTTTGGAGATTCTTTACATACGTCTCAAATACATTCTCAAAAATTACACCAATTGTTTTTATTAAACTTTGTCCTTGGATAGCATAAAAGGCCTGAAAGAATGGTGCCGGTTTCATTTCATTGAAATCCATAATTTTCGAAAATAGCAAAAATTATTTTTTCGGTGTCTAACTTCAATATTCAAAATGAAGATTTTTCTTAATGAAATCTGTTGTTTAAGACAGAACTTCAAATAAGGTCACGAACAATGTTTCGAAAATCGTAGTAGTTTTCGTGTAATTTGGCTTGAAATATAGGTAGTTAATATAGAAACCATTAATTTCTCAAACTACTCCAAATATTTTCTTAAATTTTCTCCTCTTATGTATTATTGGATGGTCAAAATGAGATGGTGGATTCAGTTCGCGAACTCTCTGTATTTTCGAAAATTGCAATAAGTTAACATTTCAGAACTGCAAAATTGAAGAGAAGATTTTGCTATAAATAAATTCTGTTCAATGATTGTCTTTAAAAATGTGATATACAATTTTTAAAAAGCTTAGTTTTCATGTATTTTGCGTGAAATTAAAATAATTTATAAAATAGCTCTAAAACGCTCCAAATTAAAAAAGGTCCGCGAATAAACGGGATGCTCAAACAAATAGGTCTCATTTTTCTTGAAATCAATTTTCGAAAAGTTTTTGCAAGTTTGAAGTAATGGGAGAGACAATTAGACTTCTAAGCGTCGGCCCTGGTATTATGAAATGTATTAAACTAGTTCATATTCATCGGGATAGGCAGTGCCTACCTTGACTAGCCCAGGCGCCACTGACAGAATATAGAAATGTAAATATTGTGATGATTAAAGCAGCGTCTTAATCTGCTGATGCAAACACGAAACAAATTGTTGAAGATAAGACTGATGTAATCCGTTTACTATTACGGGAGAGAAAGGTTTAGTTAATACAATTCATGAGATTGAACTACACGGTGTAGTATATTTTGAAGAACACAGTAATACACGTATAGTAATGTTCACTAAACAAGGGGTAACTCATGACGAATAGCGTTTAGCGGAGGTAACTAAACGGATAGGTGCGTTGACTAATACATCTAGTATCATTGACTTAAACCTTCGCAGTGAAAAGAACCAAACGAATAGTTCCTTTCATAAATTACTAAACGCTGCTCAGTAGGCCTATTAAGGAGAAATGTGAAAGGGAATATTTTCTTTCTAACTCATCAGGCAGGTGCAACTGGGTTCCCGAGCGGTCACCCATTCTACGGTCCCTTTGATTTGTTCTTCCTTAACTTGGTTACCTGACAGACCCTTGCTAAGCAGAATAGTTACGGTCACTGGCTGCCGACATTTAGATACAGTCGGTATGTCTTCCATTAGTTTACAACATTATATAATTAATTAAAATCAATAAAATACTAAACAAGCCATTTATCTAGCGTACTAGCGGAACCCGGCAGACGTTCTGCACATTCCTCTTCTCCATTCCCTCTCCTTTCTCTTCTCTCCTTCTCTCTCTCTCTCTTCTCTCTCTCTCTCTCTCTCTCTCTACACATTTAGTTGCAGATTCTGCACGTCTCTGAGCAGGTGGGGAATATCGAAAAGCGCCGGACCAGCAAAAATGTAATAGAATGTTCAAGATCTCATTCTGTAGATTACGTGTGAGAAACGTTTGTTTCGCCTGCTTGAACGTCAATATTTTGGTTTTTAATTCCACTAGAACGCTTCGTTTAGAAGTTATTTAACGATATAGATTAAAAATGCTGCCAGTGTTGCGGTTGCATTTGACATGAATATTTAGTTTTGTTCTACAGCGCCATCTAGTGGAGTTTCAAACAAAATTAACAACACGCAACCTTGTGGGTGAAAAAGCACATAGATGTGCCAATTTTCATGGAGATATAAATGAATGTTGGTATATATAAGAGCAGTTAACTCTGACATGTGACAATACATATATATATATATATATATATATATATATATATATATATATATATATATATATCATTTCTCTTAGTTCACATGGCTCTATAGTTGATTATATAGATTGCTGAGAACACGCGCTTACTAAGCAATGTTTAGTTAGTGTGATGACATAAAACGTAGATCTCACCAAATTATTTTATCTACGAAACACGGCCAGTGCCACTTACAATTCTGTTTGTAAATTAAATTTATAAATCTGTTTGTCAATTGTCTGAATTACTAAACAAAACGAAATCATGTTTAGTGAATCTTACCACAGAATAATTGTATTTACTTTATGATCGCTTACTGAACATGTTTAGTACATTGTTCTAAATTTCTGTGAGTGTAATAATAAAAAATAAATGACAATTTAATGTAGTGTAAGTATCATCTGAAAATGTATTAAGAACATTTTATTATCCTGGCTACGAGCTATATTTCCGTTTCAATCGTTGTCTAACAGCCCTGCGCCATTGCGATCTGTCTGTTCTTCCGTAGCGTCTTGCGCCTGCTTGCACCTTAAAGGGTAGGCATGCCTGGCGCTGCCTGCTTCGCACTGTAGTATGAGAAAAAGGTCCTGTAGTGAGCTTAGAACGTAGCTTGCTGTGTTCCTATACTTACGTTTTTAATGTCGCAGCTGTAGGTAGTATCTTCAAGAGGGAATTCGGCACGACTTGTTGCGTCTTTCTTGGTCCTGACGAAAGATGTCGCATTATCGCGACAGTATCAAGCAGTGCTGCAGATCAAGCGACTCTAGTCTGGGGGAGACTTCTGGCGGCCGACTGCTCTGATCGCTAGTTTGTGGTTTCTCCGATCACCACCGCGAATGCCGGAGCAGTACCCACAACGGGCCACGGACCGCGCGCGATCTGTCCTTCTCTCTTGATCTATCCTCTCCCCTTTCACACACACACACACACACACACACACACACACCAACATGCACTACACTCCACATATTCCGGGAGGCCGGTCGGAGCTTAGAGAGCGCCTCATCCGGCTGGGGCGAGTGCCCGCTGGTGGGAGAGTCCTGGTTAGGGGAACTCCACTAGCCGACGGTAGGTCGGCGCTGGATCTCGCCATCCTGCGGGAAGATCACCATCTCTCGAGGGAAAAACATGCACTACATAACGGGACTAATGACCAAAGCAGTTGACGTGCCCGGAAACACGAAAAATCAAATCAAGCGACCCTAGTGGCAGGATTGAAGATGACGCAAAAGTCGCGCCGAACTCCATCTTGGAGATACGACCTACAGACGCCACGTTAGAAAACCCAAGTATAGTTGCAGGCACGGTGGCTTACAGCGAGTTCCCTTGCTACCTCGCCCGGACGGAAGACTTCGATTGCCACTCGCATGCAAGCCGCTAGCCCGTACGTTTACTGTTTTGTTGATGAGTTAATAAGCGGAGGAAGTAATTATTATTTAGGAAGAATGTATTTTTCATTTTAAATTAGTATGCTGTGGATTACTTTATTTATTTATTTTGGATGTATAGTATGCTGTGGATTACTTTATTTATTATATTTAAATCTGATTTAATCGGTGATATTATGACTCTGTAAGGAATTATTAAGTAACCATTTTTCTCGTCCAAACGACGTGGAAAGGAAACAAATTTTGTGTAATGGATGACTTACTCCTATGTTGAGTTGTACATCGTGCTGAGAAAAATGCAAGAAAATTTAATCCTTCGTGGTATGATTCACACAAATGGCTAAAAGGTTACGCAGTGAAGTTAAAACTAAGCTTTATTGTTGGACCACGTGCTATGTTGTAATAGAGTATGCTAAAGATACTCGTGCCGTCCAGAATAAACAGGTGGAAACGAATGGAGGGTCAGATTGTTCAGGCCGTTCGGCCCGGCCAACAGGCGGACAGCAGGCCGGACGCAGGCCAATCGAACGAACTGACCGACAGACCGGAGGAGTAGTCCAGCAGAGACAGATGGGCAAATGCACGGGCATTCAGGAACACGTGGAGAACGTGTCGCTGTATGTGCAACAAAACATTCTTGTGGAGAATACGCTCCTGTGAGTATAGGGAGGAAAATAGGGCTACTTGTGGGATCGGTTAGTGGTTTCAGGATTTTTAAAAAGCACCACCTTTTGGACCTTCTATTACATTGTTTAGGTTTAGGATGTTGTTGATGCCGCCATTGCATTAATGATAGTAGAAACCTCGACTCGAAATGTGCAAATCTGGGCATGCATAGCCTATAGCATGATGGCCAACCACACTTGCCGACCTTCTTTCCATTAGCTATTTTATTTACATATGGCGTATTACACTAAGAAATAAATAAAGCTTAATACAAAGAGAATCAAATTGTGACTTTAATGCTACAATTTATACAATATAGATATTTTATTATTCGTTCTTACATTGTTGAACCATTTACAGTGTTGCCTCTTCCTTAAAATCTAAGCTTCAAAGGAGGAAATCAATGGTTGAACACATTCACAGAAATATTTAAAAATATAAGCAACGGCCCCTTTCAAACTTTTAGGGCCCATGACTATGCACACGCATATCCGGAATCTCTGTCATATTAGATGAAGTATGTGATTGTCTGTGGTCTGCTCGTTAATAAAACCTTAGAAATTTATATATTAACGTATGCACCTCACAGAGAATCCAAAAACTAAGAATTATTATCCAGGTAAGGGGCTGGCCGTTTGAAATCTTGGATGCTTGTGCGGATCCTAAATCTTAAAAGTTACGACCCTGAACGTTGAGCGGCCACGAAAGCTGTACGAAAGACGGAGCCCAATAACACGCGTGTCCCCCCTCCGTCCGCTCCTCCCGCTCCACGGCGCCCCGCTCGCCGAGCAGCGCCCCGCCCGCCCGCGTCGCGACGCATGCGCCCGCGCTGCCGCTCCGTGAAGTTCCGGCGCGGGGCAGCTGGTTAACTCGTCGCTTCTCGTTCCCCGCCGCGCCCCACCCCGCCCACCTCCCGGCAGCAGCCGCAGCGCCTGCCTCCACTCACGCGGCGCGCGGCACGCGGCTCACAGCACACGCCCCACGGCACGCGGCGCAGAGCACCTGGCACACAGCGCATGGAACGAGGCATACGATGCAGCTCACGGCACGCGGCACGCGGCTCACAGGACAGCACATTGTCCACAAATCATGGTCCATAGCGCATGGTCCATAGCGCATGGTCCATAGCGCATGGTCCACAGCACATGGTCCACAGCACATGGTCCACACATGGTCCTCGACACATGGTCCTCGACACATGGTCCTCGACACATGGTCCTCGACACATGGTCCACGGCACATGGTCCACGGCATGGGCCTGACCCCGGGCCTCGACACATGGTCCCTAACATGTTCAGAACACGGCCAAACACGTGGCGCAGGGTCACTGCGCAACCGGGAAATTCCCCTGGGACAAGTCACGGCGCATGGAGGCCAAATCACGCGGTTCATAGAAGAAATTTATAATGCATTTAAAGACTACCATAATTTTTTTTGGGTGGTATTGATTAATATACATTTATAAAAATAGAAAAAAGCAAATATTTTAATAAATCATATCTACTGAACAAAGTTATAAAGTATTTTTTTCCCTAACCCCATTTTTGCTATCGGTGTCATACTAATATAATAATAATAATAATAATAATAATAATAATAATAATAATAATAATAAAATAATAATAATAATAATAGAATAACAACAATAATATAAAGTAACTAATATCGTATTCAAAAAGTTATATTATATTTTATTTCTTTAAATTTTTTTTGACATTCTAAAGGAAAATCTTTGGACCCTGCAGAATTGGTTCCAATTTTTTATTGTTTTGTTTACAAATGAAAGTTTCTTACATCGGCCCCCTCGAACCACCTGCCTTGCGAGGGGCGTCGGCTTCTCCCCCCCCCAAATTTTGCCCACGGACGATCATCTCTTTGCCGGTAATGTACGTCCTGATTTCTCTCTGCGTTTTTTTTGGTTTCCCTATAAATCCCGAACTTGGACGTCCCTCTTTAAAATTTTGTAGCGTGCTTTTTTTATTTTTTGAGGATTTTATTTGCCTAAATGTTATTGTTTTATCATTGGGTTCCACATTCCAGGATCAGCTGTATTAGCAATGTGCCCCTAAGCCCCCCGATTTTTTCCCCATCCTTTTATTGTATGCCAAATCATGTGTAATGCCCCCTTTTCACTACGTAAATGACATGTTTTGCTCATCCCAGATCCTTATTTGAAACAATTCCCAAAGACATTTTTACAGTATTATATTTGATGTCGTGGAGCTTTGTAAAATACGCGCGAATCTGATTCACTTACTGGGATTTAATTTAATTTCTTTTGTGGTAGCCCTTGACCCCAGCCTCTGTAAATTAACCTGCAATATTTTCTTATCACTTGCGTTCTTAATTTCTCGATAAAATACATAATCATCAGCAAAACACGTATTCTTGATTTCATTCCCTGCCCAATATTGTTAATATAAGAGCGATTGTCTGTGTTAAGCTTACTAATTTTTGGATAAGTTTATCAGAAGTTTTTTGTGGGGAACAAAATGTAGGGCTTTGTTGAAATCTACAATAATTACCTGAACAATTGAACTTTCATCTAGAAACTCAGGAATAAAATCCTGACTGATCGTGTCCACCTGACGCTTTACATGAATATCTTTCCTTCATTTCCTTCGTATCTAGTTTCCCTTCTTGAATGATATTATTTTCATCCCAAATCCCCGTATGTATTGTGCCACCAAAAGTTCGTTTGTTTACACACCATAGACGTAAGACTTTACTAGGCGATCATTTCGACACTAGCGCGAGCGACACTACCACATTAGCGGAGCCTCCTTGCAAATTGAGATCTCAGACATCCAACCAATTCCGAAGGGCAAGGGAATTGTTCATTAATACCACCGAAACCCATAGATACCGCGCCTAATTCGAAAATTTCCCCCGAAATTCCTTCCGGTCCTGTTGATTTATTACACTACATTTTACTATATTTATTATACTATATTTGGCAATTCTTTTCTTAACTCCGAGACCTTAGCAAATTTACACTTTAGAGTTCTGAAGGGTATATTTGGACCCCATTTGTTTTTGTTTTCTAATCATTATTTTCACTTTAAATTGATTCTAATATTTTCTTCAATATTGATGTATTTGCATTAGGTTAATAATTAGTTACAAGGCCGGTTTAAATATACATTTATTGAAAAACTGTACAAAGCCTTCACAAACCGTAATATACTTGCTGTTTACAGTTGTTTTATGGTCGATAACTGTTACACGGTCTGATTATTGCCCACACAATTTTTACATACACAATATTTATTATTTCAACATAATCACTGTTGAAAATAAGAATTTGCAAAAGCAGTCAACAGAACACAATATGTTATAATAATGCACTCATTTAGCACATTTTGTCTGAAGCTATGATAATAAGCCCGAACAATGTAACAGTAATACCTATGTGTTATATTCGAAAACAACGCAACTACAAGTGATATCATGTAAATTTAAACCGTTCTCTTAACGATTCGTGTAAAAGGTATAATGAATTATTGTCACATATCCTTTCCAACCCTTTTACCCTGCACCTTTTACCCTTTTAGTTTTTTATCCTAATGAGTTAGCACTACATATGATATGAAGTACTAAAAGGGTACATTTTGGATACCATGGCGAGAAAAATGTATTTCCAAAAAATTTAAAAATTATTGAATACTGAGCGAGCGTATTTTCGATATATTAGGAAAATAAACACCTAAAAAACTGTCATACAGATAATAACACTAATTGAAATAGTCGTAAATGCAAAAACATTTCCTGGGGTACAAAATGTACCTCTTAGGCCTCTAGAGGGTACCGAATTTAGCTCAAAATATTGTTCTTCGGATGCGATGACGAATTCCTCTTATCCACAGAATTCACTTCTCCCCATACCTCGTCAACACAGTTTTTAACTGTTTTGACATAAAATAAATAATAAATAAATTCGATTTCCTTTGTGCCGTGAGCTTTGCGCCGTGTTCGATGAGATTTCCCTCGCGTCTTCGTACGTACGAGTGGTGCTACATCACGTGCTTCCTCGTATCAGAAAGGTTAGGCAAAATTATAATACAGCAATTTCTGTCCGTATTAATATATCTTCATCACTTCAAAACCCTTACCAATCGTAGCGCATTAGGCCCATAAATTTAATTCATTTAATGCTCTCGTTCCATAAACTCAGTTCCATTATTTACTAAAACTCCGTTGCATATACTGAGAAACACGCTCAATAATGTTATTCTGAGAATTTCAAACTGCCATGTCGCGGCGTTCCCATTGTATTGAAACGTGATAACTTCTGAAAGATAGCAAAAGCGGAAGATCTGAATAGGAAGATTCGAATAAGCGGAAGATTCGAATAAGCGGAAGATTCGAATAAGCGGAAGATTCGAATAAGCGAAGATTGAATAAGCGGAAGATTCGAATAAGCGGAAGATTCGAATAAGCGGAAGATCGAATAAGCGGAAGATTCGAATAAGCGGAAGATTCGAATGCGTGAAAGATTCGAATAAGCGGAAGTTTCGAATAAGCGGAAGATTCGAATAAGCGGAAGATTCGAATAAGCGGAAGATTCGAATAAGCGGAAGATTCAATTTGCAAAATTACTCATAATTTTAAAAGAATTGTAATGTTCTCTTTTAAGAACTTTTTTTTAGAATAGATTCATTGAACTACAAAATCTCAATCATGAATGTTCTACATTTACAAACTATTTTCGAAAATGGAGTTCTTCGAAATTGCACTAACCCATTTTCTTTACTGTCCTTTACATACGAACAAAATAATTAAAAGAAATAATTTGGAGCCATTTTGAAGAATGTACATTTTATACATTTTTGAATTTTATATCAACTTCACAGAAATTGCAAAAAATTTGCTTTTAAAAAAATGTATATGATCTTTTTAGATTTATTTCTTTAAACAAATTTAATGTAAGAAAGATATCTATGTTCAATATGTGCTTCAGTAGTGTTAATTTTTGCAATTTTCGAAAATACACTAGTTTCCCGGGCTACAGTGAAGTTCTGGGGACTAACATTTTTGGTTCACTGTATTCGATGATGTAAAAATTAAATAGAATTTCTCCCCAATGAATGATTTTAGTAATGTAGAGGTAAAGCAAAATATATTAACAGCAGGAACTGAATATTTCAATGACTATTTGTCCTTAAAACTTTTTAATTGTTTCGTACATTTTTTACTAGTAATTTCTCTTGGTCCTTCATCAGAGTTTGTGCGCTCTCCATACTTGAGTCTGAATTGTCCTCTGTCTCTGTGTCGTAATGCAGTCTGACACTCTTCAATGCCTCTTCCACTGTTTGATGTCCCACCCCAGAAGGCTCTTTACTCCTAATAACATACGAGAGCCTTTCGGTAGCGTGATGGCGCAAGCGGCTAATGAAACTGATCTCTTTTCCCTGCGGCACGGCGGGTATCGCCAGGCTGTGCCAGTCGCACGCTTCCTGTCGCCTACGCGCTTTGGCCCGAGGAACATCAAGTAACATCAAGATTGAAACTGAAGCAAGCAATCGCCAATCCCCGCCGCCAGTTATAGCCCGCGCAGGACACGACATTTGTTTCCGCAGTGTAACTGAGTGGCATGAGGTCATCAGTAAGGTCCCCATTCCGGATATGCTACCTTCACCCAGGGACTTCTTCGATTGTGACCTTGGTCGATATTTTTTCAGTTGGCTAATGTTGAATTTAGACACTGAAGCGATACATTATTTGGGGAATGAATTCATTTCCTGGTCGTTGTATTACCTATAACCGAGATTCAGGTTACGGATGTGCCCTTAACATCTAAATTGTTATTTCTTAACAGTTAACGTTTCTTAACTGTTTCGCGAAATAACAGTTATTTCGTTTATCCTGTTATTGGATGCTCCGGATCGGCAATTATTATTATTATTATTATTATTATTATTATTATTATTACCACCTGTAACGTTTCAACTTCGTTGGCGGATTTGCCAAAGTTAACATGAGATGTAAACAAATATTGGAAACATTGTTAAAGGTTACGATAGTAACAGAAAGTATTGATATGATATAAAAAAAGGTTGAGAGATTAAAAGACGAAAACGATGTTGATAAAAGGTTGAACTAGGAATGTATGAATTGTATGTAACCTCTGAAAGTTTAAATAAATTGTTATTTTAAAAGAAAGAATCTATCTCATATGATATCTAAAAGTGAAGAACAACATAATAAAGGGATGTTGTATGGACATATAAGTTGTAACTGGCCAGTTATAAAAAGGTAACGTGGACGTTACAAAATTGTGGCAGCGGTGGGATGACGTGAAATTGTTAGAAGAAATGGTTGCAACAACTTGGTGGAACAACGCGGTGTGCCTGGATTTGTAGTTCGCGGGAAGAGTGTTCAAGAATCAGTGTTGTTGCTGTGGTTGGTAATCAAGACGTTAATTGCAGTGGTGGTTCTGCGTGGAGTGAAACATTATACGAAGAGAACTGTGGAATGTTTTAACCATATCTGAAGATTTTGAAGAAGCCTAGAAACTGTCAGATTGAAACTGGTAGTTCTGCGTGGAGTAAAACATTATACGAAGGAGAACGGAATGTTTTAACCATATCTGAAGATTTTGAAAAAGCCTAGAAACTGTCAGATTGAAACGTAGTGACAGCTGATGTGTGTGAAACAGGTATTCAGATAGATTAATTTAAGTGTGTTTCCTTGTCGAACTGTAAACAAAGATAATGGCTTTTAAACAAATGTAAGAAAAGTCAATTAATCAATTTAGCTAGGAATTGAACTGCGAGGTTTCGGAGAAAGAAACTGTTAAGAATATTATAAAAAATATCAAAAGAGGATTGCGATGAAACTATAGTAAAGAGATTTTAGAAACGGTAAGGTTGGAGGAAGAGGATAGATTACAAAGGGAGGAACGAGAAAGGAGGATAGATTACAAAGGAGAAACACGAAATGAAAGGGAGGAACGAGAAAGGGAGGATAGATTAAAAAGGAGAAACAAGTGAAAGGAGGAACGAGAAAGGAGGATAGGATACAAGGAGAAATCGAAAGGGAAAGGAGGATAGAAAAGAGGAACGAGAAGGGAACACGAAATTGAACTGGCAAAATTGATTTGGGAAAAAATGTAAGGTGATGTCGAGAAATACTTCTGAAACAAACAATATAAATAATGAAGGTCAATTAACTCCCGAGATTACAAAGTAAAAATTCATTGAAACTCACAAGTGCATGAAACATTTTCAATCAAATGAAAATGATATTTCTTTATACCTTCAACAATTTGAAAATTTTGCTTCTGCTGATGACATTTCTAAAGACCAATGGGGACCTTTGTTAATGACATTTGCCAGGGCATGATGCGGAATATATAAGAGAGAAATGGTAGGGGAAGTAAAGATTATGATGAAATAGTGAAAATATTATTGAGTAAGTACCAAAGTAACCGCAGAAAATTACGACAGAGATTCCTTTCGATCAGAAAACACCAGATAAAATGGAAAGATATTGCTTATGAGCTAAAAATAAGTCTTAATGGTTGGTTAGAAGGCGTAAATGTATACTCATTTGAGGAAATAAAGGAATTACTAATAACGGAACAAATAAAACGATGCGTTCCGTTTGTAGTTAAAAAGCATCTAGTTAGCAAATGGACTAAATATACAAAAACCCCGTGACATAGTTGAAGAATTAGAAAATTATGACATTACAGAGAAAATTTTAAATTGAAAAATTGTGATCAATATTTACTAGAACAAAAATAAGATTTATAAATCAGCTGATACTACCAAATTCTATGAGAAATCAAAATTCAAAAGAAAGTAATAAAAGTTGATACAAAACAGGAAATTGAGGAAGGATTCGAAGAAAGGAAAGAAGTACACTGTTATTTTGTAACGGTATAGGACATATAAACCATTTTGCCCAAAATAAAAAAAAATGGTTGAAAGAATATAGGGTCTGAGCACATTAATTGTTTAAAAACTTCCAGTAAAGATTTATTAGCACCTTATACGTTCGAAGCTTATATAAATGGAAAAAATTGAAAATTTTGCGTGATTCTGGTAGCTTCATAGATTTAATAGGAAGAAAAATGTTAGACAAGAACATTATATTGGGGAAAGTGTCTGGGTATGTACTCCTTAACAGAAAATCCATATGTTTGCCTGTAGCAGAAGTAGAAATCTGTCAATTTGGAAGGTTTATGGAAAGCATAGTAGTTTCAGATAAGTTAGACAGAGATGAGTATATATTAGGAAATAAAACTGCAAAATTGATAAAAGAATTGGATAGAGATCTTAGAGATGAAATTAAGATTAAACGTTAATGAAGGAGAGAATGTCAAAATAATAATGAAATGAAACGAACGAAGAGTCTAGAGAATGAAGAATCCATGAAACAGAAAATCAAAATGATATAGATGACAAGAATAAACATTTCACAAATTTCACGAAGATAGAGCTGTGAAAGAAAGGATTCTAGACCATCTGTTTGCAAGACTTCAATTGATTTGAAATGTTTATCTTTGAAGGATGAAGTCAAATCTGGAGAAGAACAGATTATTGAATTGAAGGAAAGAGTATCAGTTTTGGAGGAAGAAATAGAGAACAAGAAAACATTACTTTTGAGAAAGATAGTATGTTAGCTAAAAGGGAAATGATAATCAGTGAGGATAATAAAGAAATTCTTGAATTATGGACGAAATTGCTGTCAAGAACCAGAATCTTGATGAGAAAAAAAGAGAAATCAACAAATTATCTGAAACAATCAATACGTTTCAAAAAGATAACTTTGATAATGAATGCAAGATATTGTATTTGCAAAATGAATTGAAAATCTTCAGAAATCAATTAATGTAGAACGTGAGTCTTTCAGGAAAGAATTGAGGAGAAAGATGCAAACTTCTAGATACTGAGAGTAAAGTGATTTTTTTAAAAAAAGAAATAATTTTGAAAGATGAAGAACTTTCGTCAAAAGTGGCAGTAGTTTCAGGCTCACTGGTACAAGTGATGATAATTCTGAATTGCAGAAAACATTAATTCCTTGCAAGGGAAATTGAATTCTGTCAATAAAGTTTATAATACTGAATTGAATCTCTTCAGAAGCTAGTTGCAGATAAAGATAGTCTTCTTCATAAATTGGAGAAAGAGTTAACTCTCAAATATATAAAGAAAAACAAATGCAAATGTAAAATTTTAAGATGGAGTTTGATATTTCAAGCATATAACGTTCAGATTCAGCATAGACATGGAAAGGCATGGAAATGCTGATTGTTTAATAAAGGTTCCCAAATTCATTTCCGGACTAATCTAGTTGTCATAAAATAAAAGATTATTGTATATTAAATTTTAGACTTTGATTATAAGATTTATAAATTTTGGCACCAAGGTGCCAAAATTCTTGAAAGAGGGGAGGGGTTGTAATTTTCAACTTCGTTGGCATTTCAAAGTTAACATGAGATGTAAACAAAAATTGAAACATTGTTAAAGTTGATAGTAACAGAAAGTATTGATATGATATAAAAAGGTTGAGAGATTAAAAGACGAAAACGATGTTGATAAAAGGGTTTAACTAGGAATTGTATGAATTGTATGTAACCTCTGGAAAGTTTAAATAAATTGTTATTTTAAAAGAAAGAATCTATCTCATATGATATCTGAAGTGAAGAACAACATAATAAAAGGGATGTTGTATGGACATATAAAGTTGTAACGGCCAGTTATAAAGGCAAGGTAACGTGGACGTTACACACCTAAGAAATGCTCACGTTCAACATGAGCACACTCTCTCCTCCGAGAACTCCGGGGACACTCTAAGTGTCTAATTAAGCACCGCTAGCCGTGCGCCGCACGAATCCCTGCTCTATTCCCTACTATGAGAATGGCACGGCAGTCAAAACTAAGTCTCCATCAGCGGACCCGAAACGTAAGTCCAGGAGGTTCGGCGCCCAACCTCTACTCACTGCATTCACCTTGGCGCTATCGACGTATCGCTAGGAATCTAGAGCACCGGCCGGACGATTCGTGTTCGCTGCGGATTCTTTATGTGGGTTTGGGAACAAGTCCCGCCGCCAATCCTGCCCAAAGATTGACTGGAAAGTCTTCTCGCTGCACTCACCTTGACGTTAACGATGCGGCGGCCATGGTGTAACGGTTAGCGTGTCGGACTGCTATACCCAAGTTCGCGGGTTCAAACCCGATCGATTTTTAAACCCGTGGATTTTTAAGGGCGAAAAATTCTTCGTACGCCTTTCTTCGGAGGGAAGTAAAGCCGGCTGTCCCATGTTAATAGATTCACTGCATGTAAATGATCCTCAAGCCTAAATGAAGCCTCTGAGCTAAATTCAAATTGCCTGTTTCGTCCCCAAGTAATACCTTCTTTAAATGTTTGTGTCTGTTCGTCTATATTATTATATTATGCTTGGTCCCTTTTTTTTAACAGACCTTGAGCAGCTAATGGAGATGAATTATTTCACGAAATCACACATTTCGTGAAAAGTGTAAAATAATTCGTCTCCATAAGCTGCTCAAGGTCTGTTCAAAAACAAAGGGACCGAGCATAAAATAATAATACCTTCTTTCTCTAGTTGGTGAAAGGAGCGGAGCGTGGTCAGACGGAAGATAAGGCCTCATGGTCTGAGTCTCGCCACGTAAAATAAAGCAATTCAATTCAATTCAATTCATTTCAACGACGTGAGTACCGCCGAGAAACTCGGGTCCGGGTGGACTTCTGAGACCGGCTCGGTTCCTGCGGGTTCAGTCAAGGGGCTAAACATTTTCAGTAGAATATTCCTAATAATGCACAGTTCACCAGCAATAGTGTTGAATTACAATGTAACAATGGAACGCTGCGAACCGACGTTTGAAATTAGCAAAATTTCTCATTGTTGGATGGTGTTTCTGCATGTATGGAAAGGAGTTTTGCGTTGTCGAATTTGTGTTGATGTTTTACCTTTAAATGAATTATTTTTCTCGGCTAATGTGCTTAGATTGGTAATCTATTTTATAAGTGATGGCTGAGATGTGTTAAAATGGTCAGAAATCGCGGTATTATAATTTTTAAGTAACCGTTATTGACGTGAGAAAGTACGTGATGTAGCCGCACCACTAGTTCCTATGCTTTATTCTGTACATAGAGATCCATACATTTAATAATGATTTGTCCACTTTTCCTCTACCGAACTACCAAATCTGGCTCATGTAAAATATTTGTCAAATCAATACCTTTGTAAACTGGCCACACCTGGCTTATGGTACAAGCAAATGTTCTTACGGTCAGTTCTATTCGATGTAGAGTTCCCTTTCATTTTAGAGAAACAACCCAATGATCTCTTATAGGCCTACCTGGAAATACGTCACCACTAGTAACGGATCCTTCCGGATGTGTTAAAAATGTCTAATACAGCATTTTCACTCGTTGGTTGCTTCACTACTTGCAGGAGGTTATTTGTTCAAATGAGCTCTTATTCAACAGCCTACGGGGAGTCGTAACTCAGGGCATCAACTTTTTTTTATTCAATAATTTTCTGATACAGCGTACATAGCTTTAGAATTGTTTTGTTTATACAATGTACACAATAATACACACACACACACAAAAAAAGGAAGAGGATGACTCCACTGGGTTCCTGAACGGGAAACGGTTGGGTGTTGGGGTAATCGCGGTGGTTTGTGAAATGGATGAGATAAGGGGCTTATGGTGAGGAGAAAGAGTAGGAGTTAAGGAGGACGGAATGTATATTTAGGGAATCTAGACGGGATGCGGTTTAGATAATGATGAGTGGTTTTTCCCAGTGAGAATGTCGGTTGAAAGGGAGGCTATGAAGCATGTTGAAGAATCTTTCGGTGTGGCGGGCGATATGTTGGGCAACTATATGGAATTTTAAGTCATTATGAATTAATGGATTTGTTATGTACCATGGGCATTTAAGGCAGTGCGGATGATTTCCCATTTTGATTTGGATGTGCTTTATTGTTGAGGGGGCGGCCTCCCCAAATCTGGGCTGCGTACGTGATTGCAGGGACTAGCGATTTATATAAATGTAGGGTGGTTCTCAGGTTAAGGGATTACTTTATATTAATAAGAGGATAGAGTTGGCGCAGGGATGAATAGGCTAGATTTAGGCGTGAACGTGTATGGGCTTTCCAGGATAGACGGGTGACCAGAAGGACTCTAAGATAAAGGGATAGATGTGCTATGACGCTAAGGGGACGCGTTTTAGGAAGGGCATCAACTGATGTTACTGCAGTGCCCCCTGACCGGAGGTCCCTGCGTTCTAGGTCCCAAAAGGTTCGTTTTTTCGACACTAGGTTTATAGCGGGGTCGGTTCAGTCGCTGTATGGGGGAGAATTGTTTGCGGCTGCTCTGATAGGTTGATTTCTATGGTTTCCCCCTATCAATCCCAAGGCAAATGCAGGAGCAGAACCCTAAAAAAAGACTCGGGCATGCGATCTTTCATTCCCCTTTTTGTCCTTTCCTCACCCCATACTTACACCCCCACACACACTACGCTAAACTACCACACATGGCGAGAGATCAGTCTTTGGCTTAAAGTTTGTCCTGGCTGAGGCGGTGCCCGCTGGGGGGATATACCTGGTTGAAAAAAACCCCGCTAGTCGGCAGGTAGGTCGTCGCCGGATCTCCCTCCTCCAGTGGGGAAGATCTCGCCACTTCCAGCGATGTCACCGGTGGCGGTAACTCAGTGCATCAACTGATGTCACTGCAGCGCCTCTGACCGGGAGGTCCTAGTTCGAGTCTTGACGGCGGCGGATTTTCGACACTGGCTTTTCAGCTAGGTCAAATTTCCCAGTCGCTGGTGGATGAAAATTCTGCGCCGGCTACTCTTATCGGTATTTTTCCGTGGTTTCCCCGATCAACACCAGGCGAATTGCGGGAAATTACCCTACGAACGGGCCACGGACCGCGCGGATCTTTCCTTCCTCTTCCTTACCTCTTACACACACACACAAAACACTAACATGCACTCACTACCACATATTCCGGGAGACCGGTCGGGAGCTTGGTGTCCCGACTGGGGCGGTGCGCTGGTGGGAGAGCCCGGTTGGGGAAACCCACTGCCGACGGTAGGTCGGCGCCGGATCGCCATCCGGCGGGGAAGATCACCGGAAAAAACATGCCCAAACTAAGGGCCCTAGACCAAAAGCAGTTGAACGCTCGGAAACACAAAAAAAATCAATCAATCCAGCGATATTGCACTACACAGGAAAGAATGACGGTAGCAGTTGACGCGCCGAAAAACTAATCAATATAAAATATAGCAGTCTGGGCCCCTCGACTCTGTCACTTCTCCTTCCTTCTGAAAGTGGGTTATATTTAAATTTTCACCGAAAATATTAACCGTATGTCCTCTTTCGTACCAACGCGCATTCTTTCTAAAGTTTCTGCAAGATATATTTTTCCCTGAAAGTCGGTACAGCCCTATTGTTTCCATGTAGTACCTCCCGTAATTTTTCCCTAAACGTCAATTGCAAACATTTCACAGTCAGAATCAGACCCCAATTCTACGAATCAAAACAATTTTACGCAAATAAACTCACCGCCACGACTACACAATCTCTTCTAAACACTAGTCTCCCAAATATCATCGCAGTTGATATACATATGCCAAGTTTACCAACGGAGACGGGATATGGAATGGGCGATAAAAATTTGAAGAGGTCAATGTTGATCAAGGGGTCGACTAGAGTCAATAGCCGAAAATTAAGCGGCGCCTGATCGGTACAATAAATATTCCATCGATTACAAAAAATTTTTAAGAACTTCTAATTCATTTTTCTCGGATATAAAACATTAAATTTGTTCAAAGAATTAATTATTAAAATTACATTGTAATTATAAAATACATTGTTTCTCAGTAACATGTTTAAAATTTGGATGTCTTTACGTCTGGAACATATTCTCCGATCTTAAACGCGTCCAACAAGGGGGGTGACAATTATATGATATAAACTCGAAACATAATTTAAAATTACAAATCCTGTTATCATTTTTGATATCCGTTGTTATTCTGACTGTTAGGATTTCAGAAAAAGGGAAAAAATTATAATTATATCTTCACAACGACACCCCACCGCCCCAAAAAATTTTCTCCCAATACCCTTTTGGGGAACTGTAATGGACAGTTCTTAAAACACTCAACATTTTGTAACCATTGCACTACAGTGAGGATTAGAAACTGAGCTAATCAAAAGCGGCAGCACCTTCAATGTTGAAAATCGAAGCATCTTTGATGGTTGAAAATGGAGGTATTAACGAGAATATTAGTCACGAAATTGTTATCTTTAAGGCATTTATAAGCAATTATTTGAGGTAATAATGGATGCTGTATATTATAGAGAAAACATGAGGATCGATGGGAAAAAAAATCTCTTACAGTGTCGATGAAAGAAAAGGTTGAATCCTGTTCTATACTAAGCCAATTCCGTTCCTGCACCCAAAATCGGTATTGTAAATCACAATAAGATTCAAAAATTTAAACTTTGTTTGCTACGCTCCTACAGCTCACATGCAGCTCTTGTGAGACTTGCTCTCGTTCGCGCGCACCGCCTTTTCTCCTCAGCTGCTCTCGGGCCATATCCCGGGCTCCCCGCGCAGGTTTGGCAAATGGAACCCTTAGGCCTCATTCACATACAACTTATCTAAACGTAACGTACCACAAACTAATAATGGGGTTTGGCCAGTAACAATGCAAATTTAAATGTAAACGTAACGTAGCCACAAAACCTAATAATAGGTTGGGGCCTCTTTAACAATGCAAACTTAAACGTAAACGTAACGTAGCCACAAAACCTAATAATGGGTAAGGCCTCATTAACAATGCAAACTTAAACGTAAACCTAACGTAGTCGCAAAACCTAATAATGGGTTAGGCCTCATTAACAATGCAAACTTAAACGTAAACCTAACGTAGCCACAAAACCTAATAATGGGTTAGAGCCTCATTAACAATGCAAACTTAAACGTAAACGTAACGTGGCCGCAAAATCTACAAAGGTGTTAAGTACTAAGCCAGACTATTCACAATGCCTTGACGCAGTGGGGTAACTGGGGGCAAGGGGTCAGGGCCCCTACGGTGACACCAATTATACAATTTTATAGTCCGAATTATATAATTTTAATGTTTTATTTAAAAATTATATATACATATTAATTTAATAGTTACACAATTTAATCATAAATACAGAAAGCTAAGAAAAATGATGTAAAGTAAAACAAAAAACTATAAACAGTGACCCCAATGTTCAAGTGGTTCAAGACTCTCGATTTCGCCGATTACTTTATCTTATCTTATAGTTAATCTTGATCAAATAATCTGCTAATTATCTTCAATATCGTGCAAATATACTTATTAAATTTATATTAAATAATGTGTGAACTATTCTGATGTAGATATTTTCATATTTAATTTAGGGGAATGAAACAATTAGTTTTGCCCCGGGTGACTCCAACTTAAGCTACGCCACTGCCTTGATGTAATCATTGAGACGTCAGTTCGTAAACTTAAGAGTTCACGTTGATTGATTGATTTTTTTCGTGTTTCCGGGTGCGCCAACTGCTTTGGTCATTAGTCCCGTTAGTGTAGTGCATGTTTTTTTCACGGGAAATGGCGGTGGTCTTCTCCCGCTGGATGGCGATATCCGGCGCCGACCTACCGTCGGCTAGTGGGGTTTCCTCCTAACCAGGACTCTTCCACCAGCGGGGCACCGCCCCAGCCGGACAAGCTCTAAGCTCCCGACCGATCTCCCGGAATATGTGGTAGTGTAGTGCATGTTAGTGTAAGTGTGCGTGTAAGGGGAGAGGATAGGACAAAGAAGAGGGAGGAAAGATCGCGCGCGGTCCGTGGTCCGTTTCGTAGGGTACTGCTCCGGCGTTCGCCTGGTGTTGATCGGAGAAACCACGGAAAACTACCGATCAGAGCAGCCGGCCCCTAGAATTCTCCTCCAGACAGCGACTGAATTCGACCTAGCTGAAAAGCTAGTGTCCAAAATCCTGTCGCCGTCAGGACTCGAACCTAGGACCTCCCGATCAGAGGTGCTGCAGTTAAGAGTTCACAAGCTCCAAGCTTTTACGTTAAGTTTACGTCAGAATTCTGCCGAACACCAATCAGAGAGTAGCGCGGAAGGTCGATTTCAAATTGTGTTCTGGTAGTTTCTGGTTATGTCATTTGGTTATAGTGATGTAGAAAACTAGTTTGCGAAACATTTTGATGCGTATAGCGAATTCAAAATAAGAATTTGGGCAAATTGTGACTTTAACTTGGCGTGGCGAATAAATTAATTATGTTCGACGAATTACTCGTGAATTTGCTACGAGACAATCCTTGTTCGATGTAGGAAACGCGAGCACTACTACAACAGCTACTCGGACAGCTACAGGACCAAGAAAGATGTAAAAAGTCGTGCAAATTCCATCTTGGAGATGTTACCACAAATGCCACTTTAAAAAAAGCAAACCAGTACAGGACGAGCGGAGTTGAGTGTGCTAATGGGGTTAGGGCGTGGATTTGCGGTTAGGGTATGAGGGGATTATTAGTAGTTGTAGTTTTTATTAGAGTTAGTTATTTTAGAGTTATTTTAGTTCTTTTCAGTAATTACAGTTTGTTTTACTATTCTTTTAATACTTAGAATTAAAATTTCCACAAAAAATTTTTTGGGGTTTCGTTAACACAGTACATTGGATTGTTTCTCTATTGATAAAATTTTCGTTCGTTGTATTTTCACTAAGTTCGTAGTAGTTTTGCATATTTTCCTTTTCATACTTCTGATTTTTAAAATTAATATTCTTTCGTTAAAGTATTCTTACTCATAGCCGCAAACACCAAAAAGACATATAGCAAAGCAAAGAGTGAACAGGTAGCATAGCTAGAAATGCTTTGGTTTCGGCAACTGTTTCTTGAAGTTCTCTTTTTGCCGCTATACATTCCATAGCGCTGTTGTCTCTTTCCGTAGGCGTTTATTGTGAAGACCTCACATACCCGTTCCGTCCTCATCTTCACGTTCCCGTTCGCGAGCTGTTGTGGAGCAGCCTTACCTACCCCGCTTACCCTCGTGCCTTCCCGCTTTGCAGCCCCAACGTGTTGTGGTGTAGGCCATCGCGAGTCGGGTCGCCGCCCGCGTTCCAGACGTTGGAATCCACCTGCAGGGCTCCTAACGTGCGCGCCCACCAATCCAGTCTGTCGTTGATTAGACGCATGCGTGGTCCCGGGGAGTGTCCATCCGCCGCACTAAGCCATTCAATCTCGCAGTCGCCTATATACCGTCTGTATGTACCTAATGTCCGTCTCGAATCATTGGTTCCTACGTGGAAATAACTGCATACGACCGGCCCAAGTTCTGTCTCTCGATGTAGAGAATTATTCAAGAAGGAACCAGTTTGACAGGTCGGAAAGCAAATGATCGTCATGCATGGCAATAATATTGTAAGAGTTAGGGATGAACCAATGTATAAATAAGCTAAATGTTCACGAACGCACTGACAAAGGATTGCATGGACGTAACTTGCAGTTATATTGCTTGCAGTGACCAAACAGTAACTGTCAAACGGTCCCTTCTTATAGTAATCTGTCTATAACTCCCGGCCTTTCAGATTCCCGGAAAAAACTTACGTTCAGAGTATCTTTGCCCGTTATGGTATGCCAGACGATGCTGTCCCCTAGAGAAGTACTTTTTATCGGTACTATCATCAACATTTGTGATAATTTCGAAAACATTACCTTTACTCGCCTCTAACTGTTCCTCTAGTTGCGTGTTCCTTTGCATGCCTTCTTCCCGCAGTGCCCTCGTGGTCTTCAATTCTTGTTCCAGCTCCATATCCGCTCCTCGACCTCTGCTCCCAGCAGACACGGCAGGCGCCTCTGGGCTGAACTCATTTTCCTTTAAAGCGGCCCTCAACTTCTCACTCCTGTGAGTGATTCCAGCGTTAACACATATCGCACTGCACTCACAACGCAAGTACCCTTCATAACCAGCACACGTTATGATCTGCGGCTGCGAAGGCCTGTGTTTAGTTTCACCCGCTAATCACCAGCACAACAGAACCGCTGCAAAGCGCTCTCAATTGTTAGTGTCTTATTTTACGTGGCGAGACTCGAGGCCATCAGGCCGCTCTTCCGTCTAACCACGCAAATTTCGCTACGCTCTTTTCACCACTTAGCGGAGAAGGACGTATTATCTTGGGCGCGAAACAGGCGGATCTCAATTTTGGT